>CM019746.1:4468231-4820043 GCA_009761775.1 Ficus carica
GGTCTCAGCATCCCGATCATTCTCTCAACCGTTCTTCTTTTTGGCACCATGTGGGGACACATGCGTGCTAGTTGATTGAACCGCTTAACAGTTCTGTCACCGATAGATTTTCTTGACGAAAGTTATTAAAAACTCGTTATAGTATTCTCTGGTCACAGATATGTTGAAATATTGCTCATTAAATTCTAGATAAAGTCTTCCCATGTCATTGACTTATGTCCCTGCTCAACTCTATTCCTTTCCACTAGATTCTAGCATCATCCATCAAACGTATGAAGCACACTTCACTTTCTCATTCTCAGTTAAACCATGAAATTAAGGACTAACTCGATCGACTTTAACCATCCTTGAGCTACCAAAGGGTAGTTGAACCACTGAATTCCTTAGGCTTCATCCTCTTGAATCGCAATACAGGGCTCATGATTTGTTGCTGCTTGAACTCCTCTACTTGCACTGGTTGTGCAGCCGGTGGATTAATGGGGACTTCCACTCTGTTGGCATTAGCTTGTAAATTGTTAATGAGAGCCTGTTGTTCCTGAACTTGCCTCTGAAGTTGAACCACATTTCTATAAATTAGGTCTGCCATCGCTTCGTTTTCAACTTGTCCACGACCCCTTTGTTGGTCTTGACGCAACTGCGCCATAACTTCTGCCAAGTTAGTTCCGCAGCAACCTCATTTCGGCTTGCACTCGACCGTTACCACGTCCTCGAATGCACGTCCTCGTCCCGTGTACCATCTATCTTATCATCTGTTAGTAGCAAAATTGTCAATAAAGACCTTTTTTTTTTTTTTTTTTTTGATATCGAGTCAGGATTCAAACTTTCATAATAGAACATCACCTCAAACTCTTACATTTCTATTTAAGGAAATTAGTTAATTACTTACTTGAAGAAGTTTGAAGTGGATGCGTGGCGATGCATGATAGGAAATAGGAAACCGCTCTGATACCATATCTGTAACGACCTCACGGACCGTTACAGTTGACTTCTTATTTAATCACATCTCTTATAAAATTAAAAATATTAAGCTTGAAATAAAAATCATTTACATAACGGAAAACTTTACTTAGATAATTTTAGAAAACTCTAGAAATTTTTTTTTTAAACTATATCAAAATAAACTTCATAATTAATATATATATTTTAAAAACTCAATTCATGAAATAAAATTTAAGTCCATATGAGACCTTCAATCAAATAATAATAAATTAAAATCTCAAAACTTCATTTGAAATTATAAATGTCCATCTCAAGATCGTTCCTCCCGTTTTCCTATCATATATGTCCCGCTATCCGCTCCAAGTCCTCCAGCACTACATCTTACCCTTTCCTTTATCTGTAACATGAATTAACTATATAAGCAAGGGCTTAGTAAGACACTTAAATCTCACAAATGTAAATAAACATTTTTTTTATCATTATAAACATAAAAATCATTAAAAACATTTTAACTTTTTAAAACCATCATATATTGGGCCCGGCGTTGTACCATCATAGCGCGCTAGTCACGGAAGGGTAGCAAATCCCAAACCAACGGTGACAAAAGTCCGCTCACCGGACAACATCATCATCAAGGGTGTACAACGCCATTTTAAAACATAAAATACATATACATACCATATATATACTTTTTCATCAAAACGTCATCATAGGAGAAGTATTATTTAAGAACATCATAACATCATCATCAACATTAAAATATACTTCTCAAATCTTTAATTCATGTTGCAGGTGAGAGTGTACTTACATAAACGCCTTACTTAACCTTTTCAAATTTTCCGATGGTGACGCGTGATTGAGGTCTCGGGTGCTCGTCTTTAGAACCGTTCATGCCATGAATAATAAATATAATAAAATCAACAAAAGTTCATAATAATTCATCAAACACATCCAACGCACTATAGCACTTACAAGACCTATATATCATTCAATAACATCAAAACACAAAATTTGAACACCTTCATGAAATTACAAATCTTCACAGAAACTGCCAATGAGACCTTTGTCCCTTCAAAAAATTTGTAAAAATTCGTATAGGCCTCCAAATGATCTGAAACTAATTTTAAATGAAAGTAGACATCCAGATCTTTCTAATGGTATCTAATTCATAAAAAAATGAAGACCGTTTGGACCCTCAAAAATAGTTTTGAAATTGATTTCTAAACTTTTACCGAAACTGGCAGCCGGACCTCTGACTCTTTGAAAAATCATAAAAATTCACATATATCTCCAAACGATCTGATACTAATTTCAAATGAAAATAGACATCCAGGGCTTTCCAACAATACCAAATTTGTTAAAAATAGAGACTGTTTGAATCCTTAAAAGCAGTTTCGAAACTTATTATAAAATCTGGAAATTCCAGTAACAGTGGTCAAATCCGAAAATCATTAAAAGTATAAAAAAAAAATATATATACATCATCACAATGTATATGATTCATACACACACACACACACCAAAACTGCCCTAAGACATGTTTCTAACACATAAAATTATTCAATCATCATATCAATGAAATCATACATCAAGAAATCAAAAACCCTAATTTTGCCTTGTTCACAAAATCAACCTTATCGCCATTTTTCGATCATCATTCGATAAATATTTCTCATCCTCTCTTCAAACTCACATAAAGACACTTATCAAGAAAATCATTCAATCCCTCAAAGAATCCCAAACTAAAATAAATAACAAAATCATTCTCATCATTAAACAATACCGAAACATACCTTGAAATCCTTTGATTTTTGGTTTGGAAGAATTTAGAGGTTTGGCGGATTCTCTTTTTTTTTTTTTTTCTCTGTGTTTGTGCGTGTGAGGAAAAGAGAGAGAGAGCAGACAAAGATAATTAGAATGAAAGGAAAGGGAGACTATGGTGTAAAGAGTGAGCGTTGAAGAAAAAGGGTGTGGACTTTGTGGATTTCAATTGAAAGTCAATTGAATGCTAATTGGCTGTCAAAAACTTATTTTGGGTAGGAAAATTGTCAGATAAAAGAGGGAATTAAATGGGAATTAGAGGAGTTTTTTTTTTTTTTTTTTTCAGCTGCAATTACCTTCCCCTTTATATCTTCCCCCTTATACCGTGCATGCCAAATCTAACACATATATATGCATATAATATTATATATATATATATTTGACTAATCAAATAACTTAATATATATATGCTATATATATATAAAGACACACATATATATATATATAGTATAATCTGTATATATGTAAAATTGAATATACATACATATAGTATATACATATAAACATATAATATAACCGTATAGCTAAATATGGTATATATATTATATGCTTTATATAACTTACAAAAATAAATGCAACAATTTCTTTATTATATATATATATATATATTTAAGCCATCACACAAAATTATCAAGTCGTCATAAAAAAAAAATTTATCAATTTGGCATGAACTTTGTTCTAGCAATCGAGTCCTGGTCGCGTCACCTGGAAAAATAACTCAACATAACATTAGAAAACTAAGAAGTTGCTATCTCATTACTTATCTATGTTAATTCTAATGTTAATTTTCTAATGTTATGTAGTTAACGTTTGGGGGTTACAATAAATAACTTTAGAAATGAATATTATGCTACATTATTATTATTTTGAAAGCATTATATGTGAGATTGAAAATAAGAAGTGTAAAGTTTGTTGATGCCCAAAAACTGCACAAGGCCCAAAAAATGAAGCTCAATCTAATAACTATTCTGCAAAGTGAAAAAGATATGTACATGTATCCAAGTCATGCTTAGAGAATTTTAGTGGATTATGATTTGGTGGGCCAATGAGAGCATAAACGGGTCACTTATTTATGGTTTAAGTAGTTCTTAACCCGCTTGGGGGTCATGAACTCATTGAGCTAAAAGAATAAGTTTGACAAATGGAGGGGAAAAAAAAAAAAACAATCCGCTTCTTCACTTTAACTAGTTCAGCAAGCCCAATTTTTAAATATCCCATTAGAATATTCATTAAGTAGAAAACCAAAATTAAGTTTCAGATTTGTCCAGAGATAGAGATAGTGTCCACTCATATTTCAACATCCGCTTGTATGGTTGGCCATCATGTAAAAAATACATTGCTCAACTGAATATATTTCCAATCTACTCAGACAACCTAAAAAGAGTTCCAAAAGAAGTCTATTGGTTGTCAATCCCCATGTATATTTTTTCCACCAAAATTAAAGTTTGACAATGTCCAAATATTAATTTAAATCTCTTCTAGTTCTCAATACTACATTGAGTAGCTATGTAGGAGTAACTAAGTGTGGGAATGGAATACAAATTCTTCCTCTCCAGGTAAGGGAGCTAGCTAGCTTCTCCAGAAGCTAATTAGGTAGATAAGTTTTCCCACACTATAAATACCCCTTCATCTTAGACGGCGAGAACACATGTAAACATTATTACTTTCTCTAAAAAGGATATATGCCCAAAAGCTTTCTTATGCTCTTAAAAGGTCTTAAGAGCAAGTATGGAAGCCTCTATTTATAGGTCCCTTATCAAGACCGTGCCTTTTTCAAAATCATCTCCTTCCTGTTAATATCTATTTCGAGAAATTCTTTATCCTTAGATGTTTATTTGATTTCTTGACCAGAAACTTTCTCTGGAGAGTTTTGGTTTTTAGTCTTTTTTTGTGATTTCGTGGCTAGACTTTCTCTAGATACTCTTTGTCTTTGGTCTTCTTCTTTAGATTCGTGGTCAGAGACTTTATCTGGAGAATTTTTGCCTTTAACCTTCCTTTTTGATTTTGTGACTACAGACTTTCTCTGAATTTTTTTGTGTTTAGAAGCTTTCTTTATTTTTCTTGCTAGAGGCCTTTCTCCTTTACCTCCATAAATCTATTTATGCACCCCTTTCACCTTTTTTCGCAATTTACCCATAAAAAAATTAAAAAAAGTGTTAAATTTTGTAAAAATATTATAAATATCTTTTTGAGCAAGTTAACTATCACAAGAAAGGACAATCAAGTAGTTAAAAAAAAATAAAAAAAAAATAAAAATAAAGTAGTACCTGGTCGACGACTTCTACCACAAATCAGATTTCTCAATCTCATGTGCACGTGAGTTGAACAAATTCTACTTTCACCAAATAAATTGAAAGGCTGACCGACGAGATAGAGAAATATTTATATTTATATTTATATTTTGGATTTTCTGTTTTAAAATTTACTTTGTTTATTTTCTTGTTAATTATTAACGCATAAAATAAAACATTAATTACTAAGAAAATTTTTTTTTTGGTGGATAAAGGGGTTATTTTTTTAACTTTATTTTTTTGAAAATTTAGAGGATAATTTTGTGATAGTTATAAAATTCAGGGATACTTTTTGGATTATTAAAAACATAAGGAGGTACTTTTTGGATTTTCCCATATAATTTCAAGTGGGAAACAGCCTATGAATTCATGCCAAAAAACCAAAAAGGAATTCAAAAACTCAAAATTCCCTCCAAGCAATGGCGGAGCTCAGCAATGGCGGCGTCTTGCCGTCGGCAACGGAGTGGGACGGCGACGACGACGACGAACCCTTCACCGAAGAAGACCTCGAGGCCATCGAAGCTGTCTTCCAATCTGTCTCCAAGAAGCCACGACCCGAGCAAGACCTCGTCAATGGCCGCCGATTGCCCAACTCCATCCTCGCTCTCCAGCATCCCGACTCCTTCTCTCCCTCACCCTGCCAAGGTTTCTCTCTTGCTTACTCTTTCCCTCCGTTTACTGTTTGGATTCCGAGAAAACGGAAAATTGGGGATTTTCCCCAATTTCATCAGTTTATTGGACAGTAATATCTAAATTGTGGCAATCGGAAGATGACACGTACTTGAGCTCCATTTCCATGGATCTTTTGTTTGTACTCAAGTTGGTGTAAAATTTCTGTTTGTTTTCCAAGAAAATATTGTATTTGGTATTAACTAATGAATATTGGTATTTGGTATTAGTCACATACTAGGAAAACATCTGAATTATGGAAATCTGAAACAGAACTTGATGTTTGCAATTGTAATGAATATTAGTTATGTATTGTGCACATTTTCTCAAGTTGTTCTACAGAGGATTGGTAAAATGCAAATGTGGTATTTTCTCTTTCTTTAGTTTCTACTTGTAGGACATGTTTACATAGAGGTTTAATGGGAGAAGCAATGGGTTAGAAAGGAAAGATAAGGAATAAGAATGAGGAACGTCGTAAGGAAGTAGAATTGGGAACAATCTGATCCTCTTTCTAATGCGTACTAAGCTTAGGAATAGGAATCTAACTTAATTTGATAATCAATACTATTATTGTCCAGAAGTAAGTAATCATTGACTACGTCCCGTTTGTTCTAATTACTGGAAAGCAATGTCAAGGCGGGGAGTTGGATTGACATTTCTTCTCCTTATTTCCTGTATCATGTGGGCTTCCCTAGATTGCCATTCTTGATTTTGTTGGTACTAAGTACTCACATTAATTGGTATGAAAGAGAAACACTCCTGGCTTTTGCTTTACCATTCATGTGAAGTAAACATCACCTGTTTGAATACCGCGATGGCACGAATTGGGAATGCTAGGGAACGAATGAGGGAGTAGGTTCTATTCACCACTTTGAGGAAAATTTTTTAATAATGGCAACTTGATTTCAACTTGTTTCCCCTCTTTTTCGGTTTATTCAACTTGCATTTGTTTATACCTACTGGACCTCATGAATCTTTTGTATTTACTGTAAGTTAGATAAGGTCATATGATATCAATCTCATTTTTTTTTTTAAGCAGCAAACTTAAAAATGAGATATCCTGAGTGACGTTCAAAGGCCGGATTACGTATAGTAGGACTGAAATTGAGGTGGAGAGAGCTGCATGGAGCTTTTAAAGATTATTGAAGCGAAGAAAAACGAAGTGAGTCTGCCTGCAATTGGGTTTGATATCGAGTGGAGAGCCTCATTTAGAAAGGTTTGTTGTGTCTCTTTTATTAGGTTCTTGTAGCATACTATCTAGGCTATTGCAACACGAGAGCAAGTTGGATTCAGTAATATTCGTTATACATCTCAAGTCACTTTTCTTCTTTGGATAAACCATCAATTATCTTCAACTACAAGCATGCTAATGTAATTTCCTATATGATTCAACTTAAGTTTTAAGTCTGTATATTGACAACTGTCATTCAGTAGTTAATCTCATTTCTTTCTCAATCATTGATTCTGCCGCGTCCTTCATAGGGAGTCTTAAATAAATTAGCTGTCTGACTGTCTCTCAGTTCAGTTTCTTGGCACTGAAGAAGGATGAGATTAAGCTTAAATGAATTAGCATTTTTTAGCATGAAGTATCTGCACGTTCTTTGTATTTTTTTAACCTTCATTCATATTCTATTTGTACACATCCACATGATAAAGCATTTAAATGAGATATGTACTGCCTAATATTTTAGATTGAAGTACTGTTCAATGGCTTGTGTGGGGGTTTGACTAATTTGTTGGTTTCTTGTAGCAGTTGTTGTTTTTTGAAACTAAATGAATAAATGATACTTCATAATCGCAATACGATAATCTCGGAAATAAATCTAAAACTGCAGGTGCTCCACCTGGGAAGGCTGCAGTTATGCAAATATG
Source organism: Ficus carica (assembly GCA_009761775.1). Taxonomy (NCBI): domain Eukaryota; kingdom Viridiplantae; phylum Streptophyta; class Magnoliopsida; order Rosales; family Moraceae; genus Ficus; species Ficus carica. The sequence continues at coordinate 4,475,824 of CM019746.1, forward strand.
TGCGGACACTAGTCATTGTCATGTAATGCACATCTTTCACTCCGGAATACCTAAAAGCCTGCGGTTACTTCTTGAGAACTCTATGCTTCTGAAGGTAAGTAATCTAGGCTACAAGGGCTGCAGCCTTTTCTATATGGATATGCAAATTTTTCTTTTTTAGAAGTACACATCATTTGTAATAGTTTAATGTGGCATTTTGTACATCCCCAGGTTGGAATCGGCATTGGCAATGATGCAGTTAAGGTTTTCAAAGATTATAATGTATCTGTGAAAGCAGTGGAGGATCTTTCTTATCTAGCTAATCAAAAGCTTGGCAGAGATTCTCAAAAGTGGAGTCTTGCCTCTCTAACTGAGAACCTAATCTCCAAACAGGTGTTAAAGTGTTTTTTGCATTTTTTATGTTTTCTGGCAACAATTTTCCTTGGAATTTGTAGTCCACAACGAATATTTTATTCTTGAAAACTCTCACTAAAGCATCTAAATCTATAAAGTTGGTTAATGTTGCCCGTAAACAAAGTCAATATGAGCACCGTCAATTAGCATCCCGTGCCTGTCATAACAACTTTTGCTGAGGCTCCTGCTCTATGCCTTTAATAGGTTTCATCTCAATGCAATTTCGTATAATTAGTTGTTCATGATGCATTTTAAGCTCGCAATGGGTTCTCTACGAATGCCCTTGCTATGGAAGTGGAGGTAGAGCTGAATGCATAGTCCACTATTGCCGAGGCATTACTTTCTTGAATGTAGTTTTATAGTATTTACACTATGATTTCCTTAAGTGTTACTCTCGATGTATTTTTTCTTCTCTTCAATTTTTAAATGTAGCAATATCCTTTTTTTTTTTTTTTAATTTTTAAATAAAAAATCATTTGAGTTATCGTAGTAAAATATTTCTAACGAGACTTTCAAATCATACAGCTTCCAAAGCCCAAAAAGATTCGACTAGGAAATTGGGAGGCCAAAGTCTTATCCAAGGATCAGTTACACTATGCTGCCACCGATGCATTCGCGTCATGGTATTTATACGAGGTAGTTAGTACTCTCAATACCTTTCGATGATATAAAGGCTGCCGCTCCTATTACCATCGATGATGTTGTTTTGTGGTTAAACAGGTTTTAAGAAGTCTCCCTGATGTGGAAAAGGTTGCTACTGACAAGACTAGTGAGGAGGGTAACTGATGGGTCACCAAAGTGAACAAGGCCTTGATGCCAGAACAAGAGGTCAGGCTGTTAATTCATATGAAATACGGGAACCAAACTTTAAATTTATATGGTTTGTGGACCAATTGGTCCAACCTCAATCGGGACTCAGCGGAGGACATGTGATTTTGCTGTATCTCAAGAAACGCCAACTAACTATGCTGTTATCCACTTCATACCAGCCTCACTACTTCTTCGTCTCTTGTTGCTATCAGAGCTCTGATAGTGGAAATGGGAATATAGGAAGCGACATTCCTTCGGTGAGATCACGGCCAAAGGGTGCCAACTTTGGTCAGTATACTTATGTTGGTGACTGTTACTGTTTGTAGTTGTTTTTTGTTTTTTTGTTTGTTTGTTTTTTTTCTCCCCAACATTAACTTTTATATCATTCTCACGTTTCAATAAACTAATTTACATAGATTGATTGATGCCTTCAAGTTTCAGAGAAAAGGATCTATGCATTGTTCTGACACTCCTTTTACTCAACTTTAATTAATGTGTTGCAATACAATTACTGTGGTTGTTTAGGCAACATGTCCATTCCAAATATGGGAACAAGATGTGTTCATTCTATGCGTACATGACGTTATTTCGCCGTAAGACATGGTTTAAAGTTCAAAAGACAGCATGACATCTAGAAGTAGCCTTTATTTGAAGCTGGATAATGGAGTTTTTTGGTTTGGAAAGATTGCGGTACGTTGAAGAACAAAAACATGTTTGCAAACCTCAATCAGTTCAACAACTAACATGTCTTGAAAACACGAAAAGGAGTTGAAAGTACTATGTTGAGGTGAGATAAATTAAAAAAAATGTCTAAATTAAAAAAAATATTTAACTAACATGCCTTCCCTTCATTGGCATGTCTAAATTAAAAAATGCTGTCTAATGTGCTGTTTGCCCGCGTTTTAATTAGGTTATAACCCCCCAAAATAAATAGATGTGCTCGATCCAAAATGCTTGGATCATAAACTCATTCTTTGTTGCTTTTTAAGAATTGTATCTTACAAAAGAGTAACACCTCCACTAGTACCGAGAATGGCAAAACACGCAGAAGCAACAATAAAACATAGGGGCTTTTTCTTCCCTTTCGGTATGATTGACATCTTTTTCTTTGGCTTTCCCAAAGATTGAACCCAGGAATTTGAAAAACATACAATGATAGATGTCAACTGAACTGTCTTCGTAGCGAATAGCTGACATTTGCACAAACAACTGCCTGGATTTGTCTTTCACATAATGTCCTAGCAAGAAGCTAGAAATGCATTACTGTGGAACTCTACTAGCATCGTTTCAATGCTTTTTTTACTTCGGGAATAAAATATCATCAAACAGCCATTCAAATCCCAGGAAAATAAACGCTCTCCGCGAGCAGATTTAAGCGGCTCAAGCTGAGAGAAAACAAGAATAAATTTCAATTAAGAAATGATTCAAAGGTGAAGTTGAATGGATTTGGACGATTGCTAGACTATGATTTCACAAGTTAGCAATTACTAGATATTTTAGACCATGATGATCATGATTATCATCCTATCCCGACTATAATAAAGTAGCAATTCATCAATGAACAGATGCTGTAGAGCAAATCATCCCAAGAGAAACCAAAGATAAGCTCTAGCCTCTTTCTACTTTTAGTTATTAAAAAAAAAAAAAATCCTATGAAACTAATAAGAGAACTCTAATCCACATACCAAACCATCGTTATTTGTTATGTCATTCGAGAAATAGTCCTAAACAAGTGATATCTCTTTATAGAAAACTCATGACACTTCGTCCTAAAACAATTTGAAAACATTAAGAAAGCCATGAATGACAAAGATTTCTATAACTTACTGAGTTCGTGATCTTCATCAAATGAATGGATATGACAATCCCTCTTAGGGCGAATGCCGTTAAAAGTGTTTCATGTTATAGGATAGAGTACCAACATCAACTCTTTAAGATCATGTACTTTAGAAGCTAGAGCAACAGCTATTTCTCACTTCTGTGTAACCTTTGACCACGGTCTTGGGTGGAAATACTGTCAGGTTTTAGACATTGCTTAATGGCCATTGGTTCAAAAACCTCCTTTTCCTCAATCGATGTGGTGTGACAATATCAGGCACCTTAACACCTTGTTTGATCAAACAAAATCTTTCCATTAACCAAAATGGCCACAATCTTTTAGTAATATTCGGTAAGTGACAGCGAATGGCTTTAAATCTCTTTGAGTCAATAGATCAAACACAACAAGGGTTTTCTTCATCATTTTTACTTGCAAAGAACATCCACTAGAATAACATTCCATGGGACAGCTAAATTTTTCATTTTATATCGAACAAATTGATGGTTTCCCTCACTGGACTAATGACAAAATCAATTACTTAACAATTTTAGGTGATGATTTCAGGCTTTGAACCTCTGTTAGTCATTGCTTCCCAAGATCAAGTGACTCCACAATAATCCCAAAAGAACCTCTGTTAGTCATTGCTTCCCAAGATCAAGTGACTCCACAATAATCCCAAATATTGGATAAAACAACATGATGAGAGATTCCCAAAATAGTAGCTAATTCTACAGTGTAATGTTTTCTTTTTCATCAACCAAACTCGCACAGAGTAGATTGTAACATAATTTCCCCAAGCGAAGGATGAATTTTGGAGGCACTTTATCTTGTGGAAGCAATGAGTATTAGAGGTCTAAAGCTTGACATCATCACCTAAAATTGTTTTTTTAACTCATTGATTTTGCCGTGCAGGCCAATAGAGTTAACCATCAAATAATTCGATAAAATGAAAAATCAAGTTGTCCCACGGAATATCATATCCCTTCATCAACCTAGTGGATGTTCTTTGCAAGCAAAGAATGATGAAAAAAGCACTTGGTGTATTTGATCTAGTGCACTGGTGTATTTGATCTAGTGATTCAAATACTTCTAAAGCCAAATATTGCCACTTAGATCGTGCCGTTCGGATTCAATGAAAGATAATTGTTTGAATAATTCTCCGCTATCGATGATGTCCCCATAGTTAGATTTTTGCATAGCTGATCATACCTCAAACAAGCTGAAAAGTCCCAATTTGTTCGTCTTTCTTTCCAACAACTGTATACTGCAGACAAAAATGTTATAGTTTATCACGTAAATAGAAAAACAAGAACAACTTAAGTAAGAAATTAATTATAATTAGCTAGAGAAAGAAGGTTTACCAGTATCTATCACTTTGTATTATTCAAATGTTACATTTAATAAATACTATCCAAACACATATTCAATTTGAATATATAATTTAAATTCTAATTAAATGTAGCATTCATTTTGAATGAACATTTAAATGAAATCTATGATCTAGACAGATCAAAAAGTGTGGTTTGAGTAAAAAGAAAGAGTTATGTTTTGGATATTTCTTAATGTTGAATATATAAGTATTAGAAAATGAAACGAAAAGGAAAAATAACTTTTGGGTATTTTCCAATTTTATGAACTCAATCTAAGAATGTGCTTTTTTTTGTTTTGTTTTGTTTTATTTTTTGTTTTTTTATTTTTAATTTTAGTTTCGTTTTATAAAGTCTCCAAAGAAGCTATTTTAAAATTTAAATGAGAATGTTTTGAGAATGATATTGAGATTTTTTTTGAAATCTTCTTCTTCTTCTTCTTTTTCTTCCTTCTTTCTTCCTCTTCTTTCTTCTCTCTCTCCGCTTCTCTTCTTCTTCCACTCCATCTTCTTCTCCTCCTCCCCTTCTTCTTCTTCTTCTCCTTCTTCTCCTTCTTCTTCTCCTCCTCCTCCTCCTTATTCTTCTTCTTTCTCCTCCTCCTCCTTCTTCTTCTTCGCCTTCTCCTCCATCTTCTCCTCTTCTTCTCCTCCTTCTTCTTCTCCTGCCTCCTTCTCCTTCTTCCTTCTTCTTCTTCGTCTCCTTCCTCCATCTTCTTCTTCTTTCTTCTTCTCCTCCTCCATCTTCTTCTTTTTCTTCTCTTTTCCGTCTTCTCCTTCTTCTTCTTTTTTTTTTTATAAATTACTCTTTAGTTTCATAATCTTTTACGATAATGTAATTTGTCACCTAACTTTTTTTTGCGGCTAAAAGCTGTCTAAATTCTTTAAAAATATCATTAATGATCCTTTTTTGCGTTGAAAAATAAGTATGGGTATATTAGCCTTAAAAATGAACATGATAATGGGAAAAGCTTTATTTCATTTTCTTATTCTATGATGAACATTATGAAACATTTTTAAGTTGGTGCAAAACAAACATTATTTTAAAATCGTTTTCTGGAAACAACTTTATGAAAAAATGTGAAAAAAAAAGTTTCAAACGATACCACCAACGAGGCTTTTACAACCATCCCAAAGTAGTTTCCAACCAGCGTTTAGTAAGGCTCTAGAGTTTTGAAAAGTTGTTGTGTTTGATTGTTAACCAGTAGTTTTAAAAGGAATAAAAATCATACAAATTCTCTTGAATTATTTCACTTCTATGAACATACTTTCATAAATTGTAAGTTATATCTGTTATACCTGATCTATAACATATCCGCAGGATATTCTTGACTTGGGTATTGTCAGTTTTGGTGATGGCAGGCTCTGCATCAGGTTCCGGTCCAATCACAAGTAATAGGCTTAGATGTTTGGTTACCTCCTTAATCGGGATATCTCAATCTAAATGTCGATGCATCGGTCTCACCGGGATCGGATCATATTGGCATAGGTGCCGTTATTCGTGATGAGAAAGGGAGAATCTTAGGTGCCATGGCAAAATCAGTGGTGTAATAACCCGAATTTTTATGACTCTAGATTTCCTTTGAACAAGGAAAACCTAAGTCTAGATCATGTTTGGAATGGAATATCGGTATAAGTTTGAGTTCTCATTTAACTAGTAACGAGACTCAACGATGGATTACTTAGGCCAGTATAAGGCATTTAAGGATAATGACGTGATGAAATTTCATGATTTCATGATGGTCAAAGTTTGACCAAGATAGTCAAAGTTGACCAAAAGTCAAGGTATGAGATCGCTCTAGAATAATCGTGAATAATATTTGGAGCAATGGGGATTTAGCAGTTTCAAGTTCTAAGAAGAAAAATCCATACACAGTCCAATTTTACGAAGATGAACTCTGGACTGCAATTTAGTGAAACAGTACTGTTTTAAGTGAAAAACAATATTAGTATTGATTAAGTTAGTAGGGAAATGGACTGAAACCCTATATTTAAGGATTTTTGGAATTTAGTGGACCATTAGGTATGGAATTGAAGCCAAGTGGCTCCACCAACACTGTCCACCTTACAGGGACTAAAGTGCAAATATTTTGTCATTAAGGATTAAAGTGCAATTTTAAGAAAAGTAAGTAAGTATGTAATTTTTGAATTATGGAATTTATGGATATTCCTAACCAAGTTTCCAACTAGGGTTGAACTAAGCCAATGGTTGGTTACAAATTTAGTTAGCTTGGTTGCATTGGAACAAGCAATTAAGCTAGAGATAAGTTTGAGAAGATTTTTCCTTGCTTCCCACATGCTATGGTCGGTTTTCATCCTTGGAAAACAAGGAAATATGCTTAGGTAAGCAAGGTGACACAAGCAAGGAGAGATAAGCAATCAAGAAGCTTGGTGAGCAAGCCAATTTTGGTTCACACATGGCTTGATAGCATGATGACAAGTGTATGTTCTAGAAAGGCTTGGTGAGCAAGCCAATTTTTGGCTCCCACATGCAAAGGCCGGTCCTTGAAGCCTTAAAGGGCAAGGGAATTTGTTTGGGATGATGTCACCAAGGTGACATAGGCTAGGTGAAGTAAGCATTGGCTTGTTGAGCAAGCACTTGGACTCTAAGTCCTTCATGGCCGACCACATCAATGGGGGGAGGACACCTCATCAATCATCATTGGATTTTAGGGAAAGAAGTCTTCCCTTGTTCTCCAAGGGAATGGCTAGCCAATAAGGCCACACCACATCACCTAAGGAGGGGCTTGTTGAGCAAGTAAACCCTTAGATGTAATTAGGAAAACATTAGCTCTTCATTTCTCCTTTTTCCTTCCACTAGAAGCCGAACTTCAAGGGAGAAGAAAGACCATGTGTTGGTCGGTTTTTCTTGAGCAAAAAGCTAGAGAAAAATTAGAAGGAAAAGCTAGAAAGAAAGGAAGAGAAAGAAAGGTGTGGTGGCCGAAAATTTTGAGAGAAATTCCATAGAGGGGAAACCAAATTTCTTGAGCAAGGAGTTAGAAGAAAAAGTTTAGATCCAAAGTTAGATCTAATCTCAAGAAGTAAAGGTAATCCAATCCTCCTAAACCCCTCTAGTTCTTTAATTAGGTTTGATTCAATTTTGTGTATTTTCATGTGGGAGAGGCCGAAAATTTGGAACCCCAATTGGAGGGGAAATCCGGACTTGTTGGCAGCCAAAGGAAGGTATAGATCCTCTAACCCTAAGTGTTTTATTTAATTTCATTTGGGAAATTTAAATGTATTTCAAGCTTGATTTGTATGAGCATAAGCTCATTTAATTTTCTGCCCTAATTAGGATTTTAGGGTTGTGTTTGATTGATGTTTGGTGTTGCAAATCAACGTTTTGCAAACCCCGGTTTGGTGCAAGAACACCCAAGGGTTTTGCTTTGCATGAAGATGTTTAAATGATATATGACTGCATGTGTTATGTTAGAAGCACTGCAGGTCGTCGTAGGCTCACGGCCGAAGCCGTTCGAGGTAGTGTGGCACGTAAAATTTACGTAAAACGAACTTAAAACCGAAAACTGCCATTTTCGGGTAAAACTGACCAGTTTCGGGAAAAGGGAAATTTGACGCCCTTAGGGGCCCGAATTTGTAGAAACTTAAAACACGAAAGTTGTTCGGAACGATATTTCCTAGGGGGTTACGTGAACCGTTTTCAAAAATAAGGCCCCAATGGCCTCCGTTTACCCCAAAACCCGTGGCTGATCCCCAGACCCAGTTTTCACTCAGTTTTTTCGGGATCAGCCAGTTTCAAACAAAAACTGGGACGAATCTAGGCTGAATTGGAATTTTTGTAAAACACGAAAGTTTTAGTATTTTTCGAGAGCTACAACTTTCGTGAAGAAAACTTTCTCAGATTACGAACCGATTTTTAAACTGGGGTCGCTTTTCGAAGGGTGCGCAGGGAATCCGAAAATTCCTGCACCACTAGCCTTTCCAATGTCTTTAGAAAACTATTTTTTTACTACAAACTATTGTTTCGATTATGGAAAACTGTTCCAAGGGCAGTTTTCAACCTCAAATAATTTTATAAAAGCACTAATCCAAGAGTTTGGATTTTTACGATTTAAGTAAAGGATTTTTATGAAGTTTTGGGATTAATTTCCCTAAATTTTCCAAGTAAGGGAAAATGAATTTTTCAAGTTGGAGTATAGCAAGCGATTAGTTTACGAAAGGTAACCGGGAGTTATACCCGAGTTACTGGGTCAAGCCCAAAGCCCAAGGTTGACCCAACAACGGTTGACCATAGTTGACCGAAGTTGACCATTGTTGACCATAGTTGACTTTGGTTGACTAACAAGTGGATTTTAGTATAACCTTAAGGGTTAGTCAAGATAACCCTAAAGGACACCAAGATTAATAAACTGGGCTAAGGTATAGGGTTACTATTTGTAACCCAGTAAGACATCTAGTATCGGGGACATACAACTAGGAATATGTAGACATGTTGGTTAGATCCCCAACATTCCACAATACTAATTAGACCCTTACCTATGTCCTTCAACTAGCAGGAGGAAACCTGCAGCTGTAACCAGAGGAGAAGCAGCACTACGTAGGACATAACGAGAGAGGTAAGTACAACTCCGCCTACAGCATAGGCCCTTTGTTGCCTGATGTAATGCGCTGATATGTGATAATGTGTTATGCTATGCTATGGCTATGATATGCTAAGTTATGTTATGACATGCAATGCCATGTTTTCAAAAAATGCCATGTTTACAAAAATGTCATGTTTTCAAAAAGGCCATGTTTTGACTAATGTTGATTCTGTTATAATATTGTGACATCATGAAGCATGTTCACTAATATTAAATCACTTGGTAAGAACAAGACAAGTAGGATGTTGTGTCGTGCCGACTTGCCACAAAGGCGGATTTAAATGGTATGGTTCATGGTTTGAGTTGGATTGGAAGGCTACCTAAACTACTCCATGTTAAACTTTGTGTTTCATGGTTTGAGTTAAAACGGACTGCCATCTTCAACCATTCCTTGGCTATGTACCACGGTACGAGCACACATGATATGTAAAGGAATAGAACTAAATTATGTTATAAATCCATAATTGATTCATAAGAAATTATAATTGGTTCATGCACAATGATATGTTTTGTGTCGCGGATGTGATAGTTGTACTTGCTGAGCGAAAGCTCACGTCTTACGTCTATGCTGTAGGTAAGTATCCTGCCAGCAATCTCTGATGCAATACTGTGGAAGGCTGGTGCTGCGGACTGTGAAATGTGGGATGGACACTGCCACAGCTTTTGAAAAAAATATATACTCTATAAAATATGTTGTAATGAAAAAGGGTTTTCGTATTTTCATGACGTTTTAAGTATGGATGACAAAGTTTATATAAGGCAAGCAAGTTGCCTCTTGTGGTACCAACCCACATTAGTTCGGGTTTGGTCTACAACATGATTTAGATGGCCTTCAAGGAAGGTTTGAAAGTTCGGTACTCGAGGAAGTACCTACCAGTCAGTTGAAAGTTTTAAAATAAAGAAAAAAAAAATTTAAAAAAAAAAAAAAAGAAAATCTTTCCCAAATTTTCCGCAAGTTTAATTTAAGTATATAAGTAAGGTGACGACCCGGCCCACGTCTACGTAGTCGTTCCCCTACGTAGATGGTGTAAGTCGGGGCGTGACAAGTGAAGGGGACTCTCTCTCCTTTTTGGCTGAGTTTTGGCTGAGTGTATAGCCCTCATGAAGGTTTGATGATGAGGAAGGAATTAGAGAGTGCTACTTTGTGGTGAAAATTGATGCCATCAATGTCGTTCGGCTGTTTCGGATAACACGGAGTTTTCTTTGGAAAGTGCAATTCTGGGGGATGTTAAACAATTGCTTGGCCAGTTGTGAAATCCAGGTGTTTTTCACATTCAGCGTAGTACTAATCATGTAGCTCATCTTTTAGCTAGATTTGGGTTCAACTCCAATTGTACCAATGTGTGGATTTGTAAGACTCCTATTATAGTCTCTAATACTGTTTTCTTTGATGCTATTGCTTAATAAAATAGCTCTTATTCAAAAAAAAAAAAAAAAAAAAAATCTGTGTAAAATGCCTCTATGTTTGTTTTCGTCAATATTTCCATTAATCAAATCCCTGCACCTATGTATAAGTATCGAAAACAATAGCCTTAAAAACTATGATTTTTTTTTCTAGAAAGAAGTAAATAATATTTTAAGAAAATAATTAATATAAATAGGAGGTTTTCAAAATATTTAAAGTAAATATATAACGTATTTTCATGAAAATGATTTATTAATATCACGTAAATATTTCATTTATTTAGTAAAATTTTCATTTATGTGGTAAATTTATAATTTACTTCAACATTTAAATTTTTATTATTACTTTCAACTATTTTATAACATACTATTTACTACAATTTTCTTATTTTATTTATTCTTCTGGGTTGAAGAATGTCGTCACATTTTATAAAAAAACAAAAAACAAACTAAAACTAAAACTAAATGTTCTACAAAATTGAAACTTTTTGCAAAAAATAAATTTTCCTAATGTCTTGGAAATTATATGAAAATATATATAAAAAAGATGAATGTTCATGGATATTCATCCATATTGTGGATATCTTTTCACATATGAATATTTGACATATATTCTGAAAAGAATATCTAATGTAATGAAAATGTTGACGTTATCTATCATTTGCTACTTAAAGAAAAGAAAAGAAAGAGAAAGAAGAAAGAAGAAAGAAGAAAGGGAAAGATAAGTTCTAGCATTACAAACTACAATCAGAATAACTTAAAAAAAGGCCAGTTATGTATACATACATACATACATATACATATATATATCCCTCTCCCCCCCCCGGTTCAAAGCTTTCTTTTTCTTGCAACTTTTTGGACTTTACCTTTCAATTCAGACTTTCCCCCCAAAGCTTTCTCGAAGGTTTCTTTTTCTTGCAACTTTTTTGGACTTTACCTTTCAATTCAAACTTTTCAACTTTAAGATAAGAGTAAGTCAAGAATGAACAATTCAATTGTCAGCAAGTAATGGACGTCTGCTCAGTGCCTGTGCAGCTCGGTTCTGCAGCTCGGTTCCGTGCATATATACTTGTATATATATATATATATATATATATATGTCAAGTTAAAAATAAAAATAAAAAAAAGGAAGAAGAAGAAAATTCCAAAATCTAAGTTGACCAGTTAAACCTTACAGATGAGTATGCAGTGATGATATATATAGATACACATACACTTATTGGACTACTTTACATCCATTTTTTCAAATTTCCTTGTTTTCTTTTCTGATATACTGTACCGGAGGACATTAATCCCGGAAGAACCAGGTGAAATTTCCAGGTAAATACTTTAATAACCAGTTAGGTTGACTTGTTCACCTCATTTTCCCTAAATTGTTGTATTGGAATTATATTTTTAGAACTATTAGGTGTCAATCTCATTTTCCTTTTCTGTTACACAAAATCAGCCTCTTGTTTCCAATTTCAGTCTCTAAGTTATGGCTAGGCAGCTGATCTCCGGATGCCTGCAACTGCTCAAAGACATGGCTGTGCCGATGATTTCCGGAGTCGTGGGACAGTTGGAATCGGCTGCTTATGAAATGACAAAAGAAGAATTGAAAGCGATCAAGGACGTTGAGAAAGGAGTTGAAAATCTCGGCAGCGAGCTCACCAGAATTCAAGCCATGCTCTTCGATGCTGAGAAGCGAGCGATCAATGATGCCGGCGTCCAAGACTGGCTGGATAAGCTCAAAGATGTATCTTTCGACATTGATGATGTGTTGGATGAGTGGAACACGGCGGTTAGCAAATCAAACCTTGAGAAGGAAGAAAAAGAAGGCGAAGATCATGCTCCTCCTCTTGCAAAGAAGGTACGTTTGAGCCTGTCCATGTCTTCTTGGTTTTCCGGTTCTCCAGTACTTGTCCATGATTTGATTCTGCGTCGCAACATTGCAAGCAAGATAAGAGAAATTAATGAAAGACTAGATGCTATTGCTGTTGAGCAAAGTAGATACAATTTTTGCACGACAAACATCGAAGATATTAAAGAACCTGAAAGACCGAAGACTACTTCCTTCATTGATGTTATCAAAGTGTACGGTCGAGAAGAAGAAATGAAAGTTCTGATGAGGAAGTTGCTGAGTGAGAGCAGCGATACGAGGGGGCTTGATATCATCCCTATTGTAGGGATGGGGGGAATAGGGAAAACAGCCCTCTCCCAACTTATATATAATGATGACCAGGTTCAGGTTCATTTTGAGAAAAGGATCTGGATATGTGTCTCAGATCCTTTGATGAGAAAAGGGTTGCAAATGAAATCATTGAAACTCTCGAAGGCCGTCCATCAAATTTCACCGGAATGCAACCTATGTTAGATCTCATCAAAAAATATGTTGAGGGAAAGAGGTGTCTTTTTGTCCTAGACGATGTGTGGACTGACGACGCAACAAAATGGGAACCATTAAGGAAGCACTGAAGAGGTAGTGCTCCTGGGAGTAGAATTTTGGTCACAACAAGAAAAAAGGAAGTTGCCATCATGATGGGAGCAGAAAGTCGTATGGTTCCGATTAAGCTTTTGTCTGAGGAGATTTGTTGGTCCATATTTAGTCAATTAGCATTTTTTGGTAGGGATGGGAACGAACAACTAGAGGATATCGGCAAGGAAATTGCGGCCAAGTGCAAGGGTCTGCCTCTTGTTGCAAAAGACTTTGGGAAGTCTCATGCGCTATAAAACATGCATCAAGCAGTGGAAGGATGTTTTACATAGCGAGCTATGGCAGTTAGAGAATGAAAATGGTAAAAATAGCATTTTTTCTCCTTATCGTTGAGCTATAACGATTTGCCTTCTGTTGAGAAACGTTGTTTATCATATTGTTCTATCTTTCGAAAAGATTACAGGATGGAAAAAGGCGTTTGATTCAGCTCTGGATGTCCCAAGGCTATTTAAATGAGGGCAAAAATCTTGAGCAGAAGGTGAGGCTTGCTTTGAAAATCTAGCAATGCGGTCTTTCTTTCAAGATTTTCAAAAAAACAAAGATAATGGAAGCATTATAAGTTGCAAAATGCACGACATAATGCATGACTTTGTTCAATCTCGTTCACAAAAGGAAAATTGCATCATAGGAATTGAGGATGTTAAGGAGATCATGCAATGTAAAGGAAAAAAGCCTCGTCATGCAACACTATTACTCCAGCCACTAGTGATGGCCAACATTCCTAGTTCACTGTATCAGAACAAAGGTTTGCGTACACTCTTTGTTGAATCGCTAGTTTATTATTGGCCAGCTGATAGCTTAAGTTTGGAAAGATTGTTCTTAAATGTGACAACTCTCAGGACATTGAATTTGTCGACTGGTGAATTTGAGCAATTACCACAAGGGATTGAAAAGTTGATCCATCTTAGATATCTGGACCTGTCGCGGACAAGAATAAGGGAATTACCAAACTCCTTGTGTGATTTATTCAATCTGCAGGTTTAAGGCTGATCGATTGTTTTAATCTTGAACAACTGCCAAAAGAAATAAGGAAACTGGTAAACCTACGCCATCTACACATTGAAGGGTGTTGCAGTCTAAAGCATTTGCCAAAAGGGATTCGAAAATTAAGTTGCCTCCAGACATTAAATAGGTTTACCGTGCCTGATTCTAATAGCATCGAGAATAGTGTTGAGGCATTAGAGCTTGAAGATTTAAATATGTTGAAAGAACTTCAAGGCAGCTATTTGTTTATAGACTACTGCGGAAACCTACAAAATGGGAGTCAGGCGGAGAGGGCACAACTCAAGGACAAAGAATACCTTGTTAGGTTGGATCTATGTTTTAATTGGAGTAGTAGTGAGAATGGAGGAGTTCATGAAGAGATACTTGAGGCGTTGGAGCCACATCCAAACTTGGAATATTTAACAGTTGATAGTTACATGGGCGACACTATTTCTCCGAAGTGGATGATAGTTTTAATTAATCTCATAACCCTCGTGCTATCAGATTGCGTAAAGTGTGAGTTCTTACCTCCTTTGGGAAAATTGCCCTCCCTTGAAGATCTCCGTATAGGGTCTTTCTCCAGAGTGGAAAGGGTGGGAATTGAGTTTTTGGGAATAGAAAATGATGATAATGCAGGGGCACCTAGGGGCTTCCAAACTTCATTATTCCCGAAATTGAAACGACTTGAGTTTGTCGACCTTGTAGTTGGGAAAAGTGGGAATTAGGGATCAATTCCGGAGAAGAAGATATAGCTTAGTAGTAATGCCATCCCTTCAATTCTTGGAATTTTGGTCTTGCTATAGGCTACAACACTACCAGACTTCCTCCGAAAGACACCTCTGCAGCATTTAGTCATCAAAGATTGCCAAATCCTGAAAGAACGTTACCAAGAAGGAGTGGGGGAGGAGTGGCCCAAGATTTCTCACGTCCCAAACATCCAATTATCAGATTAATTTCCACAGAGCATCTAATTTCAAGAAACCATCAGCTGAAAACGAAATAGTCTGTGGCTACATGGAAGCTTCTGGTAACTTTTCTTAGTCCTTGTATACCTTTTTTTTTTTTTGTCATCAGCTGAGTTTTCAGTTTCTTAAGTCAATGTCCTTTATTTAACTTCTAATGGCGTTTTCTTTGATTCAAGATATGTTTGTTGTTAAGAAAATACTTTCAACTTGTCCACGTGTTTTCATGGATTTTTACTTTTTTTTTTTAATAAAAATTTTGGTCCAGTAGTATTCATTTTATTCTAGCTTATCTTTTTATGCTGTTCAAAATGTCAACAAAGAGAATAAAACAGACAGAGGGTGGGGGGGGAGAAGACCTTAAGATGATGTGCAAATTTGTATTTACTGTCCTTTCTAAATATAGTATTTCTTTTAATACTTAAATCTTACAATTAGTGACACCTGTCATTTATCTATTTCAGATGATTAATTCTCTAACCACTATTTGTTGAGAATGTGAATGTTGCAAGAGTTGTTATGTGTTTGTAGTCCTCTGAATGGGAATGTTGGACTTCTAATCACTCTTCTATGACATTAGGACTTTAATTTGTATTCTCAAATATCTAGGAACACTCTGTACTAATCTTGAGGGCTCCTTTTTTTTTTTTTTTTTTTTTTTTTTTTTTTTTTTTTTTTTTTTTTTTTTTCTGGTGCCGAAGCTGTCGTTTCCAGTTTTCCTCATTCGTAATCAAACATGGGATCCACAAAGAAAAAAGCAGATATGCTCTATGAAGTCATAAGACAAGCTAGGAGAGGCCAATATTTTATCTGCCGTACAATGAAGAGTAAGGGATTTTGCTAATCATTGATTCTCCCCAACTATTTCTTTCGATTTTCTAGACTTTGATCATATATAATTCTTGATCTACATAGATTTTATTGAATTCTGGCATCATTGATCCGTGGGACGACCAGGCTTGTTGGCTTTACTCTATCTGTAAAGGCATCAGAGCTGATCTAACATTGGTGTTCGAAAGTAAGCTTATCATTGTTGGTTTTTTTTTTTTTTTTTTTTTTTTTTTTTTTTTTTTTTAAAGAGAATCTATTAAGACCAAATTAATCCGGAGCATGTGTGTAATAGATTGACATAATAATGTTGCCAGCTAATTAGTTTTAATATTTGTTTAGTGTTCTCCAAATCAACCCGGAATGTCAAATGTAAGTTCTTCGACATTGCAAGACGCATATGGGATCTAAGTAAACATGAGTGGGACCCAATTTCGGCACATGTAAGTATGTCATTTATGATGGTCTATTTATCTTCTTTTGCACACTTATTTGTAACTTCATTTACTTCTTTCATGTAGTTTTCTGGATTTGCCGAGTAAATTGTCATATTCATCCCAAGTGTGGAACAAGTGGGATCAGTTTCTCCAATGGTATTTTGTAATTTTTATATTAATTTTTGTGTGTTTTCACATTCTAAGGACTACTAATGTACTTCAAGTGTGTTTTTTGTGAGAATGTAGATGAACTACGAGTGGCTTGATCCCTTAACCGGGTACGTAGGCAGCCTAGCTTCGGCTGGTCCAGCCACGAATAAATAACACAAATTCTTTTCTTTATCGAGTTTGGTGTTGATATGTTGATGGCTTTGTATCAACTAAAAAACAAAAACCGTATTATGCAGAATTACATCTTTCAATTTCTTGTGCTACTGAACCAGGACATTGAACGGCAACCTTTAGGTAAGGCAAGAAAACAACCTAGACAGCCAAATTAAAAATAGAAAAGAAATACCACCCTTTTATCAGACTCTATTTCCTCTGTAAAATAATGATGACGATGGTTATATGTGCATATAGAGACAAGTTATGTAACAACTGTTTAATCAACACCTGCTTCATTGGACAATCTACTAAAGCTCTTAACATAAAGTTGAGTTAATTTTGTTAACAAATGATTAAGCTTGCAGCTTCATGGAAAGATCTATTGGTATCTCTTTTACGACCATTTCGGGTAATCTCTCCTTCTAGTGCATATCCATTGTTGTACATTTTTTGAAAAATTCTCATACTTTACATAAAAATGATCCCACATATTTTAATTTTCTCTTCGTTGCAATTTGAGTCCGACTCTTTTCTGAAACAGGCACCCCTGCTTCTTAACTCTGCCTCTCTTGAAGCATTTGGTTGAAAATGCCAATGTTGGATTCACTTGATGATGGGTTGCTCTCATACCAGTCGCTGAATCTCGAAAAGGCAGAGCTGTGATCAGGCTGCCATTAGGAGTAAAAGCATTCTTCTTGGAGCAAGTTGACATCAATTTTATGTAAAGTTTGGGTAACTAGAAGGATGTGGGAGGTTAGTGTTTCTAAAATATTAAGTTTATTATACTTGTGTGTTCCTCAAATTTCTGAAAGAAGAAAGAAAGATTGATATTTACACATGAGATGTCATGAAAGAACTTATCCTACTCCTTGCCATTATCATAAGTTTTTCTTTAAGTTTCCATCTTCAAATTACAAGTTTCATCTATAATTTTGTAGTAACTTCTATCAATCATATAGAGAAACTCGAAGAATGAGAGAAACATGTTCTAAGCAAAATGTAGTCTTCTTTTTGCATAACGTAGATTAATGTACAATCTATCCTGCAAGCTTGATGACAATGAGCAAAAACACAAACTAAGCCTCAGCATCATGATTTCAGTCGAGATCTTCCAGAAGTCAAGGGAGCAAAACCAGCCAGTACTACTCTGAGATGAAGCCTTTTCTCCCGTGATGAGAAGAAACTCCACTGCCTCCGACTTCAACTCATTCCTGCCCATTCGAATATAGCCGTGAGTCTTCAATGCTGTGTTCAGACACTGCCTTCTGTCGCTTGGTCTTTCTTAGCTTGCAGCCTCATTATGCAGTGGATTAGGCCTCCTTTGACGACCATCTTCCCTAGTCAATATTTCCTTCCTCGTGGTTTGACCTGATGCTATTGAATTCCAACGAATTTCGGGTCCTGTCTTGTTGCCATTGGATCTTACATGACCATGGTGGTGGTGATGATGATTAAAGGCTACAGAAGAAGACTCAATTTGCCTCTTCGACCTTATGATTAAAGACCCCTTTTTGTGTCTTTTTTTCTCAAGCACTTATGTAACGACGGAAACTGCCATCCTAGTCTCTTATAGGAGTAGGAAGTCCAAATACACCTATAAATCTTCGAGTCATGCTCTTTTTGACTCCATACAGAAAGGCAATGGAGTTGATCTATTATTGGCATTGGAAAGGTAAGTTTCTGAGTATTGTTAATACAGGATCAATTAAGCTCGAATTCATACAATATACGTTTAACATAACGATACTAATTTTGCTCTCTAATTAGTTTTAACCTTTGTTTAGCGTTCTTCAAAACAATCTGGGATTGAAACATCTTCTACACCATAAGATACATATCGAATAACATCAAACACGAGTGGGATCAAATTTCAGAACATATTGCAAGTAAGTATTTCCTTTTCATATTCTTGTAATCTTCGTTCACACAATTCTATTTATCTTCATTCACATCTTTCTTGTAGTTTTCTGGAATTACTGCGTATATTATTTCTTGATTCCTGAGAAGTTTGGAATTACTTGGGACAATTTGAGCAAGGATTTGTCGAATGGTAGTTGGTACTTTTTTAATTTTAGTTTGTACTTAATTTTACCCTCCAAGGACTACTAATGTACTTCAAGTGTTTTTTTTGTGAGAATGTAGATGAACTACGAGTGGCTTGATCCCTTAACTGGGTACGTAGGCAGCTAAGCTTTGGCTAGTCCAGCCACAAATAAATAATATAATTTTTTTCTTAATTAAACAGCTTATCTTCTTAATCAATTGAGTTTGATGTTGAGATATTGACAGCTTTGTATTCTTAAAAATTTTAATCATATTGAGCAAAACAACATTGTTCTATTTCTTGTGCTGTTGAACCAGAACATGGGCTTGGCAACCTGTAGAAAAGGTGAAAAAAAAAAAAGGGTAGAAAAATTAGGAGTTGTCCCTAACACTCCGTTTGGTAAGAAGGAAAGAAAATAGGAGGGAAAGGAAAACTATGATGGAAAGAAAATTGTATGGAGAGAAAATTTTGATTTTCCCTTTTATTGTTTGGTATGAGAAGGTGGAAAGAAAATGATTTTACCTTCTCTTTGTTTGATATTGTGAGTTAAACCATATGGATAGAAAACTTCTATTACAAAATTATTATTTTGTCCTAATACTATTAATCAATTTTGTTGGAATTTTCATGGACAAGAACAATTATGTAATTTTACTTTTATACTTTGTGTGAATTTTTTCCCTCCCAAAATCCTTCCATAGTTGGAAAGATTAATTTTGATGGGACCAGCTACATTGTTCTTGCACCCTCTTTTCCTTTTCATCCAAAATTTCATCCTAACAACACCCCAAATTATCAATTTCCATTCTAAAATCCCTCCTACATTTTCTTTGCTTCCATTTTTCACTCATGCCAAATATAGCATAATGCTACGATAGGAAGTTGAGTAGTTGTTATAACTCCCAAAAAAAAAAAAAAAAAAAAAAAAAATTAAACAAGTACTACTTCACTTCATACCGATGTTGTAATCACCTGTTCCCTCATCAAATGTCTTTTATTTATTGTACTTTCTCAATGCTATCCTTTTTTTTTTTTTTTTTTTGCTGAAGCTTTGTTAGAATGGTCCCCTCTAAAATTTCAAGAAAGTACTGCATTGAAACTCGTACAGATATATTTTGAGATAATACAAAACAAAATAACTAAATCTCTAACTGCAATTCATTTAGAATGCAAATGTTGTGAGAGTGGGTATGCATTCTTAGCGCTCATTGCTGCAAGATATTACCAAATAGAATCTTTTCCTTTTTCTGGTTTCCTGTACACTAAAGGGGCTATCAACAACTTCCTTTTTGTTTTTGTTTTGTTTTGTTTTTTTTGTTTTTTTTGTTTTTTTGGTGGAGCTGATATTGCGATTGTTGGAGGATACATAATATATGATTTTTTTTTTTCTCAGGTTATCGTAATTATTGTACATGATTATAGCTGTAGCTTTTCTTTTCTTTGGATTAATGGTGAATTTGTAATTGAGATTAAATTAGACATTATAAATTTCAATTTAACATTTTTATTATTTATTAGAAAATTTATAATTATTTTGACCTTGTAAACTCTATTAAAAATGTGATTCGAAACATTTACTAAAATTATAACTTCTACTTCTCTTTTTGAGTAAATGTTACGGAAAATTGCAAGTGCACAATATCATAAATAAATAATAAAGCGATAATCAAAGTATTGTTCATATGAGGATTGTTGTTATCAATTACCAAAATTATATTAACTCCAACATTATTTGAATAACCAAAAAAAGATTTTTAAATAAAAATAGCAAAATAGGTAAAAAGACAAAATACTCAAAATACTAAAAATTTAGGGTTTCGCCGGATTAATCATATTCAAATAATTTAATCTAATAATCTATGTATATTCCCTATGTTGCTAGCGAATCTCTTTAATATTTTCATTAATCTTTTTCAGCATTAACAATTTATTATAATAAGCCTCGTCATCTTTCAGTTTCAAACAACTTATCATAATTTATTAAGAACCATAATTCATGATGTTACACAAGTTTCATAACTATCTCTAACTAATGACAATCTCTTGGTAGATTGAATAAGGGCTTATTCAATTATCATTTTTCAGTCTCAAATCAAATACCAAATCATACAAAAGTTAGCCAGAAATTCACAAACATTAAGCGTACATTAAAATACTAAACATAGAAATGGAATAGAATATCAAGTAATTAAAACTAGAAAAACTCAAACAATCATAATCCGACAAGATCGTATTTCTAGAAAAGAAAATTACTTCAATTAATAAAAATAGAAATCTACAAAATAAAAGTTTAATCATTCTCAAATTACAAAAATAAAAAGATAAGAAAAATAAAGCAAGAAAACCCAGTTTGGAGGTGTCACAAGTCTCCAAAGCCTTCTTCTAAACTTTTTTCTCCCTCTACTCTTGATGATTCGAGATAATCTCTTTCTAATTTTATAGAAAACTAAACCTAAAACTTAAAATATTTTTTTTCTTCTTTTGTTTCGGCTTCTCCCACAGCCAAAGACTCTTTGCATGGAGCCCTAGGCTTCTTTTTATAAGCCTCCAAGCCACCGCCTTTAGCCCTAGGTTTTTCCCCTTATATTAATTTTTTTCCTTTTCTTTTTTCTGCTGCAAACTGGTGCATAACAGCATTAGGGGCCCACGCGGACAAGCGGCGACAGATGACTGGGAGAGCGCTTAGCTGGGACACGTGGCGCACTTTGGCTGGCTGAAGAATGCAGTTGCACAGGAGCCCCCTGGAACGCGAAGCACCGAATCTGGCACATCATTGGATACGCTGAAATGCTCTAGGACCCGCGCTTTGGTGCGAGTGAGGCGCTATCACGATCGGGCATAGTGATGGAGCTCATCCGACGGTCTAGAGAATGTGTGGGCCCACTTGGGTCTTTCTGTGATGGATGATGACTCTGAATTTCCTTTTGCAATTTTTGATTTCTTTTTATTGCATTTTAATTACAAATTGTCACTTTTAACCTTATTAACATAATTAATCTACACACTTGGAAACATAACAAATTTGGGAGAAAAGTTAAAATAAATTACAAAGATTATAGAAAAAATATAAGCTTAACAGTGCTAAAATAACTTTACTTTATAGAGTTATCACAACCCCAAACTTAACATTTTACTAGTCCACTAGCAAAAGAAAGAGAAAAATAATGGAAAAGAGTGCATACTAATTAAGTGTGATTTACAAAGCATGCCTCAAAGATTTCACATAGATTATAGCTCAACGAAATTTTAACATCGTGAAAATTTAGAATTTCAATTTAAATGCCCACCTCACATCGCCTTAAATTCTTTCGATGTGTGTGTGTGTGAATATAGCCTTTTACACTCAACCACTCGCAACTCTGATCAGTTTATGCAAACAAGTGAATTATGATTCTTCTCTAGATGAAGAAATTTTTGAACTCCTTGTGCTTACTTTTCTTATCACTTTCCACTAATGTAGACAAACACATTACCAATGATCATCAGGACTTTTAGGCTTGTAATGTTAGGTTAGGGTAATGGTAAGATAAGGATAATAATGTGGCTCGAATCACCCTATACACATAATCATTCTAGGACCTTTGTAGAGCTTTTGCAATTCTCCCAATAACACCTCCAAACTTGATTTCAACTTTCTTTGTTATATTTTATTTATTTATTTATTTATTTTTGAGTTACTACACCTCAAACCCTTTTTTTTATTTTTATGAAACAAGGTGTAGCACTTTTTTTTTTTTCCTTCAATTAACCAAAGTGAGCTTTTCACAACTCCATTCATCCTCCCAAACTTTAGCATAGCTCAAGGTAATTTCTAGAATGATCACATGCTTAAGGTAAAAGGTTAAAAGGTTGGAAATTATTAAAAAGCTAGGCTAAAAAAATGTGGGTAACAAAGAAAAGATAAGGATTAGGTTCAAAGAGGATGACTAGGGATATGCATATGTTAGGGTTAGCTTAAAAGGCTCAAATCATCCAAAGATGGCCTAAATCATGTCCTTAATAAAGTGTAGTCTAGGATTTCGCCTCAGATGATAATCAAACAAGTTCTAGAATTCGATAAGATCAAAGGGGTTACTTAATTCACGTAAACTTTTTCTAAATAAGCAAAATAGCAAAAAGATCAAGGCTATATGCACAAAGTGTTAAAAAGAATCACAAGCAGGACAAAACTCACACAAGAATTAAGCACACAAACAATACAATATTCATCATTTTCTAATAGCTATAATTAGTTCAATCTATTCTTTATCATCGGCATTTAACTATCAAACCTAATCAATGCTCAAATTTTTTTATTTTTTTTTAAATGCTTCTACCCCCAAACTTAAAATGCACATTGTCCTCAATGTATAAGCAATCATGAAAATAAGAAAGGTTATTGGAAACTTCCCTTGTTGTGCTTGGCTCCACGAGTTGGCTCCGTGACTTCAAAGCTTGTACGTAGAGAAGAAAAACAAGAAGGAAGATAATTAAACAAATAAACAAAAAGATCCTAAAACTTGAAAATAGAAATTTGAACAAAACAAATAAAAAGCATGTAAAAAACTTGGATTGCCTCCCAAGAAGAGCTTAATTTATAGTTGTCGGCTTGATTGTGGAGAAGGGCTTGTCAAAGAGTGGCTTTCGCCCATAATAGGTATCATATAACACCACACACGGATCTTGATTGTTGATGCCCTCAAGCTTGGCATAATATGGTAGAATTCGGCACATGGCTCCAACAAGACTAGGCTTCCATGTATGTACTTGGGGGGTCATGAATGAATGATGCTAAATAGGTGGCGAAGGTATTGGCCACATCGGATCATCATAGATATGATCTTCGATGATTAATGTGGTCACAATCAGTTGGGCACTAGAGATTTCTTTTTATGATTCTTCTTCTATAGCTAAGTCTTGTATCCCTACTTTACTTAAAGAGTCGTCGTTATGAAACAACTCCAAGTGCTCCTCTCTTTGCGTCGGCTTCTCAAGGTGGCAATCTTCAATAGTCTCAATTGGTGCATCAATGATGGGAGTGGATGCTGCCAATTCTTCATGTTGACAAACTTGGTCTTTCCGAAAAATATTCTTTTCCCAATAATCATAGTTGATCATGTCTTCGACATGTACTAGGCTTCATCAACGGGTCTTTGGAATAATGGGAAGTTGCCATGTCCACTTTCAACCAAATATCTGTTGTGTCACATAAGCCATTGATGAAATTTTGAAGAATATATTCCTTAGAGAAACCATGATCAAGAAATCTATTAAGCAAGTCTCTATATCTCCACCAAGCACTATACATCGGTTCCATATCTTATTAGGCAAAACACATGAGGACTTGTTGATGAGACATCTTTAAGTACCTCAATAAGACAAAAATAAATAAAATTAAAAAAATGAAAATAAATAAATTAAGAATAAAGTTATTTGGTATCGATATTAGTAAAAAAAAAAAAAAATCCCTGGCAACAGTGCCAAAAACA
Organism: Ficus carica; assembly: GCA_009761775.1. Lineage (NCBI taxonomy): Eukaryota > Viridiplantae > Streptophyta > Magnoliopsida > Rosales > Moraceae > Ficus > Ficus carica. The sequence goes on from CM019746.1 coordinate 4,499,737, forward strand.
TGTTGCAGAAAATTGCAAGTGCACAATATGTAAACAAGTAATAAAATAATAAGTAAAGTATTGTTCCTACGAGGACTGTCGCTACTAATTACTGAAATTATATTAACTTTAACTTTATTTGAATAACCGAAAAGAGATTTTAAATAAAAATTAGAAAATAAGTAAAAAGACAAAAGACTCAAATTACTAAAAATCTAGGGTTTCCAATTTCACCGAATTAATCAAATTCAAATCCTCTAGTTCAATTAATCAACGTTTATTCCTTATGTTGCCAGTGAATCTCTCTTAAATTTTCATTAATCTTTCTCAAGTATTAACAATTTATTATAATAACTTATCACCTCTCGATCTCAAACAGCTTATCATAATTCATTAAGAACCATAACCTCATGGTGCTGCACAAGTTTCATAACTATCTCTAGCTTATGGCAATCTCATGGTAGATTAAATAAGGCTTTATTCAATGATCACTTCTCAATATCAAATCAAATACCAAATCATGCAAAAGTTAGTCAAAAATTCACAAATATTAAGCATAGATTAAAATACTCAACATAGAACTGAAATATAATATCAATTAATTAAAAATAGAGAAACTCAAATAATCATAATCCAATAAGATCGTATTCCTAAAAAATAAAATTACTTCATAAATAAAAATAGAAATTTACAAAATAAAGGTTTAATCATTTTCATATTACAAAAATAAAAATAAAAGAAAATAAAAGAAGAAAACCCAGTTTGGAAGTGTCACAAGTCTCTAAAACCTTTTCCAAAATTTTATTCTCCCTCTCTTCTTGATGATTCAAGATAATCTCTCCCTAATTTTGTAGAAAACTAAATCTAAAACTTAAAATATATATATATATTTTTTTCTTCTTTGGTTTTCAACTTCTCCTCCAACCAAAAGATTATTTGCACGAAACTTTAGGCTTCTTTCTATAGGCCTCCAAGCCACCGCCTTTAGCCCAAGGTTTATCCCTTTTATTTTTTATTTTTTTCCTTTTCTTTTCTCTGCTACAAACTGACGCATATTAGCACTGGGGACCCACGCGGACAGGTGGCGACGGACAACTGGGAGAGCACTTAGCTAGGACGCGTGACGCGCTTTGGCTGGCTAAAGTACATAAGTGCACAGGAGCCCCGTGGAATGCCAAGCACCGAATCTAGCACATCACTGGATATGCTGACATGCTTTGGGACGCGCACTTTAGCGCGAGTGAAGCGCACTTGCAATCGGGAGCACTGATGGAACTCATCCAACGGCGTAGAGAGTGCATGGGTGCTCATGGGTCTTCCTAAGAGTGATGGATGATGACTCCGAATTTGCTTTTAACACATTTTAATTTCAAATTGTCACTTTTAACCCTGTTAATATAATTAACCTTCGTACTTGGAAAAACATAGGGGGTGTTTGGTTAATGAGTTTGAGTTGAAATCTGTAAGTTTAAATAGTGATTTTAGTTGATTTTTTCAAAAAAAATAAAAAACTTTTGGAAAAAAAGACAAAAATTGAGTTGATGATGATGAGTTTAAACTCATCACCCAAACACCCCCATAATAAATTTAGGAAAAAAGTTAAGACTAAGTATTAAAATTATAGTAAAAATATAAGTTTAATAATGCTAAAATAACTCTATTTATAGAGTTATCAGTAAAAACAAAATTAAAAATTATACCAAATGTGTCCATAGTTTTTCTTTTTTTATTTGATTTTTTTTTATTTTTGATTTTGATTTTTTTTTTTAGCTTTTTCTACAAACTTATGATCCTACTCGGAGCCGAAAGCAAAACTACTACTCTCAATAACCAAGGGGATTGGTGGGGCCCAAACTCCAGAGTAGGTGGGGATGTTGGGTCTCCAAGTGTGGGACCCAACTTGAATCCTTTTTGGTAAATAATAAAAAATAAATAATAAAAATAAAAATAAAAGAGAGTGCGGAACCCAATTCTATTAGGTGGACGTGCGATCCTTTGTACATGAAAAATGAATTAACAAAACGATTTAAGCACTTTTTTTAAATATTTTTTAAAATTCTTAAAAGATTTTATTTTTAAAATGATTTTAATATGACTAAGAATGACCATGTTTTTAGATGGTCATTTTTATGTTAAAATTAAAGAATAATGTTTTGCTAATTTTAATATTTGAGGTTGTTATTTTGGTAAATAATCCGAAAAATGAAGATGTTTCTATGGTTTAACATTCACTTATACTTACAAATAAAATAAAATAAAATAAAAATTATTCAATGTTATTCACAAGGATGTTCATTCCTTAGTGGTGACATCTCATAGGAAATGAAGTAATTTATTACTTGGTATTAGACATGCAGTAGTCAAAAGAAATCACACATATTTATCTTTTAGGATTATTTACAATATTTAGAATTAAGTTAAGTCTATATTTTTGTTAGTTTGGATATTTATAAATAGCTCAATCATTGTAATTTTATCAAAAGAGTTGATTGATTAATGAAATTATATTTTGTTTGCTATTGCAATAATATAAAATCCTTGCATCTTTTTCTCTCTTCATCTCTTTTCTCTATTTTGTTTTGGGTATTTCTCACGTTATGTATAGATATGCCAATTTCTTTAGGAATCTTTACTTTATTACTTGCAATGAAATTTCAATGGGCACGCAGAAAAAGTTCCAAATTTGGACAAGTATGGATAAATGGATTTGTTTTATTTATTAATTAATTAATTTAAATTAGTTTTATCTATGCCTTCTCACATGATTTTTTTTTTAATTAGTAAACACCCACCCAACCCTCCAATAAATCAATCTAATCTACATAATTTTTTTTTTTTTTTTTTTACACACTTGCTAAGGATAGTTGGAGACGTGTATGAGGTAAAAAGTTTTGAAAAAAAAGTATATTTGGACTTTTTGTTTTATATTGAAGAACATTTGGAATAAAATATGTTTGAGGATGCGTGTTTTGGGAAATTGATATTATTGATTAAAAAAATACAAATTTTTCCTAAATCCAATAAGAACCAACTTAGTTTGTTAGAACATTCTGGCGTTTATGAAGGAGAGGAAAAATGTAGAAAAGTGGGTGTGGCAGCGTCTGTCATTTTGGAAAGGGGGGAGACTATTGAACAATGCAACCCATATGGGGTTCACTGTTGAACTTCGTAATGGCATCAACCCAAATGCAGTGCCAAACACGTAACTAGAAACCAGATGTGAAAACCACGTCTCCAGAGGCGCCCAAGCGGGGCCTAAATTTTAAGCAGTGGAAGACAATTCCAAAATGCACGGCATGTACAAAAATAATATATATATATATATATATGTGTGTGTGTGTGTGCGCGCGTGTCTGTATGTATTGTTGGGTTTTGTTCATATATAAACTTTAGTGTTGCGGTATTGACAACAAAGTTTAAAAGTCCCATATGGAAAAGGAATAGAAGGGTTGAGTACTTTATAAGTTTTCCCACCCTTCAAAGGGTAACGGATGAGATGTGGGAATAGCCAATGTGGCTCGCACACCAGGTGGTGAGATTGTAGAAGTGCTTTTGATGCTTAGTAGGCGCACTTGGTACTTGGGAGCATGGTGCGTGTGCATGATAGTGACGTGTTGTGATTAAACTATTATTAAATAAATATGTTTTATTTTTTATTTATGTTAAATTTAAATTTAAATTTATTTTTTATTTTATGTTAAATTTAAATTTTAATTCTTAAAAGATGTAACATTTTGAAGGGTTGTATTTTTTCAGAAAAATATATTTTTTGAATGACAGTTTTTTTTCAAAAGTTATCACTAAAGGTTGTCAAACTTGTATAAAAAGTTGCAGAGAAATTAGATTATACTTACTAAAAATTCGATTTTCTTTGTCTTCCACTACTATTCTTCCACAAATATTGTGTTTTTCTACTTTGTAAATTTTCATTTTTGCTTGATGTAAACTTCATTTTTGAAGGCTTGTCATATCTTGAAAGCGGTTTGCTATCAATCTAAAGCAATCTCATTTTGAAAGAAGACAAATAATGTTTTAAGAAAAAGGGTATTTATTATGTGTTTCAAGTGTCCATATTCAGATTTTCCAGCATGTATAGAAATTTTTATTTGTTTTCTTTTCTGGTTTCCTGTACCGGAGGACAGTCTCCGAAGAACCAAGTGAAATTTCCGTGTAAATTCATCTTGATGACTTTAAATGCACTACCGGACTTCCTCTGAAGCATTTACACATCATAGATTAATTAAGAAGATGATACGAAGAGGAAAAGAGAGTATAAAAATTTTACATGGTCCAATAATGAGTCATTCACAAATTAAAAAAATAGAGAAGGTTCACTAGTAAATTAAAAGCACTATAATACATTCCATATAAATATAAAGTATAATTACAAAATCTAACCAGTCAACGAATCTTCAAAATGAAGAGATTTATTCAAAAAGGTATCACATAAGGTATTAATCATGTAATTACTAGAATAAATGTTGAAGCTTTTCTGCTTATCTTTGGAAATTGTACTGATATTAGTGTTGAATAATTGTTGAGTCACACGGTCTTATGTTTGACCCAGTCTTTGTTATTTTGTTTGGTTTGTTATAAATAATCCTAGTCTTTAGGAGTCTGTTGGTAGTGCAGAAGTGATGGTCTATTATTTAGCTTTATTGGTTAGTGGTCAATTTTAATGGTCTAGTGGTCAATTGTTTGTTGCTATTTTCATGTTTTTTATCCGTTGGTATATTGCCTATATAAAGGCTATTAATTAATAAAATTCATGTACTGCAGAAAAGTATTTTCCTTTATTGTGCTTTATTTATCTTTATGCTATATTGTTTCTCTGAAAAGCATAACAGTGGTATCAGAGCTTGGTTTGGTGAAAGAGTGAAAACACGTGAGGTCAAGAGTAAAAACAGAGAGTGATATAGAGTTGGTAGCTGTAGCTTTTATTTTTTTATTTCACTTGGTTTCTTTTTTGCAGCAGCAGCAGTGATGAGACATGACCTCTGAAAATTTTGTACAGCCATCTATCCCTCGCTTTGATGGTCATTATGATCATTGGAGCATGCTGATGGAGAACTTCTTGAGGTCCAAGGAGTATTGGCATGTTGTTGAATCTGGAGTAGCAGAGCCAACATCAGGAGTTGTGTTGTCGGATACGCAAAGAGCAGAGTTGGAGGCTTTGAAGCTGAAGGACCTTAAAGCCAAGAACTATCTTTTCCAAGCCATCGATCAAGCAACCTTGGAGACAATTCTTAGCAAAGATACCTCTAAGCAGATCTGAGACTCCATGAAGAAGAAGCACCAAGGGAACGCTAAAGCAAAGCGGGTGCAGCTTCAAGGACTTCGGAAGGAATTCGAGAATTTACGCATGAAGACAGGAGAATCTGTTGTAGATTATTTTTCAAGAACGATGACTATCGCCAACAAGATGAGGATCCATGGCGAGAAGATGGAGGATGTCACAATTATCAAAAAAATTCTTTGATCGATGACGCCGAAATTTAATTTTGTTGTCTGTTATATAGAAGAATCTAAAGATCTTGATGCACTTTCAATTGATGAATTACAAAGCTCTTTGTTGGTTCATGAGCAGAAAGTTGTCCAGCAAGAGAAATAAGAACAAGCATTGAAGGCCTCAACAGAAAATCATTCGACACCGAGAGGAGACAGAGGACGAGACAGAGGCAGAGGTAGAGGCAGAGGAAACAATGATCGTGGAAACCAACAACAACACCAACACCAAGACAATCAATTTCAAGGAAGAGGAAGAGGAAGAGGACGAGGAGGTCACCACTCGACTACATATAGACCGAGGTCAGAAGACAAGACCAATGTAGAGTGTTACAAGTGTCATAGGTTCGGTCACTACAAGTATGAATGCCGAACTAATCTGAATAGACAACATGGAGAGATGTCTAATCTTGCAAAGAAAGAAGAAGAAGTATCCTTGTTAATGGTTTGTCATGTAAAGGAGGAAACCAACAAGAATTTGTGGTACTTAGACACAGGATGCAGTAATCATATGTGTGGAGACAAGTCTGTATTCTCTTATTTGGATGAGTCATTTCGCGATAATGTGAAGTTTGGTGACAATTCAAGAGTCTTAGTTATGGGAAAAGGAAGGGTGACAATCCAAACCAAAGGGGATTCTACTTAAACAATCTCCAATGTGTTCTTCGTTCCTAACTTGAAGACAAATCTACTTAGTGTGGGTCAGCTGCAAGAAAAGGGATACGAGGTTTCTATCAAAGGTGGAGTTTGTCGAATTCAAGATGCAAAGTTGGGCTTAATTGCTCAAGTTAACATGACGGCAAATCGAATGTTTCCGCTTTATCTCCGCAACACTACTCAATCATGCTTCTCTGCAAGAGTGAAGGATGAGGCCTGGTTGTGGCATTTTCGCTACGGACATCTAAATTTTGGTGGTCTAAAAACGTTGCAGCAGAAGAATATGGTGACGGGTCTTCCACAAATACAAAGTCCTTCTCAAGTTTGTGAAGAATGTGTTGTTGGTAAACAACATCGAGACAATTTTCCGAAAGGAAAATCATGGAGAGCAAAGAAGGTGTTGGAGCTCATTCATTCAGATATATGCGGGCCCATTAATCTGACATCGAATGGTGGTAAACGTTATTTTATAACGTTCATTGATGATTATAGTCGGAAAACTTGGGTTTATTTTTTTCAGTTTTCAAAAACTTCACGGCGCTAGTTGAAAAAGAAGCAGGGATGCTTATAAAGATTCTTCACAGTGATCGTGGTGGAGAATACAATTCACAGGAATTTGTAAATTTTTGTGAGACCCATGGAATCAAGAGGCAACTTACGGCAGCTTATACACCTCAACAAAATGGAGTTTGTGAGCGGAAAAATCGCACTATTTTGAATATGGTGCGAAGCCTTTTGACGAGGAGCGAGATTCCAAAAACTTTCTGGCCTGAAGCAGTCAATTGGAGCATTCATATTTTGAACAGAAGCCCCACACTCGCTGTTCAAAATATGACACCAGAGGAAGCATGGAGCGGACGGAGGCCGGCGGTAGATCATTTCAGAATTTTTGGGTGTATTGCATATGCCCATATTCCAGACCAGAAGAGGACTAAGCTAGATGACAAGGGAGAAAAATGCATTTTTCTTGGTGTTAGTGAGCATTCAAAAGCGTACAAATTGTACAATCCTGTCACCAAGAAAATTGTCATTAGTCGTGACGTGATTTTTGATGAAGAGCGGTTCTGGATTTGGGATAAAAACAATACAGAACAACATGTACATGCTGATTTTGATGGAGAAAACGGAGAACAAAAGCAGCAACCTTTGGAGAATGCACAACCTGTAGAAACTGAACAGCAACCAACAGTCAATCAAAGCATTCCAGTTGCTGAAACAAAGGATGAGCAACGATCTCGACGAGTTCAAAGAACACCTGCATGGATGGAGGATTATGAGGTAACAGGAATCAATCAATCTGAGAATCCATTTACCCATTTTGCACTTTTTTTTAGATTGTGATCCTGTAGTCTTCGAAGAAGCAGTTAAAGAACTAAAGTGGAGAAAGGCTATGGATGCTGAAATTGCTGTCATTGAAAGAAACAACACTTGGGAGTTGACAGAGCTTCCAAAAGGGCAGAAGACCATTGGTGTTAAATGGGTGTACAAGACGAAGCTAAAGGAGAATGGCGAAGTTGACAAATACAAGGCACGTTTAGTTGCTAAAGGCTACAAGCAAGAGTTCGGCATTGATTACAAAGAAGTTTTTGCTCCAGTTGCACGACATGATACAATCAGATTGGTGATCTCAATGGCAGCGCAAAACTCGTGGCCTATCTTTCAGTTGGATGTGAAGTCAGCCTTCCTACATGGAGACTTGGAGGAACAGGTATTTATTGATCAAACTCCTGGTTATGTGAAGCTTGGAAGTGAAAATAAGGTTTATAAACTCAAAAAGGCATTATATGGGCTAAAGCAAGCTCCACGCGCTTGGTATAGTCGTATAGATGCTTATTTTTGTAAAGAGGGATTTAAGAAATGTCCATATGAGCATACAATTTTTTCAAAAACTGAAGATGGAGGAAAATTGCTCATTGTTTGCTTATATGTTGACGATCTTATTTTCACTGGAAATGATAGTGCCATGTTTGAAAGTTTTAAGAAATCCATGATGATTGAATTTGATATGTCTGATCTTGGAAAGATGCATTATTTTTTGGGCATTGAAGTGGTACAATCTGCAACTGGAATTTTTATTCCTCAAAAGAAGTATGTGCAAGAAATATTAGACAGGTTTCGGATAAAGAATTGCAACTTCGTTAGCACTCCAACTGAGTTTGGTCTGAAGCTTGTTCGAGATTCTGAAGAAAGGAAGATTGATAGCACTCTTTACAAGCAAATTGTAGGGAGTTTGATGTATTTAACAGCTACAAGACCTGACATAATACATGCTGTAAGTCTCATAAGCAGTTCATGGAGTGTCCAAAGGAGAATCATCTCTTAGCTGCAAAAAGAATCTTTCGATACTTACAAGGGACTGCTAATTATGGGTTGTTCTACAAGAGAGGAGAAAAGTCAAATTTGTTTGGTTTCACTGACAGTGATTATGCTGGAGATTTAGATGATCGGAAAAGCACTTCAGGATATGTTTTTATGTTGGGTTCAGGGGTTGTTTCATGGTCATCAAAGAAGCAGCCAATCGTCACTTTGTCAACTATTGAGGCTGAATTTGTTGCTGCAACAGCTTGTGCTTGTCAAGCTATTTGGCTGAAGAAAATTCGAGAAGAGCTACATTTCAAGCAAGAGGGAGCAATTGCAATTTATTGTGACAGCAGCTCAGCAATAAAGCTCTCCAAAAATCCTGTTCTTCATGGAAGAAGCAAGCATATATAGATGTAAAGTTTCACTTCTTAAGGAATCTCACAAAGGAAGGAGTCATTGATCTCATTCATTGCAGAAGTGAAGATCAAGTTGCTGATATTTTTACCAAGTCCCTCAAGTTGGCTGCGTTTCAGAAGCTAAGAAAGCTGCTTGGTGTTGGCTCACTGGAGTTAAACTGAATGTTTGCAAACTTTCAGTTTAAGGGAGGGATTGTTGAATAATTGTTGAGTCACACGGTCTTATGCTTGACCCAGTCTTTGTTATTTTGTTTGGTTTGTTATGAATAATCCTAGTCTTTAAGAGTCTGTTGGTAGTGCAGAAATGATGGTCTATTGTTTAGCTTTATTGGTTAGTGGTCAATTTTAATGGTCTAGTGGTCAATTGTTTGTTGTTATTTTCATGTTTTTTATCCGTTGGTATATTGCCTATATAAAGGCTATTAATTAATAAAATTCATGTACTGCAGAAAAGTATTTTCCTTTATTGTGCTTTATTTGTCTTTATGCTATATTGTTTCTCTAAAAAGCATAACAATTAGTTCCATAGAGTGCTATGGCCAAAACATGATTCTTAGTCTGCTTTTCTTTTCTTTGTTCTTTTCAATTGTCTTTGTGATGTTCTGATGTAGGGGCTGGAGTGCTAATTATTTGGGCAACTTGTAATTCTCTTTCTTTATGTCGTTTTTAGTTATTTAGATGAAGTCTATGGTCGTTTGAGCTTTTGTAGATGATTTAATATTTGTGCTTGGGTATTTAGTCGTTTGGATTACTTTCGTCTTTTTCTAGGTTATATTTAAGTTGTATTGGGGAGTCTTTGGGGGTCATCTTTTCAGAGATAATTTCAAAAAATTGTATTGAATCTTTTGAGAGGTGTGCCTCTTTATGGCAGATCAAAGGCCTTTATGGCAGATCGAGAGCTTCAACAGAACGGAGCTGGAGATTCAAGCGATCAGAGATGCAAATCTCGAAGGTGGAGTGCCCACCGACGACTCCATTTCCAACATCTCTTCACAGGTATCCCCAACATCCTCCTCTATTTCTAGCTCCACCATCTTCTTCATGGCGTCACACTCGCTATGAACAGAACCACCACCGTGAAGAAAACCATCACCTACAACACAATCAGCCTAAAACCACTTTGAAGACCATTAATCCAAATAAACACACAGCCACTTGTTGATGCCAAAAATCTTTGACACAATACCAGATAGGATCACTTGACGTGATCAGTCTTGTACCGTCATGCTCCGCCCAGTCACTTGCAAAAGATAAGCACCTAGAAGTAAGGGGAACACCAGTGAGGTGTCTGCTAAGGGCACTCTGATGCTTAAGTCAGTGAGGGGAACTGATGAACAAGTGAAGAAGCAGAGTTTTGACAAGGCAAATTAGACTATACCTGAGTGAGTAAGGCACTCCTCTATTTATAGGCGTTTCCTACAGGTTTGGGTGGGTGGCCCTGATAGATCGTATTCCGAGTGGTCCCGATGGGTAGACATGCTCTGAATGTACGGATAATTGACCGCCACTGGACGGATGCCACGTGCCCTACCAATCGGGTAATGGGAGGACATGGGTGCAGGTCATCAGTACTAGCGCAGGCGACCAGTATTGTGTCGATTTGTCAGGTGGTGGATGGTGGCGTCGGAGCAGGGACAAGAACATGTAAAGTGACAGGTAATGAATGTCAGGTGTCAGGTGGTGCAGAGCAGTGGGTGTGGAGCATTATTACTTAATTTACATAAATGATTTATCATCATTGTTGCTTGACTTTGGCCCTTTGGGAACATTTGCAATTAGGAAAGTTTGACTATCTTTATTGATAGAATAGCGCATTAATATAACTATTAAATATCTCTCTCTCTCTCTTCGTAGGGTGTTTAGGATTTTTAGAAAGTGAGCCTTTCGGAGGGCCAGGAATAGGTGGCGGCACCTTATTTGCCATTAGTTTTCCGGCCCTAAAGATGTCTCGCGGGAAGGTTATTAGGTGTGAAGGTGACTGTAGGGTTAGGAGGACTACATTTCAACGAAATGGAGGCGGGGAAGGGTCGTGGCTTTGATGGCACGTTCAAGATGTCTACTTTGGCTCTGGTGGTCATCTTCTTACTTGTGGCTTTTTCGGTATTGGTAGATTTTCATTTTGTTTTGATATGTTTGTGTGTAGGTGTATAAATGCATATCATACGCAAATCTGATTTTGTTTGTTGTTTTGGTGCGTTTGTTTTCACTCCTTAATAATAAAGATGGTCTTCCCATCGTCTGAGTTTATGGTTTGTTCATCAGATTTAGATCTTGGTGATTTGTTGGTCCTACTAGACTTGTGACTATGCAGGGTGTTTGGTGATCTCTGCAATCTAAGGTCGTAGCTCCCAATTGATCAACAGTTTCTGTCATGGTTGGGGCTTTGTTAAGTAGAGCTTGGTGTATGCTCGTTTCTAGCATATCGAGGTACTTTCCTGTTTTCGAGCTTAGACTTGTGTTGTTCCCACTATATGTCAATTATTTGTACCGATGGTTGAGGGTTATGATCGCACAATTTGCAGGATCTTTATATTGTATTGTTCATTTTGTAACTATGTATTAATGTTAATGATTTTCCCTCTATATATATATATATATATATCTTGATTAATCCTAGAATATGAACTAATTGGAAACATTCATTTATTTGATAACGATTTCTTTTTTCTTTTTAATAATTAATTTAACGTGATTGTCCTTTAAATGACGGAAAACCAAAAGTTAGGGACTATATAAGAAACGAATGATTGAATTTTGGGAATATGTGCATCTTAGATACAACTGACGTAGTTAATTCACCGATTGAACTCCCCAATAAAAAGTCCCATAATATAAAGTTCCATAATTAAAAAATCTCCTTTAATTTTCACCAACTTCTCTCACTCTCTCTCACTCTATTATATATATATATATATATATATATGCGCGCGCGCGCAATACGACCATGGAATCACAATAGAAAATACCAAATCTTCTAGTTTGCTTTCGCTTCCTCCGAAAAGAAGGGGGAAAAAAAATCATCGTTCCAGAGACTTGTTCTTGTGAAAAAACTTCCGAAGTTGAACAAACCCATCCAGCAAGAGGGAAAGCAGCTTCTGCTTTGTCCGACATTTCCCGTTCCGACGGCGGCTCCGGTTCGGACTCAAACAGCGGCACCCAAGTCAAGCGCCTTCCTTTGAAGCGGCCGAGACCTTGGGAGGTTGAGCCCGAGGGCTCCAAGAAGAAGATTAAGAAGAGTCATGTTTTTGGAGCAGCCTCGTCCTTGTCTGAGTCGAAGAGGCTCATTGAACGAATATGGTGTGACGCACATGTGATGTTATCATCCTCCGTACTTACCCTTTGGAGGGAGTTTATCGGAGGATGGAGATTGAGTTCGATTAGTTCTCAATTCCGACTCCGAAAAAGCGGAGTGGGCCGCCAAGTGAGAATGCATACGCACTGTTGAAATAAATAGTTTCTGAAGAAGAATGAGTTGATGATGAAACAAGTCAAGTTGATCCATGACACCAATTGCAGCTTTTGAGGGTTTTTTTTTTTTTTTTGTTCATCAACAAAAAAAAATTTTCTTTACGGAAAAAAAAAAAAAAAAAAGCTGTTTTAGGAGTTGTTATGTTTTTCGTTTTTTTTTTTTAACTAAGAGATTGTTTGGTTCTTGCTTAAATTAGAGAATCGGAGTTATTTTGATTAGAGTTGTGTCAAGTTTTGTGCATTCGGTTGTAACGGTTGTAATGAACTGTTTGAAATAAATATATATATATATAACTTTGAAGTGTGTAAAAAAAATCATTATAGATCTTATTTGTTTCGACTCAAAATCTTATACAATTTATTTATTTATTTTAATAAAAAAATCTCTCTTTTTGATTTGAAATAATAAAACTATGAACTTTTAAAGTTTGAATTTTGAAGATAGAGTTGTAGACACGAATGGTAAAACTAAATTTATCTTTAAAGAAGAAAAAACAATAGGAATTGGTTGGTTGAAGCAAACCAACCAAACGCTCACTGAATTTGAACTTTTGATCTTTACCTACTGTCCAATGTTTTTTTATTTCATTTTTTGCAAATGAGATTAAGCTTTCTCTGTTCAATGTTGTTTCTTGTTTTTAAGGTTTCAATTATCGTTAGTATGTGTAGTTTTATTCTTGTATGATTTGAAACTTGTCTCCTTTATAAGCGTTATTGATACAAGCTGCATTATGAGCCATGGCATTTGCATGATTCTGCACAGGCATTTGAAGTACTTTCATCATATGTTGGTTTATACATATATCGGACTTGATGCATATATAGGATTTTGAATTTGTGAGTCGGAGATTTGAATTCTAAATCATGCAATGAAGTAGGTTATGAATTTTTTGTTAGGCTATATTTATAACCATGAGCTCAACATTTTTAGGTTAGTGATTTTTGAACTTTCATCTATCTTTAATATAAATCAAAACTCTCTCTCTGTCTGTGTGCGTGTGTGTAAACATACATACATATATATATATATATATATATGATTTGTATTATTCTTTAATCGGAGTTCTGGTTCCCATGCATTCTATTTCTTTTCTTACATTGTTATTTTATTCTCTTATGTAGAATTGTACAAATTTGATTTTGTTCCCTCTGAGTCTAGTCACTCCAAAATTGCAGCTGTCCTTTGACATGAGTTTACAGATGTTTTGAAAACCCTTAAAACTAATCCAGAATTAAGTAGGGAACAAATGAAAGTTGTTTTTATCTATTTATAAAAATACATTTTTTTGTTTTTAAAATTTAAATTTTGGACTTAAGCTGTTGATTCTTGGAATCTACCTTATCATGACTCTTGCTGCTAATGATATTACAATAAGAAAATCAAATCTTAATCGCGTGGGGCAGTGAGGGTAGCGCAATGGCGTTAATAAGGATGAGTAGTTTGGTTAAACACTAAACCACTTATCGAGAACGTTTATGTATCTAAATCGTTCAAAATTAAATTTTCAGTTGCAACTATATTTCCTTGCAATACTACAAAAAGTAGATTACACGACGGAGATTACACGACGGTTCCTTGAAACCGTCGTGTAAAGTCGGACTTTACACGACGGTTCTTTGGAACCGTCGTGTAAAGTGCTCCGCGAGGGACTTTACACTACGGTTCCTTGAAACCGTCGTGTAAAGTCGGACTTTACACTACGGTTCCAAAGAACCGTCGTGTAAAGTGCCTCGCGGAGAAACTTTACACTACGGTTCCAATGAACCGTCGTGTAAAGTCCGACTTTACACTACGGTTCCAAAGAACCGTCGTGTAAAGTGCCTCGCGGAAAAACTTTACACTACGGTTCAAATGAACCGTCGTGTAAAGTTCTTCGCGGATCCACTTTACACTACGGTTTCTTGGAACCGTCGTGTAAAGTCCGATTTTACACGACGGGTTTTAAGAACCCGTCGTGTATTCCTAACTTTTTTACTCATTTTATCTCATTATTACAGATTTATCGCGCAGCCGCGAAAAACATCACAGACACCTGCGAACACACGTCTCCTCCACTGCGAAACCAACACTCTCGTATATTAAATATTTGTAAGTATTGTGATTATTACTTACTCTTCTTTTTATTTATTTGATTTTTATGGACGATTTATTATAGATGTCAAAAATGGTATATATTCTCTTTTTTTTCTTTTTCGGTTTGATTAGTTGTTGACTATACATTGTGTTTTTAAATGCAAAAACTTGATTATTGAATAATTTGTATGATAAATTTAATATCGATTTAGGTCGGGTTCTTGGAAATGGATCGAAAATGGATGTGGGCTAATAGATTGACTAGAAAATATCGAGATGGGATTGAAGAATTTTTGTCATTTGCGGAAACTCACATGAAGAATGATAAGATTCGATGTCCTTGTGTGGATTGTGGAAATCATAGATCTCATCCAGTTGATGAAGTTAGAAGACACTTGCTTGCGCGTGGGATTATTTGTTCGTACCAAACGTGGTATTTACACGGTGAAATGTTTTTTAATCCATCATCGAACAACAAAGCGAAATATGATGTTGTTGAGGAAGTTGTAGGAGATAATTTGTTTGATATGGTTAATGATTTGGAAGAATAGTTTGTGCATCGTCCGGAGTTATTTGAAGCAATGATGAATGATGTCGAGATGCCCTTGTATGACGGGAGTAGTAAATATACGAAATTGTCCGCATTGGTCAAATTATGGAACATGAAGGCATCGGGAGGGTGGACAAATTCTAGTTTCACGGCTCTTTTAGAATTTCTAAGAGAGGTTCTACCGGTTGATAATAAAATACCTGCTAGTATGTACGAAGCTAAGAAGACGTTGAGCACTTTGGGAATGGAATATGAAAAAATTCATGCATGTCCAAATGATTGCGCCCTTTACCGAAATGCGTACGAGAATTTGGATGAATGTCCGGTTTGTAAGGAGTCAAGATGGAAGAAGGGCAAGAAGCCAACGAATGGCAGCAAAGGTGTGCCGGCAAAGGTGTTATGGTACATTCCTCCGGCACCGCGTCTACGACGTTTATTCCGTAATGCCGAGCATGCCAAGAATTTGACTTGGCACCATGATAAACGTGTTGAAGATGGTATGCTTAGACATCCAGCCGATGCACCACAATGGAAGACCTTTGATGCCGATCATCCTGAATTTTGTGCGGAACCACGGAATCTACGTCTTGGTTTGTCGGCGGATGGAATTAACCCGCATGGTAATATGAGTAGTAGGCATAGTACTTGGCCCGTCATACTTGTCAACTACAATCTCCCTCTGAAGTTGAGCATGAAGCGAAAGTTCTTGATGTTGACCTTATTGATATCTGGTCCTCAACAACCAGGGAATGACATTGATGTGTACTTAGCACCACTAATCGATGATCTAAAGAGCTTATGGGAAAAGGGGATCGAAGTTAGAGATGCTTACCGTCAAGAGACATTCACACTCCGTGCAATGTTGATGTGGACAATCAATGACTTTCCTGCTTATGGAAATCTATCTGGTTATTCAGTCAAGAGTTCTATCGGTTGTCCCGTTTGTATGAAAGAAACATCCTCCATCCGATTGAAGAATGGTAAGAAAACCGTTTACCTTGGTCATAGGAGATTTTTACCACAAAATCATCGATGCCGCAAACAGAAAAAGGCTTTCGATGGCAAAACGGAAGAAAGAAACCCTCCCCGGGTTTTGACCGGCGAAGACGTTTATGAGATGGTTAAGGATTTGAAAGTGGTGCTCGGGAAAAGAAAACAGCGTAACAATGATCCCGTGGTTGACGGCCCTTGGAAAAAACGGTCAATCTTCTACGAACTTCCATATTGGAGGACACTTTTTGTTCGTCATTGCTTGGATGTGATGCATATTGAGAAAAACGTGTGTGAATCAATAGTGGGCACATTGCTAGACATTCCTAATAAGAGCAAAGATGGTGAGAAGGCACGGTTGGATCTTAAGGAATTGAAGATTAGACTTAACTTGATCCCTACGAAGAAAGGGAATGCAACTTACTTACCTCCGGCGAAGTACACACTATCAAGACAAGAAAAAAGAAAGCTTTGTGAGTGGCTGGCTTCTGTAAAAGTGCCCAACGGGTATTCTTCCAACTTGAAAAGGTTGGTGTCTATGAAGGATCTGAGGCTGATTGGCATGAAATCACATGATTGTCATATCTTGATGCAACAGTTATTACCGCTGGCGTTGCGAGGAGTTTTAACGAAGGATGTGAGATTCGCAATTACCAAGTTATGCTCATTTTTCAACTCGATATGCTCTAAGGTAATAGATCCATTGACACTAGATTCGCTACAATTAGAGTTGGTTAAGACTTTGTGCTTGCTTGAAAAGTGCTTTACACCCTCATTTTTTGACATAATGATTCATCTAACGGTGCACTTAGTCTGGGAATTGAAGCTATGTGGACCGGTGTACTTGAGATGGATGTATCCTTTTGAAAGGTACATGAAGGTTTGAAGGGTTATGTCAAGAACCGAAATCGGGCAGAAGGATGTATAGTAGAAAGCTACATTGCGGAGGAATCGGTCGAATTTTGCTCCGAGTATTTGTCCACCGCGGAGGCGATTGGGTTGCCGAAGACTACAAACATTGACTGGAAAAGACTATCCGTCGGCGTTCCATCGCAGGTAAATCGATGTGAATGGGAGAAAGCTTGTCTCTATACTTTACATAATAGGGTTGAAGTTGAGCCCTTTATCGAGATTCACCTACAGGAAATAAGAGATAAATATCCTAGAAGAGGACGAAATGAAAAGTTGATACACGATGACCACAATCGGACGTTTCGTCTGTGGCTACGAAGTCATGTCTTTCAGAAGGACGGCTGTTCGCAAGAGTTAATGAACCTCGCTAGAGGTCCGTCGATGATTGTTACACGGTATACATCGTACTTCGTCAATGGTTATACATTCTACACTCGCGAAAGAGATGAGAAGCATCCCGTTCAAAATAGTGGTGTTAGTATCCGTGCTAAGTCAATGCATATTTTATCTGCAAAGGACAAGAATCCAGTTTATGGAACTATGAACTACTTCGGTTTCATTGAAGATATTTGGGAACTCGATTACTGTGGTTTACATGTAGCACTCTTTAAGTGCAAATGGGCAGACAATAATTATGTAAGGATTGATAGTGATGGCATCACAGTTGTGGACTTTAGACGATTGGGATACAAAAATGATCCATTCATTATGGCATCACAAGCAATCCAAGTATTTTATACAACGGATCCCAGCAATGCAGAGTTGTCCTTAGTTGTGCCCATGAAGCCAAAATTGTACCGTGATGGGCAAGAAGATGAGGAAGATTGCTCCGACATTCCATCTTTCACACAGGGAATGCCACCGGTTGAGGAGATTGACGAATTCGATGATGATGTTTCACACTTGGTTCGACCAGATATTGAATGGACACGTGTTGAGGCAGCAAAGAGAAAAAAGAAAAAAACTTGAACATTATGCCATTTACTGTGTACAAGTACATTAAATAATTTCTATTATAATTCATAATGATCTATACTATATTTAATTTGTTATGTTGATTGCTATATATATATATATATATTGAATATTAAATTTGAATCAGGACACGTGTTTGCGTAATTTTTTGTACACAACACAGTGGTATGTGGCCGTCGGAACGTGGTGACAAATTTTCAAAATTTTTGAAAGATTACACGACGGAGCATATTAAAACCGTCGTGTAAACAGGGGGATTACACGACGGGCCTTTGGGCCCGTCGTGTAAGTCACCGATGGACGGTGGCTTACACGACGGGCCCTCGGGCCCGTCGTGTAAACGGGGTAGCTTACACGACGGGCCCTCGGGCCCGTCGTGTAAGCTTCGAGAGGAGAAGCTTACATGACGGGCCCTTGGGCCCGTCGTGTAAGCTTCGAGAGGAGAAGCTTACACGACGGGCCCGAGGGCCCGTCGTGTAAGCCATAAAAATTTTCACGACGGGCCCGTCCGAGGACCCGTCGTGTAAGCCTTAAAAATTTTCAAAATTTTTAACTTTGGGTTTTTGAAATCCGCGCGCAAACCTATTACTTAAATACAACTTCCTTACCTTTTCTCTCCACATACCTTCTCATTTCTCTTCACATTCTCTAAATTTCTCAAGTGCCCACTTCCTCCTCCAAGCCGCCACCAACTCCGTCATTGCCGCCGCCGCCGCCGCCGCCACCAACTCCGTCATTGCCGCCGCCGATTCATTGGTGTTGGAGTTTCTATTCATCTTCCAAGAAAATTAAGGTAACTACATATAAAACTTAAAATAAATTTGGGATTTTGTCTTGTTGTTTGTCACTAAATTTCAATTTTTTAGCATGAGTGTTTAAGTTCATAATGATGCTCTTTGTAGATTAATGGTTTGTGAATGGTTTTTACACTTTACATACACATGAATTTTTCCCGCCCACAATATGCTCGAGGAAATGTCAACTTGAGTTTTGGAGGAATAATATAGAAGCAATCACATATATTTATGTATAAAAGCATAAACATGAATTTTTCGAGTGTTATTTTTGTCCTAGGGCAGCGTTATGCACTTATGCTTTTATTTCGAGTTTTTTTTTTTTTGGGTCATTTTTTGGTCCTAATTCATGTGGGGCGCCAGGCGCCCGTGTGTGGCGCCAGGCGCCCCCCGTCTGGGGCGCCAGGCGCCCCCCGTCTGGCGCCCGTCTGGGGCGCAAGGCGCACTTCTGGGGCGCCAGGCGCCCCTATGGTCCGCATTTAAAAAAAAAACAATTAAAATTTTTGTTATATTTTCCACTATATTTTATTTGTGCCAATATAATTACAGTTAAATTTTAAAAAAAAAGGAAGAAAAAAGTTCGAATACCCATTAACGTAATTTTTTTTTTTTTTGCCAATAAATGTAGGTGAACCACAACAATGGAACATTCCAAAAAGGGACGAGCACGAAGGAGAAACCCGATGGATCCCACTGTCGAGGGCAAGCGAAGGGCAACAATAATGAAACGTGTCCATATGGCAAGGAAACGAGGTGAACGAATTCAAGTCACGTTTGACGAGAAAGGACAACCAGAAGGGAAGCACGGTGACGAATTGATGAGCTGGATTGGCGTGCTCGCTAGAGAGCACGTTCCAATATGGATTCAAGATTGGAGATCTCGTGATTTAGACGGATTGAAAGAAATTATTTGGAAAGAAACTGTTACTTCTTTCACCGTGGAAGAAAGCTTTCGGAACACTTGTTTAAAATCATGTGGTGAGGCTGCAAGGAATTTTCGGTACGATCTGTACAAGACATTTGTCGAGGAATTTATAAATGAAGAAAGTGTGTGGACACGGCCGAAAAAAGTTATTGACAACTACCCCAATATTGAAGAAGAGGATTGGATGAAATTCGTTCAGTATAGAACATCCTCGCAATTCCAACAACTATCTGATCGTGGAAGCGAAATAAGGACAAACAACGAATACTCATCAAGAGGAGGCCGAGACGGATATAGGAAGCTCGACCAGGAAATGGTATGTCAATAAATTGTTTTTGTACTAAATCGTATCCCAGTTATACTAACGATGTCAATTACAGTTTAAGAAGAATAGGAAATGGGAGAAAAGAGATGGTTTGTGGCTTGAGCAACAGACGGGACCTGATGGAGAGTTGAAAAACCCAGCATGTAAAAATGCTAGCGAGTTGATAGTAAGTTTACTAACTAACAATGATTTCTTCATCACAACTATACGTACTTACAATCCTTTTGCTTAAATGATTTCTGTTAATAATCTTGTAGGTGGAGTACAACACACAGGAGAGCCAAGGCACTTTCGAGTCAATTGGCACTAATGATGTATTGTCGCAGGCATTATCTAGACCTGAACACAAAGGCCGTGTCCGTGGCCAATCAAAGTTCGTAAAGCCGTCTCAGTACTTTAACCTAAGTCGCAGTTCGAACAAAGACAATGAAGTACAATCAATGAGACGTGAAATAGAGGAATTAAAGGCGTTAGTGCGTGGTCTATGTGCGAAAAGAGATGTGGAGCCGTCGGTTGATCCCAAGAATGTGCCAACCGTAGACCAACACAACAGCTTTAAGGCTAGTTGCTCTGCACAACAAAAACAAGCTGGAGTTGCTGAGCCGCCAACCATGCCGGTCGACAGTCAGGAGTGTAAGCTCTATATCTTCGATGAAGTTCAGGGTGGACAGTTGCTTGTTGCGTTTGGAAGAGTATGGTGGGAGAGCCTCCCCACCGATACGGTGCATGGGATTCCACTGGGGGAAGGGAACGTGCGAGTGTCAATCAACGTGCCCAAATTAAAAAAATCAGCATTACCTATACCGACGTACGACGCAACCACTGTGGAGGATGCTGTTAATGGGTTTGTTGCTTGGCCTAAAAGTTTAGTTGAGCTCGACATGAGTATGAACAAGGCGAGTCGAGGGCCTAGTCACGTTCCCGACCCAGTAGCTGGCAACAAAAAATGACAAAAAAAGGCTGGAAATAAAACGATCGACTCTCGAACTGAGGTACAACAAGGTGCCCAAGAACAAAAACTGGTATTCGACTTTAATAACATGAACAGGGCGATGAAGCATTTGGCTTATTATGCACATAGTTCCATGCGTCAAGGTAATCAGATTGAGGTCCCAATACCATACACGATTATGGGTTTTGATATGCCTGTCTTTCTGAGCTTTGAAGATATATATGAGTTCATTAATTTACAAGAAATCAGTGCGAATTGTATATTAGTCTACATGAGGTACGACACTCTTTATCTTAAATTTTCTTTTTATCTGGAAAATCTTATATATTTCATGTAGAGTAACATTTTTGATACGGTTATGCAGATATTTGGAGGAACTTTGTAGAATTAACGGGCAAGCAGAGAAGTTTGTGTTTGTGTCTCCAAGCTTGATCTCACCGGTGAGAACAGATACTGAAGATGCTGGAAGGAGAGAGCGAGCCGACAATCTTCTAAGCTTTTTGCGTGACGCACCCAAAGAACGACTTTATCTTGTGCCACATAACAGAGGGAGACATTGGGTATTGGGTGTCATTGACCCATGGGAGGACCTCGTCATTTATTTTGATCCTCTTCGGGAGAAGAAGCGCGACGATTTTACTGAGCTAATGAACATGTAAGTTAATTTGAATATGTTATTTTTTTTAATCTTAATTATGTGCATCTTAATTAGTTTGAATTTTACCAATTTGCTAGGGCCCTCGCAGATTGGAAGATTACTACCGGAGAAGGGATTAGAAGGAGACGAGACTGTAAAACCAAATTCTCGAACCGTCCCTGTCCTCTCCAAGAGGGAAGTGTTGAATGTGGTTATTTTATTTAGGTTTTATGAGGGATATAGTGTTGAATGGAATTGACGCACTTGAAAGTAAACAATTTTATACTTCTGAGGATTTGGATCTGATTAGGGGAGAATGGTGTGAACATGTAATGGAATTCGTTAATTATGATGTATAAACTTGTAATGTAATTCGAGTGTATTTTTAGTTTGATTAATGAAGTTAATATCTTGAATCGTGTATTGGATAACATACAGATTAGGCCACCTGTGAAAAAAAAAAAAACCCCCAAATTTTTTTAAAATAATAAATTACATCTAAGCAGATTACACGACGGTTCCGAGCCGGAACCGTCGTGTAATATAAGTATCTTACACGACGGTTCCGGCCGGAACCGTCGTGTAATCCAAGGCATCACCCTTAGATTACACGACGGTTCCGTCCCGGAACCGTCGTGTAATGTTTGTTTTTCTTCCATTTTATTGGGATTACATGACGGTTTTGAAATCGTCGTGTAAAGCTTAGATACGACGACGGTATTAAAAACCGTCGTGTTATCTTCCACGACGCTGGATTACACGACGGTTAAGGAACCGTCGTGAAAACTTTACACGACGGGTAAAACCCGTCGTGTAATCCCTCTTTTCTAGTAGTGTTATGTATCACCCACACCTGCATATGTAGGGTGGGGCTGTTATACTCCACCCTTTCTATATGCCACTTATAACTTAATTTGTGTTATATTGTATCAATTAGCTGATTTAAATGTAATACTTTTCAGTGATACTTATCATTTACATTAATATATGAATACTATCATGTGAGAAGAATTTAAAGAAAGTTACATATAAATCAACTAGTTGTTACAAGTTTTTAAATTGAAATTTATAGATACTGAACGTTATGTGATAACGTATACGAGACATTTGCTACATATAAAGTTATATTTCATAATATAAGTAAATGGCATACTCTCATCCATCAATATCAAATATCTTTAAAAACTAACACTAAAAAAAAAATCTAACAAATTTCTTAGCATTAAAAACTCTCAAAACTCTTCTTACTTGAAAAGTATTCATGACAATACAAGCGGTAAACAATTATCTCGAACTTTTTGGATTAGTAAAATGAGAAATTAAATTATCATTCATAATCTTATAGAAGACTAAATGTTTATTTTATAACTGATGTGGGACTTAATTGAAAAGCCAATATAACAGGATTGTGCAGTACTGTAGGAATATTCGGGTAGTATTTACCGAATATTATTCTTTCTAGATTTAGAATAGCATATTTGCTTCCCTATTGTTTAGGGCAGTTTCCCGATTGTTTAGGGGGATTATTGTATAGCAGATTTTTAGGAACAGTAGTTTCTGGTTTCCCGTTTATGGAGACTGAAATTATGTATATATGTGTGATGTATTCTTCTCAACATTATATTAAAAATACAGTCAATTATTCCCTAATTCTTCTTTCATGGTATCAGAGCCTCACGCTCGAACTATATCGTTTTTTTTAGTCTTCCTTCACGACGTTGCAGTCACGGAGATCTGTTCTCTCCGACAATCGCGAAGGCTCCAATTCTCGAATTTCTGTCGAGTTGTGTTCGTCGTTCGTCGTTCGTCGAAAGACTTTATCGTTTGTCGTTCGTCATCTTCATCGTTCATCGTTCATCGTTCATCGTCTTCATCGTTCATCGTTCATTGTCTTCTCGTATTCATCACTCATCGTCCTCTGGGTAGTGTGTTTCCACGGCAATGAGTTCAGAGAAGGAAGTTATCGGTGCTAACAAGGATGGTTCACCATTCTCCACTCTCAGCCCAGTCACACCCATCACACCGACTGTGGTTGCTCAGTCTTTTGGAGAAGGGTCATCACTGCAGATTACAAATCACAAGCTGAATGGCAAGAATTTCCTCCAGTGGTCCCAATCGGTTCTGCTGGTGCTTCGAGGGAGAGGAAAAATCGGCTATATCAGCGGTGAGATTCAGCGTCCCAATTTGACAGATCCGGCTTACGGACAGTGGGAACTTAATAATTCCATTGTTATGGCGTGGTTAATTAACTCGATGGAATCCCACATCAGTCGCACGTATTTATTTCTTCGTACTGCCAAGGCCATTTGGGATGCGGTCCGGGAGAATTATTCGGATCTCGAAAACGCTTCCCAGGTTTTCGAAATTAAAAATAAACTCAAGGATATTCAGCAAGGGAATTCAGACATCACCGAATATTATAATTTGTTGCAGATTCTATGGTTGGAATTGGACATGCACTATGAGGCGGACTGGGGTGACCTTGAAGCCAACGTGAAGTTCAAGAACCATCTGGAGAAGGAGCGACTATATGATTTTCTTGCTGGGTTGAACAAGGAACTTGATGAAGTGAGAGGACGAATTCTCGGCCGTAGACCCCTGCCTTCCATAGGTGAAGCTTTTGCGGAAGTTCGACGTGAAGAAAGCAGACGTCGGGTGATGCTAGGAGAAAAAAAGGATGTATCTGCAGCTCCTCTTAGTGATAGACCCGCTGAGAATGCTGCTCTTATGACAAAAAGTGGTGGCAACCGACCTTCAGGTGATCAGAAAAACCAGCGACCACGGTGCTCGTACTGTAACAAACTCGGTCATACCCGAGAACGATGTTGGGACATTCATGGGAGACCTGCCGATGCTAAACCAAGGAGACAGCCTCAAAGCAAGGGATATCAGGCTACTGCAGCAGACAAAGCCGAGGACTCTAGCACCCACGAGACAACTGGAGTTTCATTGAACAAAGTTCAAATTGAACAGCTGCTCGCTCTTCTGAAACAGCAAACCGTGCCTAATCCCGTGACTGCAACCAGCCGTTTTGCTCATCAAGGTACAGCCCTTCATGTAGAAAACCAAATACCATGGATACTTGACTCTGGCGCTTCCGATCATATGACAGGTAATTCATTCCTTTTTTACTCTTATACTCCATGCCATGGAAGCTCAAGAGTAAAAATAGCAGATGGAACATTCTCTTGCGTTGCTGGAAAAGGATCTATTCGCTTATCTGACAAACTTGTGCTACATTCAGTTCTTCATGTTCCAAAATTAGCATGCAATTTGGTGTCTATTAGCAAGCTCACTCAGGACCTTAATTGCACTGCTAATTTTTCCGTTACTTCTTGTCATATACAGGAGCAGGGATCGGAGAGGATGATTGGCATTGCTAAGGAGGATGGCGGACTCTACTATTTTAAGAAGGATGAATGTGTGGATAAACAGGTTACAATAACTGAGTGTGCATCTTCTATTTCCAATAAAGATGTAATGATGTGGCATCGTAGGTTAGGCCATCCAAATTTTCATTATCTCAAACGCTTGTTTCCAGAATTTTTTATTAATAAAAATCCTAGTTCCTTTCGTTGTGATATATGTCAATTAGCCAAACACACTCGTACCTCATATCCAGCTAAACCTTATCTAGAGTCTTCTCCATTCACTCTGATTCATAGTGACATATGGGGACCTTCTCGTGTAAAAAACGTCACTGGGATTAGATGGTTTATTACATTTATTGATGACCATACCAGAGTTTGTTGGGTCTACCTTTTTAAAGAAAAATCCGAGGTTTCCAAAATTTTTCAAACCTTTCACTCCATGATAACGACTCAATTCCAAACCTCCATTAAAGTTTTGAGAACCGACAATGGGACAGAGTATTTTAAGTCTATCTTAGGTGAATATCTAGCAATTAATGGTATTATTCATCAGAGTTCCTGCACTGATACACCCCAGCAAAATGGTGTAGCAGAAAGGAAAAATCGTCATTTACTTGAAGTTGCTAGAGCCCTAATGTTTACAATGCATGTTCCAATATACCTCTGGGGAGAAGCTATCTTAACAGCTTCACATCTTATAAATCGTATGCCATCCAAGATTCTCCAATTCCAAACCCCTTTGTCCGTTCTTCTGCAAACCTATCCCATGTTTCGATCTTTCTCCTCTATTCCCCTTAAGATTTTTGGTTGCACTGCATTTGTCCATGTCCACTCCCAGAATCGTTCAAAACTTGATCCAAAAGCAATTAAGTGTGTTTTTATAGGATATTCTTCTACTCAGCGTGGATACAAATGCTACTCGCCTAGTCTTCGTCGTATGTTTGTATCCATGGATGTCACCTTTCATGAAACTCAACCATACTTCCCTACCTCTCATCTTTAGGGGGAGAATTTAGATGAAGATGAATCGTGGGATTTCACCATTGAGCAAACCTCCATATCACAACCGGTCCCTCTGCCTTTACCTATTCAAACCGAGCCACCTGAGTCCTCACCACAGCCTTTGCCTGATTCATCCGAGCCTATTATGCCTCATTATGATCAATTGGAAATAGGAGAGACTAACTTGGTACCTCAGTTGCTTGTTTATTCACGCAGGAATCATTCTCGGAATAGTAGCAAGCCTGATGCCCAGCAAGGTCAGGCGTCTGAACCGGTTCCTCTCCCAGGTCCAGAAACTACTAGTACGTCGGTTGATTTCAGTGACAGTTCAGATCTGGATTTGCCCATCGCCCTTAGGAAAGGTACACGGTCATGTACACAGCACCCAATCTCGAAATATGTCTCATATGAAAATTTGTCTCCCAGTTTTTCGGCCTTCACTACCACTCTAACGAATATTAAGATACCGAAAGACATTAAGGAGGCTCTTGCAGATCCCAAGTGGAGATTAGCAGTTCAAGAGGAAATGGGAGCTTTGGAGAAGAATGGTACATGGGAGTTCGTGAAACTCCCTAGCGGGAAGAAGACAGTGGGATGCAAGTGGGTGTTCACAGTCAAGTTTAATGCAGATGGCAGTGTCAATCGATACAAAGCAAGACTGGTTGCCAAAGGTTTTACTCAAGCTTATGGTATAGACTACAAGGAAACATTTGCTCCTGTAGCCAAACTTAACTCGGTAAGAGTGCTCCTATCCCTAGCAGCTAATCTTGATTGGCCACTTCAGCAGCTAGATGTGAAGAATGCTTTTCTCAATGGGGATTTGCATGAAGAGGTGTATATGGATTCTCCTCCAGGATTTGAGAAGAAAGAATTGGTGTATAAACTAAGGAAGTCACTTTATGGCTTGAAGCAGTCTCCAAGGGAGTGGTTCGAGAAATTTACTCAAGCTGTGAAGGAACGGGGCTTTGTTCAAGCACAATCTGATCACACTATCTTCTACAAACACTCTAAGGAGGGAAAAAGAGCAATCCTTATAGTATATGTAGATGATATAATTGTTACTGGAGATGATCAATCTGAGTTGGAATCATTGAAGGGGTATCTTGCTAGCAAGTTTGAGTTGAAGGATCTAGGTGCTCTCAAGTATTTCTTGGGTATGGAGGTCGCCAGAAGCAGCTCTGGAATCTTTGTTTCTCAGAGAAAGTATGTACTCGATCTTCTTCAAGAAACAGGCATGCTAGGATGTAAACTAGCTGAGACACCTATGGAGTCTAACGTCAAGCTTGGGATGGATGGTGGAAAGGATATTGATCAAGAGTCGTATCAGCGGTTAGTGGGCAAACTCATTTACTTGTCTCATACTCGTCCTGATATAGCTTTTGCCGTGAGTGTTGTTAGTCAATTTATGCACTCACCCAAAGAAAGACATCTCGAGGCAGTTCTTAGACTTCGAGGTATCTGAAACGAACTCCTGGAAGGGGACTGTTATTCAAAAAGGGTGACTACAAGGCTGTGGAAATTTATACTGATGCAGACTGGGCAGGTTCTTCAGTGGACAGAAGATCAACCTCAGGATATTGTACTTATGTTTGGGGTAATTTAGTGACATGGAGAAGCAAGAAGCAACCAGTGGTGGCTAGGAGCAGTGCAGAGGCAGAGTTTCGGGCATTAGCACATGGTATGTGTAAGGGGATTTGGCTTGGACGACTCCTGGAAGAATTGAAGATCTCAAGTCATTCTCCCATGAGAATCTACTGCGACAACAAGGCTGCAGTTAGTATCGCTCACAATCCAGTTCATCACGATCGAACAAAACATGTAGAAGTGGATCGTCATTTTATCAGAGAAAAAATTGACAATGGAAGCTTCTGCATAACATACATTCCAACTAAGGAACAGACTGCCGACATCCTGACAAAAGGTCTCCACAAACCACACTTTGAAGATCTGGTGAACAAGCTAGGAATGACAAATATTTACATTCCAGCTTGAGGGGAGTGTAGGAATATTCGGGTAGTATTTACCGAATATTATTCTTTCTAGATTTAGAATAGCATATTTGCTTCCCTATTGTTTAGGGCAGTTTCCCGATTGTTTAGGGGGATTATTGTATAGCAGATTTTTAGGGACAGTAGTTTCTGGTTTCCCGTTTATGGAGACTAAAATTATGTATATATGTGTGATGTATTCTTCTCAACATTATATTAAAAATACAGTCAATTATTCCCTAATTCTTCTTTCAACAAATGATAAGAACCACGCCAATATGCTGACGAAACCCGTTATCAATCAAAAGACACCAAGACCGTTTCTACTTCAGATTCGGATGGAAATCACCGCGACCCGTTGCTTATATCGAAGCAAGAACCTTGGTATATCGAAGACGCCACAATCAAGGATGGAAGGCTTGACTGATAAGTCGGTTTTGAACTCCACGGAAGATTCCGATAAGTTCGAATAGTTCGTCAAAGAACCAAAGAAAGAATTCACCTCTCTAGAAAAATGATTATCATCCAAGTTGCTGCTATAGATCAGAATATCATCAAAATAAACTACAACAAACTTTCCGATAAAAGCTCGCAAAACATGGTTCATTAAACGCATAAATGTGCTAGGTGCATTGGTTAAAGCAAAAGGCATTACCAACCACTCATACAAACCTTGTTTTGTTTTGAAAGTCGTCTTCCACTCATCTCCTTCTTTCATGCGAATTTGATGATATCCACTTTTCAGATCAATTTTAGAAAATACACAAGCACCATGCAATTCATCTAACATGTCATCAAGGCGAGGAATGGGATGTCGATACTTTACTGTGATGTTGTTGATGGCTCGACAATCAACGCACATCCTCCAAGTCCCATCCTTCTTAGGCACAAGCAAAACTGGTACGGCGCACGGGCTCATGCTTTCTCTCACGTATCCCTTCTCCATTAACTCACTTACTTGTCGTTGGAGTTCCTTCGTCTCCTCGGGATTACTCCTATATGCTGGTCGGTTTGGAATGGCAACCCCGGGTACGAAGTCAATTTGATGCTCAATCCCGCGGATTGGAGGTAATCCTTGCGGTGTTTCCTCGGGAAAGACATCCTCATAATCCTGCAAAAGAGGAATAACAGAACTATGCAATGGAGAATCAAAATCATTAGTGTTTAACAACGCCTCCTTGTACACGAGTAAAATCATTGGCTGATTAGAACACAAAGCTCTCTTCACATCACTTATTCTTGCATAGAAATTCGTTTTTCTCTCAATTTTTACCTCAGTGGCCGAATCTTCTTTTTTATTGACCCTCTCATTTTTCCCTCCTTTACTCTCCTTTTTCGGCCTCTCTATTTTTTTTCCCTCTCTGGCCGAACTCTCTCTCCGCACTCCAACACTCGGTGTTTTTATCCTCTTTCGCTTTCTTTTTCTCATTCTCTCCTTTTTGTTCACTCTCCTTTTGTAATCTCACTTGATCTTCGTGAACCTGTTTAGGTGTCATTGGTGCAAGAGTGAACGTTCTTTGGTTGTGCACAACAGAGTATTTATTAGTATAACCATCATGTTTGACTTGACGATCAAACTGCCACGGTCGTCCTAATAACAAGTGCCCGGCTTGCATTGGAACTACATCGCACAAAACTTCGTCTTCATATCTACCAATGCGAAACGAAATTAGCGCTTGTTTGGTTACCTTTGCCTCGCCACTATCATTTAACCACTGCAACTTGTATGGCCGAGGATGCTTGGTCGTTGGCAGCCCTAATTTATCAACCATAGTAGTGCTGGCAAAATTTGTACAGCTACCACCATCAATTATCACACTACATACCTTATTTCGCACGTGGCACCTAGTGTGAAAAATATTCTCACGTTGCTCTTCTTCGTCCTCTTTGGCTTGCAAACTAAGGGCTCGACGAGTAACCAACAACTCACCTTGGGCAGCAAATTCTTCTTCATCCACGTCCTCCAAAGGTGGCATGGAGTCCTTGTCCGATTCGTCGTCCGTAACAACCTCTCCGTCGTCCCGTAACACCATCACCCTTTTGTTCGGACATTGACTTGAAATATAACCCCTACCTTGACACTTGAAACATTTAATATCACGGTTTCGAGAAGTGGACAAATCATTTTTACCTTGGTTTGGAGGGCTAATAGTTGCTGGTTTTGGCTCGAATTTGGGCCTCGCAATCGACTTCTCTTCTTTCTTCCCATAATTCGGCTTCCATGTAGAATGTCCCGAATTAATATTCGAACGTGAATTACCCCTCCTCTTGAGCTGCCGTTCTACCGTGATAGCCATGTGCACCATGTCTTCTATCTCCACGTAATGTTGCAATTCCACCCTATCTTGAATGTCCGCATTTAGCCCCTGCAAAAATCTCGCCATTGTTGCTTCTCGATCTTCTTCAACATTGGCTCGTATCATGGCTATTTCCATCTCTTGATAATACTCCTCCACGCTCCTATTTCCTTGCCTAAGTCCTTGCAACTTCTTGTACAATTCCCGGTAGTAATGGCTGGGCACAAAACGTTTTCTCATCACCGTTTTCATCTCCTCCCAAGTCTCAATCGGGTGCTCTCGGTTCCGTCGCCTATTCATCACCAACTGATCCCACCACACAATCGCATAATCTGAGAATTCAATGGCAGCAAGCTTAACATTCTTTAATTCCGAATAATTATGGCAATCAAACACTAATTCCACCTTCTTTTCCCACTCTAAATAAACTTCGGGGTCGTTTTTCCCTTGAAATGGCGGAATCTTCATCTTAATACCGCCGATGTTATTGTCTTCCCGGTTCCTAGCTTCTCTATTCCCATTTCCATGCCTAAACCTGCCCCTATTAATTGGTGGTTCCTCCAACACTTCCAACTCTTCATCCGAAATATCACGTCCACCCCTACGCCTGTTTTGCACGTTTAATGGCTGCCTATTACGTGTTCTAGCATCAACCTCATCTAATTTCTCCTGAATAGGCTCTAATGCACGTGTCAACAACCGCTCCATGTGCCCCATTAATGCTTGCAGTTGGAGATTTGGAACGTTTTGTTGTGGAAGGTCATCTTCAGCTTCGCTTTCTTGATTTGGATTCTTTTTTTTTTTTTTTAACCTGCAGAATGACGTTAGATAAAAAAAAAAAAAAAAAAGAAGACAAAAGAAGGACTTCACTTCTCTCCCTCACGTGTTTCTCTCAAATAATTGATCACTCTGTTCACTCGTGTTTCACTTGATTTAATGGCTTTTACCCTCGAATGATCTCACCACTCTTGCCTTTTTCCACTCGTTTATTCTCTCTTTTGATTCTTTTGGAGCTACACAAACAACAATCAAAATCTGTCCACGCACAAATCAAACTAGCTGCTCTTTTTTTCTTTTTTTCTTTTTTTTTTTTTTTTGACAAATTCGACCAGACTAGTTAAAAAGGAAACTAGAACAAGAAATTTCTAATTAAAAACAAATTCAGAAACAAACAAAACTTTCTCTTTTTTTTTTTTTTTTTTTTTTTTTTTTTTTTTGCAGATTTCTTTCTGTTTTCTGTTCTTTTCTTTTCTGCCTTTTTTTTTTTTTTTTTGACGTTTTTTTTTTTTTTTGAACAATCAGGAACTGAAATACACTAGAATTCAGACAAAAAGAAAATTTAAAAGATACGCAAACCTGAGACTAGAAACCTGGCTCTGATACCAAATATATGATATCAAATGTTAATTCGTTGTGCCAATGAGATACTGATTGTCAGCATTGGTATAGGCATGCCCATTTTCTCGATTTTTAGTCATGGATTTGACTTTGAGTTTAATTTAACAAAATCATTTTTTATCCTATAATTCCGCTATAACTAACAAAAAAGATAACAAACGTAGTAAGCTTCGGAAATACTAAAATGAAAAGTTATTTGAAAATAATTGATGAACCCCTAAAGTGACGATACTAATTAATAAACAATTTCTAATTTTTACGATGATTAAAATTACGAACCGGGCTATTATTTAAAAACTTTAAAATACGAAGACTTATTATACAATATGAATGTGGGACTCAGCCAAAGAGCCAATATCCAACAATAGTGTGGTATGATTAAGAGCGAGCGTGAAAGGCATACGATATGGATTCCCCAAGTGATTTTGATACATAAAAATAACTTGTTTGTATACTAAAAAAAAAATTAAATTAAATAAATCTAATACATTTCCAAGTATTTACAACATGACAGATCACTTTCTGCGATGTCGTCAACGATTTGATACTAGCTTAGCTTGACCGTATCAATGATTTTCCTTAATTTTTGTATTTCCCACAAGAATTTTTTTTTTTTTTTTTTACCCCGTATCTCCAGCGTATCTGGCCCTACTCGTGTTGTGGAACATTTCTTAGTTAATTTCAAATTTTACAGGAAAGTCATATGTCGGGTAAAACCTACTAATGACATGCTAAATTATGACTGGGAGTTTCTCCATAGCATTACAGACAGTTTGTGAGAAGACAGAATTTGTTTGTTTTGAGTATGCAGCTATGATTCTGGTGTTTTTCCCCGAAAAGTGAAAAAAGAAAAAGAAGGCAATGTTTACTTGCTTTTATTTGCACCGCTTTTGGTATTGAGCACTATGTTTTGTCATTCAAGAGCACAAGTTTTAAGAAGAATTACTTTGTTAATCTCCTACAACGAAATCTTTGTATCTGTCTCTTATGCTTTGGCGTTTTATTTATTTATTTATTTATTAGGTGGTTTTAGTTCTTAGAAGCAGACTAGCTGTGAAAACTAAAGAACTATTTTGGACCAAAAGAAAAAAAAAAAAAAAAAAAAGGAAAAAAAGATTGTTCCGTCTGGATCACGTGTTCATTGTCGAAAGGGAAAATCTTTGCCGATCAGGACGGATTCCTTCCTTTATCCTGGATCTTAGCCTTGACATTGTCAATGGTGTCGCTGCTCTCGACCTCGAGAGCGATGGTCTTCGTGGTCAGTGCCTTGATGAATATCTGCATCTTCTTCTTCTTCTTGTTCTTGTTGGACATATGAGATCATATATATATATATATATATATATATATATATAAGAGAAGCTATTTGGTTTAGACTCTGACTCTGGTTTAGACTTTGAGCTTGAAGTGGTTACCATTTGTTTTCCCTTTTTTTTTTTTTTTATCTTGATTTGGATTCTGATTTTAAGTGATTTTAACATACATGGTCAACGAACTAAAACCATTTTTTTTTCTTTTAAGTTTTTGAACCTTGTGATGGAGTAAGATATGCAATTACCGCTAAACTATACTTCCAACTATGAATCGAAGTTTCTAAAGTAAATCTATTATACTTTTGTTTAAATTTTTCTATTTTTCCTTGATTTTATTTTTAAATGATTTATACATATAGCAACGAATTTAGAGCTATTTTTTTTTTCATCTATTTAATTTCAATTGAGAAACTTTTTTTAAGATAGTTTTGCAATATAGTGGAAAGGAAGTACAATACTTATTTAATATATACATATATAAATATATATAACATCACCCAATAGTTCACTAATTTTTTTTATAATAAATTTTGAATGTGCAAATTTATTTGATAAATAATCTATTTACAAATAAATAATTATATATAATTTTTTATGTAAACACTCGAATATCAATAATAATAAATAGAAAATTACTAGGTAAAAGATTTATTTTTGCCAAATGTTTGTAAAACCTGCAATTTACTTCAACAATTTACTATAAAACGCTATTTATTTCCCATGGATCTCATCGGAAATGTTTGATGCTTCTTGGGGCTTCTTTGGCGACCGTGAAGTCACCGAATGAATTGCCGAGTAGATAGATCAGATCCGGACGCGGCTGTTGCTCCGCGGCGATACGGACTCGACCCGCTCCTACCCACCCCGGGGCACTATAGCATGTCGGGAATAAGGGGGGACATACTGGACGTAACCACTCCCTTGGTTGGGGGCTGTGCCGCCCTGCCTTTCGATCGATACACAGTTGAGTATGCCGATCAAGAACGCTTTCATAGTAAGCAACATAGAGATATTGAAAACTAGATAGGAAGGGGTGCTAAAAAACTGACCAACTTGTAATTGTTTCAAGAATTAAACATCCATACAAATCAATATATCTACAGAATATTCAAGTGCAAAAGGACCAATTCTACAAGTTTCTTGCTAGCAATTTGAAGGACAAACAAAAACACAAACTCTTTTAACATCAGACTCTCAACTAACCGTCAAAAGGTACTTTTAACAACATTCCAGTACGTTAGTTTGAACTCTTTGAAAAATTTAGTGTCATAAACAGGACAGGTCTGAGATGCTGGCTTTAAAACTACTTTTTAGTATTTAATTACCTCTTGATCTCATCTCTAATTCTTCTTTTCAAATCATTCTCTAATGCAAACATCAGAATGCTGAGAAATTGAACTATTTTTGTTCAAACATACCGTGGTAAAAGACAATTGATCAGAAGGAAATGTAATGTCGCAGTCATACGCACATCGTCGATGTTTAACTTGATATGAGAGGCAATGTATGCTTTCCTACCCGGATGCTACTTGTCAAATTGCATATCATTTGGCCTTAAAACAAGAAGAGGAAGAAGAAAATTTCCGCTACACACTTACTGAGCTTAACTACATGATCAATAGCTTTTCAAACTCAAATTCTCTGGGATTGTATTCATTAATCAAAGTTCACTACAAGTACATAGAAAGAACGAAAGCACATCTTTTCTAACTTAAAAATTCTCCAGGATCGTATTCATTTTTCAAAATGTCAGTACAAGTAACTAAAAAGAACGAAAGCACTAAAACTAAATACATATGAATCGCTCGGTGATAAATGAATTAAAAGAATGTTGCATTAAAATGTTAGTTGTTGTAAACGCCTAAATCGTATCCGTAGTTCAACTGTATGGTGTCAATATCAAATTCTTGTAAAAAGACTAGTTCTAACATGTTCCACTTTGCATATATAAGAATTAGAGTATTCAACACAGAATCCTACCTAATGGAGAGTTATCCCAAATCTGCTTCACGCCGTTTAGCAAGAATGCTTTTCATAATTCTTCAAGTTGCATGATCCGGGACCAACCCTTTCTCGATCATGTCCTTGACAAACTTTAGAGCTTCCTTTGTCCTTCTCTCCATGCAAAGAGTGTCCGCAAGAACGTTAAAAGTCCCTTTGTCTCCGTGTTTTCACATCGGGAATTCTTTGAAAAGAAAGTAACGGGTATAGATTAAAAAAAAAAAAAAACACATAATACACTTGGCGGGAGAGCTTGCTCCTCCATTACATCTAACAATTCCAATGCTTCCTTCCATTCCCCTGACCTACACAATCCATAGATTATAGAGCTATAGGTAATAACTTCGGGCTCTAGATCTCTATTGCTCAGTTCTTCAAAGAGATCAAATGCCTCCTAATCCTTCCATCCCTATAAAGTAAATCCAACATAGCATTAGACGTAACATTATCGGGAGAGATTCCGCAACTGGTCATGTTCTTCAAGACTTGTGCCGCTTCTTTCCACCAACCAGACTTGCACAAAGCATAAATCAAAGAAGTGAATGTGATAACTATAGGGTCTATCCCTTCCTAATCATCAAACCAAACACCGAAACTGCTTCCTGAGTTTTACCTCCCCTGCATAGAGAATCAATAAGAGCAGTGTAGGTACATAAGGTACGCGAAATTCCATGATCAAGCATGTCAACCAACAATCCCTTCACTTCTTCCCAACAACCCAATCTGCTTAATCCGTGATTCAAAGAACTATAACTAATGACATCCGGCAAAACACCATGGTCAATCATATCTCAAAATAGATTCAATGCCTCGTCTATCCGCCCTCTTTTGCACAAGCTATGGATGATTGGATTGTAACAACCAACATAAGGCTTAATCCTCTCATCACCCCGCATTCGGTCAAGCAGCTCAAGCGCCTTCTGGGTTTCTCCGGCCTTACAAAACCTGTTAATCATAGTTGCATAAAACGTCATTACACAAGTGTTCCTCCTCAACTATCTCTTCAAACAACTGCATTGCCACAACCATTGAGCCTTCCTCACAAAGCCCATGAAGCAGAGCACTCATAGTATTATAGCATTCATATATGAGAATTATAGCATTCAACACAGAATCCTACCTAATGGAGAGTTATCTCACATCTGCTTCACGCCGTTTAGCGAGAAGGCTATTCAGAATTCTTCGAGTTGCATGATCAGGGACCAATCCTTTCTCAATCATGTCCTTTAGAAACTTGAAAGCTTCCTTTGTCCTTCTCTCTCTGCAAAGAGCATCTGCAAGAACGTTAAAAGTTATAACACTCGGCGGGATAGCTTGCTCCTCTATTACATCTAAAAATTCCATTGCTTCCTTCCATTGCCCCGACTTGCACAATCCATAGATTATAGAGCTATAGGTAATAACTTCGGGCTCTAGATCTCTATTACTCAGTTCTTCAAAGAGATCAAATGCCTCCATGGTCCTTCCTTCTCTATAAAGCAAATCCAACATAGCATTAGACATAACAATATCAGGAGAGATTCCGCAATCAGTCATGTTCTTCAAGCCTTGTGCTGCTTCCTTCCACCGACCAGACTTGCACAAAGCATAAATCAGAGAAGTGAACGTGATAACTGTAGGATCTATCCCTTTCCTAATCATCAAACCAAACACCGAAAGCGCTTCCTGAGTTTTACCTCTCCTGCATAGCGAATCAATCAGGGCAGTGTAGGTACACACGGTAGGCGAAATTCTACGATCAAGCATGTCAATCAACAATCCCTTGGCTTCTTCCCAACAACCTAGTTTACTTAATCCGTGAAACAAAGAATTATAACTAATGTCATCCGGCACAACACCACAGCTGATCATATCTCGAAACAGATTCAACACCTCGTCTATCCGCCCTCTATTGCACAAGCTATCAATAACCGGATTGTAACAGCCTACATAAGGCTTAATCCTCTCATCCCCCCGCATTCGGTTAAGCAGCTCAAGCGCCTTCCAAGTTTCTCCAGCCTTACAGAACCCGTTAATCATAGTCGCGTAAATGACATCATTGCACAAGTATTCCTCCTCTACTATTTCCTCATACAACTCCATTGCCACAACCATTGAGCCTTCCTCACAAAGCCCGTGAAGCAGAGCACTCATTGTACGAAAATTCGGCGAAAGGCCGTTTTTAACGATTGTTGCCAAAACAGAAAAACCCAATTCCACCTTCTTCAAACGACAAAAACAAGTGATCAAAATATTCATCGTACATATATCGGGTCGAAAATAAACACAACCCATCATCTCTCTGTACATTGAGACGACAGTGGAATGGTGGTTCATCTTGGAGAGTGCTCCAAGCAAGTGATTGAGAGCAGAAATGGAAGTTGAAATCAACCATGGAATTGAAGAAACCTAGAGCTTCTTTTACAGTAAGGTTTCCAGATTTACATCGATTTTTTATGAAATTCCCCAAACGAATAGAAGTGTAGAAGTTTTCGATATCGTCAAGGGAGTGAGAAGAAAAATGGGATCTGAATAGAAAGAAGAGAAGAGGATTACCCGTGGCTTTTGAGACGGTGATTTTCATCTTCGTTTTGAGAAGGAAAAAACGACAACGGCTGATGCAGGAGAACCATGAAGGAGGCTAGAGCTAATATTCACTCCATGAACAGCTAGAGCTGTGAAGAGTCCCCACGGTGTCGTTTTGGACGTCCTGGAGAACAGAATAATAATCAGAGCAAATTAAACTTTTTCCTTGGAACGTTTGGCCTAATCACCAAGGGCCGTACAAACATTAATCTGTAACATTTTATTTCCTGAACTACAAAAAAGTGTAACAAATTACGTAGATTATTATTATACTTATTTAAATTAAATTTTATTTTTAAATCTTAAATTTATTGAAAATTTTAGAATAATTTTTTATAAATCCAACGTAAATAAATTAATCCATATAAGTAAAATTTACCATACACATACATTATTTGTTTAACAAATTATAAAGTCATACGTAATCCTTATATTTAATCAAAATATTGAAACATAACATACATAATATAATACAAATTATTTAAATATATTTGTATATATTTACAGTTCAAAAGAGTTTGTGAACAAGTCTGCATAGTGTTATCACACACTGTCCTTCACTTGACACATCATCCACATGGCCCACCAAATTAAGCTGTAGGCTTCTTACTTATAGTATGGAATATACTAATGAACTTACACTCAGCAAGTACAAACTTATTCTTATAAAAACATATCAAGCATCGTATAACTTATACATGAATTCATGGGTTTATTAACGCGTTATATAATTATTGTCAATTATGGGTTTGTTATATTCTATTATGGACTTATTATCTTACTTAACATGTGAGTCATTTGTGTACGTACCAGATACGCTCAATCTATAGAAAATTAGGATTTATAAGGTCCCTAATAATTCTGAGAATATTAAAATATACATAATCATCCACGATCTACGAAAAGTTAATACAACACTCTACTTGTTTTTAGTTAGTTTTAGTTTTGTTACTTAATTCTTGATTAGTATGCTTAAAATCATACTTTTACCTGAAGTCTTTACAAAGGTTAGTTCTAAAATAAAATAATAATAATAATAATAAAACAATCCACCAAACATCATTTCAAAATTCAGAAAAGACATGAGTTGATAACAAATGATTTAGCTAACCCACGTGCATAAACCAAGTTCACAAGGCATAAATTTCCCAAAATAAAATCAATTTCGCTTTTGGCTATGGTTTTAACAAGATCCCGTCCAAGATAATGAAAAGCCACATTTCACTTGTGGGCAGACTTTACATTTCACAATGTTGGTTTGACTAAAAATTAACATATAGGGATACTTTTTGGATAGTTTAAAAAGCGTAGGATAAAAAAACTGAAAATATTATAACCTGGTGAGTAATCTAGATATGTGTTTTTTTAATAAATAATCTTACAAATCACCCATAAAAATACCACCTAACAGTAAACGCTGTGCGCATATGATTAGTGAGCATAATCAATTGCTAAACCATCTATTTCAACTTAAAATAACCTATAATATATTGTGTATTGTTCTATAGACTGATGGTGAAAATATGTGGGGGGGAAAAAAAAACGAAGCTTAATTATTGCTGGCTAGACACAAAACGCTGTAATATATACGACGATAGATACTTGTACCATTTGTTGAACCTTCTTTCTCAACCTAATATGTAACCTACTATATTAAATTAATCAATTACATTGTGGCGAATCTGATCTTCTTTTTTTTTTTTTTTTTTTTTTTTTTTTTTTTTTTTTGAAATGAAATTAATCAATACACCTTTTCCAGACATATAAAAAATATTAAATTAAAAATTAATAAAATCGTTTGTTTTTTTATTTATTTATTTTTTTTTATTTTAACAATAATTCGTTTACTTTCTGTTAGGTGCTGGAAAAACTTTCTAATTATTTGTTTTTCTGTCAATTGAGGAATCATTCCTTTTCATTTCTCTTTCTTATTAGATAAAAGAAGAAAAAGATTGGCAAGAGGATTTCGTTTTTCTTTTTTTTCTTTTTTTAATTAGGGATGAGAGATTCAAACTCTCTTCCTTTTAGTGAAGCAGGTGATCACTACACCATGCATGTAACTATAGTATGAGGATATTACCAAGTAATCTATAATAATATATGTTTTTATAGGCTGATAGTAAGAACAAGTAAAAAAAAAAAAAAAAAAAGACTAATTTACGTAATATAAGCGAGCAATATGTATATGATAGATACTTGTGTCTAGTAGTACAATTTGCTAAACCTCTCTCTTCACCTAAAATAACCTACAATATTATATTATTAAATGCGAATCATATGTTTTGAGAGAATAGCTTTTAAATATAAATTCTTAACCAATAACATTGTGACGAATCTCATCTTTTCTTTTCTTTTTCTTTTTTATTGCTTTTGTTAGGTGTACCGTCTAAATGCGGATATCAGCTATGCATATACATACATATTTATATTTACATTTATATGTATACACACCTTAGGCCTTAATTCTCTGACCTAAATTAAAACAACCAGAAGAAGATGAATTGCACAGAAGATGGACAAGAATTGCTCCTTTCCCAACTTTCTAAAGATGAAGCTTGGTTAAAATCCGATGTCTACTTGTACGAGGGTTTTTGGTATCCCTCAAAACTTTTTCACTACATCATCCGCTTTCAACAACACTTCCAAGCTCACGACGAAGACATCATTCAAGCCCCGTGCCCTAAATCCGGCACCACCTGGCTCAAAGCTCTCGTGTTTTCCATCGTTAACCGTGTCCATAATGACTTGCCCCCTAATACTTCCTTGCTTACCATAAACTCTAATCAACTCGTGCCTTTTTTCAAGTTCACCCTCTATGATGACATCCCATCCCTGCAATTATTTTCGACCCACATTCCCTACACGTCCTTGCCCGAGTCGGTCACACATTAATTCCAAATGTCGAATAGTGTATTCGTCGAAACCCCTCTTGATGTGCTTGTATCATTTTGGCATTTCTCTGAGTGGCGGCCGGAATGGAGCTTAGAGTCATCGACGAGTATGGAGGAGTATCTCAAAAAGTTCCTTGAAGGAGAACATGTATACGGGCCATTATGGAGTCAAATATGAGGATATCGAGGAAGATCATGTGCCTCAGATGGAAAGGGTTGCGGAGTTCCTAGGGTTTCCTTTTTCCAAGGCGGAAGAAAGCAAAGGAGTAATTGAAAAAAATATTAGAGATGTGTAGTTTAAACAATTTGAAGGGTTTAGAGGTGAACAAAAATGGAAAGTTCATTCCGGACATTGAAAATGCAAGTCACTTTAGAAAAGGTGAAGTTGGGGATTGGGTCAATCACCTTAGTCCAACGATGGTTGAGTCTATCGAAAAGGTGTTTGAAGAAAAACTAGCTGGTTCTGGTTTGACATTCAAAACATCTATCTAGATTTCTATCTTAAGAGGTTGGATGTAATTTGCTTTTTTTTTTTTTTTTTTTTTGCGACTTGTTTCAAGTTATCGTTTGATTTTTATCTTTTATTAAAAAAAAAATTGATGGTGAGAGACTTTATACCTCTAAGTAGAGTTAGGTGTAAAATTACTCTGAACAAAAGTTTACTTTTGTAACTAAGCTTGTTCTCTCTCTCTCTCTCTTCCCTAAACAAAAGTTCGAGTATGAAGATTACTTTTATTCTTCTCTGCTAGGAAAGGAATACTATGACAAAGGGTTAGTTTGGAATTGCTGTACTTTTTCCATAATTTCTACTTTTACTTATAGCAAAAGAAGAAGTAGAAATTAAAAGCAAAAGTTCGAAATTTGAACTTTTTCAATTGACTGTTAAAAGGCATTGGTATTTGTGGAAATGACTTTTGAATACTTTTATTAAACACAATATTTGCATCATAGTTTGTGTAAAGGACTTTTGGATATTTCAAAAACAATACCAAACTAACTCAGAGTCTTTTATTTCATTGAGAGCATATATCGATTTTTTTTTAAGAAATAAATAACTTTAGAAATGAAATATTATGCTACATTATTATTATTTTGAAAGAACTACTAACTGCATATATGTGAGATTGATAATAAGAAGCGTAAAGTTTGTTGATGCCCAAAAATGCACAAGGCCCAAAAAACGAAGCTCAAATCTAATAACTATTATGCAACGTGAAAAAGATATGTACATGTATCCAAGTCATGCTTAGGGAATATTAGTGGACTATGATTTAGTGGGCCATGAGAGCATAAACGGGTCACTTATTTTATGGTTTAAGTAGTTCTTAACCCGTTTGGGGGTAATGAACTCATTGAGCCAAAAGAATAAGTTGGACAAATGGAGGAAAAAAAAAAAAAACAATCTGTTTCTTCACTTCAACTAGTCCAGCAAGCCCAATTTTTTGAATATCCCATTAGAATATTTATTAAGTAGAAAGCCAAAATTAAGCTTTCAGATTTGTCCAGAGACAGAGGTAGTGTCCACTCATATTTCAACATTCGCTTGTATGGTTGGTTATCACGTAAAAAATACATTGCTCAACTGAGTATATTTCCAATGTACTCAGACAACCTAAAAAGAGATCCAAAAGAAGTCTATTGGTTGTCAATCCCCATGTACATTTTTTTCCACCAAAATTAAAGTTTGACAATGTCCAAAGATTAATTTAAATCTCTTCTAGTTCTTAATACTGCATTGATTAGCTATGTAAGAGTAACTAAGTGTGGGAATGGAACACAAATTCTTCCTCTCCAAGTAAGGGAGCTAGGTAGCTTTTCCAGAAGCTAATTAGGTAGATAAGTTTTCTTACACTATAAATACCCATCCATCTTAGACGGCGAGAACACACGTAAACATACTTACTTTCTCTAAAAAGGATATATGCCAAAAGCTTTCTTATGCTCTTAAAAGGTCTTAAGAGCAAGTATGGAAGCCTCTATCGATAGGTCCCTTACCAAGACCGTGCCTTTTTCAAAATCATCTCCTTTCTAATAATATCTATCTCGAGAAATTCTTTATCCTTAGATGTTTTATTTGATTTCTTGACCAGAAACTTTCTCTGGAGAGTTTTGCTCTTTAGTCTTTTTTTGTGATTTCGTGACTAGAGACTTTCTCTAGATACTCTTTGTCTTTGGTCTTTTTCTTTAGATTCGTGGTCAGAGACTTTATCTGGAGAATTTTTGCCTTTAGCCTTCCTTATTTGATTTTGTGACTACAGACTTTCTCTGAATTTTTTTTTGTGTTTAGAAGCTTTCTTTATTTTTCTTGTCAGAGGCCTTTCTCCTTTACCTTCATAAAACTATTTATGCACTCCTCCCACCTTTTCTCGCAATTTACCCATAAAAAAAATTAAAAAAAAGTGTTAAATTTTGTAAAAATATTATAAATATCTTTTTGAGCAAGTTAACTATCACAAGAAAGGACAATCAAGTAGTTAAAAAAAAATAAAAATAAAAATAAAGTATTACCTGGTCGATGACTTCTACCACAAATCAGATTTCTCAATCTCATGTGCACGTGAGTTGAACAAATTCTACTTTCACCAAATAAATTAAAAGGCTGATCGACGAGATAGAGAAATATTTATATTTTTATTTTGGATTTTCTGTTTTAAATTTTACTTTGTTTATTTTCTTGTTAATTATTAACGCATAAAATAATTTAACATTAATTACTAAGAACTTTTTTCTTTTTTTTTTTGGGTGGATAAAGGGGTTATTTTTTTAACTTTATTTTTTGAAAATTTAGAGGATAATTTTGTGATAGTTATACAATTCAGGGATACTTTTTGGATTATCAAAAACATAAGGAGGTACTTTTTGGACTTTTCCATATAATTTCAAGTGGGAAACAGCCTATGAATTCATGCCAAAAAAACCAAAAAGGAATTCAAAAACTTAAAATTCCCTCCAAGCAATGGCGGAGTTCAGGAATGGCGGCGTCTTGCCGTCGGCAACGGAGTGGGATGGCGACGACGACGACGAACCCTTCACCGAAGAAGACCTCGAGGCCATCGAAGCTGTCTTCCAATCTGTCTCCAAGAAGCCACGACCCGAGCAAGACCTCGTCAATGGCCGCCGATTGCCCAACTCCATCCTCGCTCTCCAGCATCCCGACTCCTTCTCTCTCTCACCCTGCCAAGGTTTCTCTCTTGCTTAATCTTCCCTCCGTTTACTGTTTGGATTCCGAGAAAACGGAAAATTGGGGATTTTCCCCAATTTCATCAGTTTATTGGTCAGCAATATCTAAATTGTGGCAATCGGAAGATGACACGTACATGAGATCCATTTCCATGGATCTTTTGTTTGTACTCAAGTTGGTGTAAAATTTCTGTTTGTTTTCCAAGAAAATATTGTATTTGGTATTAACGAATGAAAATTTAAATCCTCTTATTAGTCACATACTAGGAAAACATCTGAATTATGGAAATCTGAAACAGAAATTGATGTTTGCAATTGTAATGAATATTAGTTATGTATTGTGCACATTTTCTCAAGTTGTTCTACAGAGGATTGGTAAAATGCAAATGTGGTATTTTCTCTTTCTTTAGTTTCTACTTGTAGGGCATGTTTACATAGAGTTTAATGGGAGAAGCAATGGGTTTGGAAAGGAAAGATAAGGAATAAGAATGAGGAACGTCGTAAGGAAGTAGAATTGGAAACAATCAAATCCTCTTTCTAGTGCGTACTAGCTTAGGAATGG
This sequence comes from Ficus carica, assembly GCA_009761775.1. Classification (NCBI taxonomy): domain Eukaryota; kingdom Viridiplantae; phylum Streptophyta; class Magnoliopsida; order Rosales; family Moraceae; genus Ficus; species Ficus carica. The sequence continues at coordinate 4,543,765 of CM019746.1, forward strand.
GAATCTAACTTAATTTGATAATCAATACTATTATTGTCCAGAAGTAAATAATCATTGACTACGTCCCGTTTGTTCTAATTTACAGGAAAGCAATGTCAAGGCGGGAGTTAGGATTGACATTTCTTCTCCTTATTACCTGTACCATGTGGGCTTCCCTAGATTGCCATTCTTGATTTTGTTGGTACTTAGTACTCACATTAATTGGTATGAAAGAGAAACACTCCTGGCTTTCGCTTTACCATTCATGTGAAGTAAACATAACCTGTTTGAATACCACGATGGCGAGAATTGGGAATGCTAGGGACGAATGAGGGAGTAGGTTCTATTCACCACTTTTGAGGAAAAAGTTTTAATAATGGCAACTTGATTTCAACTTTTTTCCCCTCTTTTTCGAGTTTTATTCAACTTGCATTTGTTTATACCTACTGGACCTCATGAATCTTTTGTATGTACTGTAAGTTAGATAGAGTTCATATGATATCAGTCTCAATTTTTTTTTTTTTTTTTTTGAAGCAGCAAACTTAAAAATGAGATATCCTGAGATGACGTTCAAAGGCCGGATTACGTATAGCAGGACTGAAATTGAGGTGGAGAGAGCTGCAATGGAGCTTTTAAAGACTATTGAAGCGAAGAAAAACGAAGTGAGTCTGCCTGCAATTGGGTTTGATATCGAGTGGAGAGCCTCATTTAGAAAAGGTTTGTTGTGTGTCTTTTATTAGGTTCTTGTAGCATACTATCAAAGGCATATTGCAACACAAGAGCAAGTTGGATTCAGTAATATTCGTTATACGTCTCAAGTCACTTTTCTCATTTGGATACTCCATCAATTATCTTCAACTACAAGCATGCTAATGTAATTTCCTATTTGATCCAACTTAAGTTTTAAGTCTGTATATTGACAACTGTCATTCAGTAGGTAATCTCATTTCTTTCTCAATCATTGATTCTGCCTTCCTTCATAGGGAGTCTTAAATAAATTAGCTGCCTGACTGTCTCTCAGTTCAGTTTCTTGGCACTGAAGAAGGATGAGATTAAGCTTAAATAAATTAGAATTTTTAGCATGAAGTATCTGCACGTTCTTTGTATTTTTTTAACCTTCTTTCATATTCTATTTGTACACATCCAACATGATAAAGCATTTAAATGAGATATGTTCTGCCTAACATTTTAGATTGAAGTACTGCTCAATGGCTTGTGTGGGGGTTTGACTAATTTGTTGGTTTCTTGTAGCAGTCGTTGTTTTTTGAAACTAGATGAATAAATGATACTTCATAATTGCAATACGATAATCTCGGAAATAAATCTAAAACTGCAGGTGCTCCACCTGGGAAGGCTGCGGTTATGCAAATATGTGCGGACACTAGTCATTGTCATGTAATGCACATCATTCACTCCGGAATACCTAAAAGCCTGCGGTTACTTCTTGAGAACTCTATGCTTCTGAAGGTAAGTAATCTAGGCTACAAGAGCTGCAGCCTATTCTATATGGATATGCAGATTTTTCTTTTTTAGAAGTACACATCATTTTTAATAGTTTAATGTGGCATTTTGTACATCCCCAGGTTGGAATCGGCATTGGCAATGATGCAGTTAAGGTTTTCAAAGATTATAATGTATCTGTGAAAGCAGTGGAGGATCTTTCTTATCTAGCTAATCAAAAACTTGGCGGAGATTCTCAAAAGTGGAGTCTTGCCTCTCTAACTGAGAACCTAATCGCCAAACAGGTGTTAATTTGTTTTTGCATTTTTATGTTTTCTGGCAATAATTTTCCTTGGAATTTGTAGTCCACAACGAATGTTTTATTCTTGAAAACTCTCACTAAAGCAACTAAACCTATAAGGTTGGTTAATGTTGCCTGTAAACAAAGTCAATATGAGCACCGTCAATTAGCTTCCTGTGCCTGTCATAACAAACTTTTGCAGAGGCTCCTGCTCTATGCCTTTAATAGGTTTCATCTCAATGCAATTTCGTATAATTAGTAGTTCATGATGCATTTTAAGCTCGCAATGGGTTCTCTACGAATGCCCTTGCTATGGAAGTGGAGGTAGAGCTGAACGCATAGTCCACTATCACCGAGGCATTACTTTCTTGAATGTAGTTTTATAGTATTTACACTACGATTTCCTCAAGTGTTACTCTTGATGTATTTTTCCTTTTCTTCAATTTTTAATCGTAGCAATATCCTTTTTTTTTTTTTTTAATTTTTAAATAAAAAATCATTTGAGTTATCGTAGTAAAATATTTCTAATGAGACTTTCAAAATCATACAGCTTCCAAAGCCCAAAAAGATTCGACTAGGAAATTGGGAGGCCAAAGTCTTATCCAAGGATCAGTTACACTATGCTGCCACCGATGCATTCGCATCATGGTATTTATACGAGGTAGTTAGTACTCTCAATACCTTTTGATGATATAAAGGCTGCCGCTCCTATTACCATTGATGATGTTGTTTTGTGGTTAAACAGGTTTTAAGAAGTCTCCCTGATGTGGAAAAGGTTGCAACTGACAAGACTAGTGAGCAGGTAACTGATGGGTCACCAAAGTGAACAAGGCCTTGATGCCAGAACAAGAGGTCAGGCTGTTAATTCATATGAAAAAATGGGAACCAAACTTCAAATTTATATGGTTTGCGGACCAATCGGTCCAACCTCGATCGGGACTCAGCGGAGGACACGAAGATTTTGTTGCATCTCAAGAAAAGCCAACTAACTATGCTGTTATCCACTTCATACCAGCCTCACTACTTCTTTCGTCTCTTGTTGCTATCGGAGCTTGATAGTGGAAGTAGAATATAGGAAGCGCCATCCTTCGGTGAGATCAAAGGCCAAAGGTGCCAACTTTTTTTTTTCTCCCCAACATTAACTTTTATATCATTTCTTACATTTCAATAAACTAATTTACATAGATTGGATTGATGCCTTCAAGTTTCAGAGAAAAGATCTATGCATTGTTCTGACACTCCTTTTACTCAGCACTAACTAATGTGTTGACATACAATTATGTGTTGTTTAGGCAATGTCATTCCAAATATGGGAAAAAGATGTGTTCATTCTGTGCGTACATGATGTTATTTCGCCATAAGACATGGTTTAAAGTTCAAAAGACAGCATGACATCTAGAAGTAGCTTCATTTGAAGCTGGATAAATGGAGTTTAGGTTTGGAAAGATTGCGGTAATTTGAGAACAAAAACATGTTTGCAAACCTCAATCAACTTTTCACTCAATGTCTCAAAAATTCTGCTGTCTGAAGTTCAACAACTGACATGTCTTGAACACGAAAAGGAGTTGAAAGTACAATGTTGAGGTGAGATAAATAAAGAAAAAAAATGTCTAAATTAGAAAAAATAATTAACTAACAGGCCTTCCCTTCATTGGCATGTCTAAATTAAAAAATGCTGTTAAATGTGCTGTTTGCCCACGTTATAATTAGGTTAAAACCCTCCTGAAATAATAGAAGCGCTCGATCCAAAATGCTTGGATCATAAACTCGTTCTTTGTTGTTTTTTAAGAATTGTATCTTACAAAAAGAGCAACACCTCCACCAGTACCAAGAATGGCAAACACGCAGAAGCAACAATGAAAACATAGGGGCTTTTTCTTCCCTTTCGATATGATTGACATATTTTTCTTTGGCTTTCCCAAAGATTGAACCAAGAAATTTGAAAAACATACAATGATAGAGGTCAACTGAACTGTCTTCGTAGAGAATGGCTGACACTGCACAAACAACTGGCTGGATTCGTCTTTCACATAATGTCCTAGCAAGAAGCCAGAAATGCGTTACTGTGGAACTCTACTAGCAGCGTTTCGATGCTTGTTACTTTGGGAATAAATATCATCAAACTGCCATTCAAATCCCAGGAAAATAAACGCTCTCCGTGAGCATATTTGAGCAGCTCAACCTGAGAGAAAACAAGAATAAAATACCACTTAAGAAATGATTCAAAGGTGAAGTTGAATGGATTTGGACGATTGCTAGACTATGATTTCAACAAGTTAGCAATTAACTATAGATATTTTAGACCATGATGATCATGATTATCATCCTATCCCGACTATAATAAAGTAGCAATTCATCAATGAACAGATGCTGTAGAGCAAATCATCCCAAGAGAAATTCTAGCCTCTTTCTACTTTTAGTTATAAAAAAAAAAAAATCCTAAGAAGCAAATAAAGAGAACTCTAATCCACATTCCAAACCATTGTTATTTCTTATGTCATTCGAGAAATAAGTCCTAACCAAGTGATATCTCTTTATAGAAAACTCATGACACTTCGTCCTAAAACAATTTGAAAACATTAAGAAAGTCATGAATGACAAAGATTTCTATAACTTACTGAGTTCGTGATCTTCATCAAATGAATGGATATGACAATCCCTCTTAGGACGGGGTGAATGCCTTTAAAAGTGTTTCATGTTATAGGATAGAGTACCAACATCAACTCTTCAAGATCATGTACTTTAGAAGCTAGAGCAACAGCTATTTCTCAACTTCCATGTAACCTTTGACCACGGTCTTGCGTGGAAATAATGTCGGGTTTAGACATTGCTTAATGCCATTGGTTCAAAAACCTCCTTTTCCTCAATCGATGTGGTGTGACAATATCAGGCACCTTAACACCTTGTTTGATCAGACAAAATCTTTCCATTAACCAAAATGGCACAATCTTTTAGTAATATTCGGTAAGTGACAACGTATGGCTTTAAATCTCATTGAGTCAATAGATCAAACACAACAAGGGTTTTCTTCATAACTTTTACTTGCAAAGAGCATCCACTAGAATAACATTCCATGAGACAGCTAAAATTTTCATTTAATCGAACAAATTGATGGTTTCCCTCACTGGCCTAAACGACAAAATCAATGACTTGACAATTTTAGGTGATGATTTCAGGCTTTGAACCTCTGTTAGTCATTGCTTCCCAAGATCAAGTGACTCCACAATAATCCCAAATATCGGATAAAACAACACGAAGTGAGATTCCCAAAATAGTAGCTAATTCTACAATCTAATGTTTTCTTTTTCATTGACCAGGCTCGCACAGAGTAGATTGTAACATAATTTCCCCAAGCGAAGGATGAATTTTAGAGGCACTTTATCTTGTGGAAGCAATGAGTATTAGAGGTCTAAAGCCTGACATCATCACCTAAAATTGTTTTTAACTCATTGATTTTGCCGTTCAGGCCAATAGAGTTAACCATCAAATAATTTGATAAAATGAAAAATCAAGTAGTCCCACGGAATATTATATCCCTTCATCAACCTAGTGGATGTTCTTTGCAAGCAAAGAATGATGAAAAAAGCACTTGGTGTACTTGATCTAGTGATTCAAATAGATCTAAAGCCAAATATTGCCACTTAGATCGTGCCGTTCGGATTAATGGAAAGATAATTGTTTGAATAAATTCTCCGCTATCAATGATGTCCCAATATTTAGATTTTTGCATAGCTGATCATACCTCAAAAAAACTGAAAAGTCCCAATTTTGTTCGTCTTTCTTTCCAACAACTGTATACTGCAGACAAAAATGTTATAGTTTATCACGTAAATATCTTCAGCAAGATTAATGATTAATGATTAAAAAGAAAAACAAGAACAACTTAAGTATGAAATTAATTATAATTAGCTAGAGAAAGAAGGATTACCAGTATCTCTTGTGATCATTTTCTGCAAAGACCAGAGGGACTTTTCTTCTCTAACGACGAGTTGTTAGGCTTTGATAACTCTCTCTCTCCCCACCTTATTTCATTTCATTTTTTTTAGAAGGGAAATTAATAGGGGTTCCATCCATTCACCGGTAGTACGGCGTCGTTTGATGTGAAAAGGCATTTTTTTTTCTTCCAGAAATGGGAATTTTTAGCAACGTGGCATCAATTCTATTTGATTGTATTATAAAATTTCCCATTTAGATAATTATTGTAATAATTAGTTTTGTGCTCGAATATAATAAGCGTTTTGTTCGTCAATTATTAGAATAAATTTTATTATTTTATAATAATTTAATTTAAATCTGAATTGTCAGATTTAAAAATTTCTGTATCACATTTATTTTATTACTTCTATATTATTTAAAAATTATATTTAATAAAGATTATTTAAACACATATTTAATTTGAATATGTAATTCAAGTTCTAATTAAATATAATATTTATTTTGAATGAATATTCAAATGAAATATATAATCTAGACCGACTAAAAAAATATGGTTTGAATAAAAAAAAAAAGTTGCGTTTGGATATGTTCTAAAATATTGAATATATAAGTATTAGAAAATGAAAACGAAAAGGAAAAATAACTTTTGGGCATTTTCCAATTTTATTAACTCAATCTGAGAACCTTTTTTTTTTTTTTAATTTCGTTTTATTAAGTCTCCAAAAGCTATTTTGAAAATAGTTAGTATTTTGAAAATGATTTTGATTTGGTGTAAAATTTAAATGAGAATATTTTGAGAATGATGTTGAGATACGTTTTGAAATTGTCTTCTCTCTCTTTTTTTTTTCCTTGATAAATTGCTCCTTTAGTTCATAACCTTTTTACGATATTGCAATTTGCCACCTAACCTTTTTTTTTTGTTAGTTAAAAGACCTCTAAATTCTTTAAAAATATACAAAATAGTCCTTTTTGCGTTGAAAAATATTTATGGGTGTATTAGCCTTAAAAAATGAACATGATAATGGGAAAAATAAATTATGAAACACTTTTTTTGTTTGTTTATGTTTTCTAATTTAGTGCGAAACAAACATTATTTTAAAATCGTTTTTGGAAACAACTTTATGAAAATATATGAAAAAAAAAAAAGGTTTTCAAAACGAAACCAAACGAGGCCCTTTTAGAACCATCCCAAAGGTAGTTTCCAACAAGCGTTTAGTAAGGCTGTAGAGTTTTGAAAAGTTGTTGTGTATGATTGTTAAACTGTAGTTTTAAAAGGAAGAAAAATCATACAAATTCTCTTAAATTATTTCACTAGTATCAACATACTTTCGTATATTGCGAATTGTATCTGTTGTACCCTGATCTATAACATCTGTGTTAAAATACCTCTTTTGTTTGTTTTCGTCAATATTTTCATCCTTTTTTAAAAAAAATCAAAGCCCCGCACCTATATATAAGTTTCAAAATAATAGCCTTAAAAATTTGAATTTTTTTTGTAGAAAAAAGTAAATAATATTTTTAAGAAAATAATTAATATAAATAGAAGGTTTTTAAAATAGGGGCTGGCTGTGGTAGGGGCTCATTGAGAGCCCCTAACCATAGGGTTAAATTTTTAGATTTTAATCGTACGATCTACATTTGAGAGTGCATTTGAATAACCATAGACTCACCCTTATTCGATCAAAATCAGTTAAAAAAAAAAAAAAAAAAAAAAAAAGAAAAAAAAAGGACGAAGAAGATGGGAGAGAGTCCGTCGGTTGCAGAGATAATATGGCAACAAAAACGAAAATGGAGAGAGTAGGTCGCAGAGATAAGATGGGAGAGAGTAGGTCGCAGAGATTTCAGCGAAGAAAAAGGCAACAAAAACGAAAATGGAGAAGCAAAAGGAAATTAATCAAAGAGGGGGAAGAAGACGGTTCGAAAAAAATGGAGAAGCAAAAGGGATAACTCATCCGCGCCAGTCGGATTGTGGTTCAATACCGGAGGAAGAGGAGGCACTGCGTCCCCGAAGCTCATCATCTCAGAAGCTTCAAATTTGTTCCGACGTCCAACGATCAGGTTCTCAGATCTCTCTATCCCCTTTGTTACTATCTTTGTTTCTAGTTGTATTGTAATATGGGTGGAAATTGAAATGTTAAATTTGAATTCGAACATTAGCTTTATTCACAGAGTTATGATTTGTATTGGTTTAAATGAGAAATTGTTGTTTGAAAAACAAAATGTCCTTCGAGATTGCCACCAAGATTGGGAAGCCCGTTGTTAGAGGTCGTCGTTAATTTTTAGTAGTTATTAAATTAATTATGGGCGTGGTTTATTGTTGAATTAAAAATAATGATGATGTAGTTTCATAGTGAAGTGGAGAATCAGATTTGATAGTGGAAATGGGATCATCATCGTTAGTTTCTTTGTCAAAGGGGTCTCTTTGGGTTGCCGTGGGGAGTTGTGAACTTTCATATGACAGAGCATAAATACCACTAAGCTTTTGTTTCTGGGTTACAACCGAAAAAATGAAAACCCGAAAAAAAAAAAAGAAAAAAAGTGGTAAGAAGAAGGGGCCGAAAAGTAAGATTAATAACTCAGTTAGAGAGAGATTTGCAGACGAGTGGCTAGGCAGAGGAGAGAGAAGGACAGAGAGAGAGAGCGAAAGAGAGAGAGACAGAGAGAGAAGCAGATTTGCACACGAGATTGATTTGTTACATGCTGTATTATGGGCCCCTTGATTTCTGGAAAGACGGAGTTGTATGTTTAGGCGAGTCGAAGCTCTCTTCCTCTTCTCAGCATATAGAGGAGAGAGAGAGAGAGGTAGAGAGAAAAACAATTATGTTTCTGGACATGTTATATGAAGTGTTGGATCATGTTTAACAAAATGACAACAAAATGATTAAAAAGAGATGTCCATTCATGATTGAGCCGTTTTGCCACATGTTAGAGAAGTATCATTCAATGAACAATGCATTGGGAAATTTTTTTTTTCCCAGTTATTATTACATATACATATATATATATATATATGTGTATGTGTATATACACGTAGTTGATGGATAAAGTGTAGTTGAAATATTCATTGTTAAGTAGTTGATGAAAAAGTTTGAGTTTCCCTCTTTTGGAATTTATTAATAAAGGAAAGGAGGTTTCTTAATTGAGGAGAGGATGGACAAATCAATATGGAAAACTGTTGATAATTATAATGTGTTAGTTGAGGGTGAGTACTTTGAATAACCAGTTGAATACTTTTATAGGCATGGAGGATCACGGTAACAACCAAGTCACGGGCTTTCTGACGAAAGTGATTTCAGAGATGAACGAAATCAAAGGGGAGCTGAGATCATTAAACAATGGGTTGATTTCATTAAGAGATGATCAGAAAAGATTTGAGGATCATACCCGAGAATCTTTGCAATATATCATGAATGGATTGAAGAGAGTCGAAGGTTTTGGCCAGTATGGTGGCGTTGATGGCTCAGGTAAAAAGGATGATGGTAGCGTGGACAATTTGCATCAGAAGCATAATAGTTGCTTTGCAAAAGGAATCAACATTGAAAACAAAAGAGCTCGGTATGTTTGTGCAACAGATTTTTGTTCAAAGGGTGAGAAGTCAAGTGCTCTAAACAGCAACTTGAAAGTGAGTTGATGAATAAGTCATTGAATTGTATGATGGTGTTGAATATGTTTTTTTTTTTGTTTAAAAGGTAGTTAAATTTTATGTTTGTAATTCCGTTGTCAGGGTGAAGCCGTGCGTGGAGTGAAAGGAATCAACATTGAAAACAAAAGAGCTCGGTATGTTTGTGCAACAGATTTTTGTTCAAAGGGTGAGAAGTCAAGTGCGCTAAACAGCAACTTGAAAGTGAGTTGATGAATAAGTCATTGAATTGTATGATGGTGTTGAATATGTTTTTTTTTTGTTTAAAAGGTAGTTAAATTTTATGTTTGTAATTCCGTTGTCAGGGTGAAGCCGTGCGTGGAGTGAAAGGAATCAACATTGAAAACAAAAGAGCTCGGTATGTTTGTGCAACAGATTTTTGTTCAAAGGGTGAGAAGTCAAGTGCGCTAAACAAGAACTTGAAAGTGAGTTGATGAATAAGTCATTGAATTGTATGATGGTGTTGAATATGTTTTTTTTTGTTTAAAAGGTAGTTAAATTTTATGTTTGTAATTCCGTTGTCAGGGTGAAGCCGTGCGTGGAGTGAAAGTTACAACTGCTTCGGTGATAAGGGTAAAGATGTTGTTTTATGAAAAACGCTTGGTATTTTTGTACTCCTCAGATGTTAATTTGTTTATGCCATAGATTATTATCATATAAAGCTATACTTAGATAAGATACTTGGCATGGGACACTAGACGAATTTCGTAGTGCTTCCAGATTGATTTCTAATTAATGTGCTCATGCTTGATGATTGCAACGTTAAATCCTCCCAAGCGCGGTGGTTTGATTTGGCAAGCGCAAATAATGAAAGAAAACTGGTTGTTCATGAGTAGCGGAAAACAAATCACATATGCAAACCAGTAGTCATTTCAAATCTTGGAGAAAAACATTAAAGTGCACATGCTAGTATATTAACAGTAAAATAGAGTTAAGCTACATACAACGATTGTCGTTACTTTATTTAATCGGGCAATTTGTGAGCGGTTTGAACATATAAATTAATTAAAAGTATAAGAAATTTCTAAATGAAGATTTGTAGAAATAAAGAATAGGCACATGCTAATATGTGTACATGGGAATGTTAATGACCTTCGGAACCCCGTACATGTGTTATTTCATTCATCGTTCACCTAACTAAAATTTTCCATTGTCTCCCTTAAAATAGTAGCAAATAAAACCAACCAAGCAACCCATGGCAAACACACCAACTACATCCTTCTCCGGGTTTGGTTTGCTAACTGTACTGGTTTCACCTTCTTTGGAAACCGTAGTCATGGTCTCTCTTTCGACCATGATATAATCTTGGACAACATGGTTTCGAAAAAGTTGTAATGGTTCATTTTCTTGACCATTTGATATCTTGAAATCCTTAACTGCCTGTTCCAAAGTCATGTATCCCTTGTACGAATTAGACATGAATCCAATAACTTGTTCACTTCAAGCTTCCCAAGAATCTTATATGCCTGGTCTTTTACCAGCAAGCACAGCATTAAAATTCTCCTTTCCCATGTGAGGCTAAAATTTTTCCCTGTTCATTCAAAAAAATTGGTACAAATTGTCACTACAATATCGTGAGGGTTAAAACTAAAAAAAATAAAAAAAATAGTTACTAGCTTGTGAAATAAACATCCCACAATTGTCAGAAAATTTGTTTAATAGGTCTTTTGTACATTTCATTTATGACATTAAACTAATCAGATGACCTGAATATATGTCATGAAACACACAGCATACAATGTTAAAAAAATTTAATGTACAAGCAATATTGCCAGATTTGTACGAATTTTTTCGTGCCCATAGCTCCAGGCTGTTGTGTTTTTCTCTCCTACATGCTCAATCACTTAAAACCTCAGCTATTCATACGTTGAAACACAATATTTTATATTAACTAGAAAGGGAAACCAGGATTAAAACAAATATTTGCGAGACAACAGACCACTTGGACACAAAGAAGCAACACAGGAAGCCAATTACACAAAGTAAAAAACATTTGTCCTGCATGCCTTTAATTTATCAAGCGCCAATATTAGTGTATGCAAATCAAGTATCATAAGTTCGACTTTTACTTTTAAAATCTTGAAAGGATATCAGATGAAAGAATGCCTTAACATACGATTATAGAGCAATGAAGTACATACTACTATTTCCCACCAAGTTTTCTCACCATTTCTCTCTGTCTTAGGGAACCTTTTGGACAAGGATAGAACTGAGCAGGCAAATAGTAGTATGTACACGAAGGAATTAAAGCAATTAATACAATTAACTAAATAGTCAGGTTGAATAAATCCTATCAGAGAGTCATGCAGAACCTTATTTTATGGGAAAGGACAAATCTTGTGAACTTCTCTACAAAAGAGAACTAGAGAATTGCATAACAAAAGGAGAGAGGAGGAAGAATGCAGCTGGTGAAGCTAGTATTAGGAGTTGGATGTGTTCTCGTGAAGGGTTTCGATTGAGCAAATATATAAACGTCGTGAATAGGAAAAAGGAGCCGAAGGGTATCACAAGGTGTGGGTGCAAGGCATTGTTCCGGATCAATAGACTGAGGAAGAAAGATGTATGGGTGGTAAAGGAGTTTCAAACTGAACATTGTCACGAGCTGGTACCATTAGGGTATAAAAGATTTCTGAGATCTGCACGTGTGGTTTCTGGGGGAGTTCTTGAAACTGCCCGGGCAATGAAAGCTTCTGGGATACAGTGTTGCCAAATAATGTCATATTTGGCATTTCAGCTCGAAACTATGAAAACATTCCATTCACGACAAAGGACCTGCAGAATAACTTGAGTGCAGCAGATAACAAGTTGGCTGATGTTGATGCGTCAAGAGCCATTGGCTACCTCCAACATAAAGCGGATAATGATATTGGATTTTTTGGAAGGTTCTGCAAGGACGATCGGGACAAGTTGAGGGGTATTTTCTGGGCGGATTCAAGAAGCTGAATGGACTACCAAAAGTTTGGTGATGCGGTTGCATTTGATTCTACATACAGGACAAATAGATACGGGAAGCCGCTAGTAGTTTTTGTTGGAATCAACCACCATTTCTCATCTATTGTTCTCGGTTTTGCCCTTCTAATTGACGAAACTGTCGACACCTATAAATGGGTAATTGAGTCATTTTTGGAGTGCATGGAATGGAAAAAGCCACTAACTGTTATAACAGACGGAGACAATGCTATGCGACAGGCAATTGGTGTGCTAATGACTGGTGTTGTGCATCGCTTATGTAGCTGGCATATTGAGCAAAATATAATTAAAAATGTAAAGGATGTGAGGTTCTTGCAGGCTGTGCAGAGGCTTATGAAGAGGTTGCTTTCCCCCATACAATTTGAGAAGGAATGGGACAAAAAAATTAGCGAACTTCAGCTGGGGGAAAATGACTGGGTGCAAAGTCTATTTGATAAGCGGGCAAGTTGGGCAGAAACTTATTTAAGGAGAAATTTCTTTGGTGGCATGACTACCACACAAAGATGTGAAGGAATGAATGCGTTGTTGAAGAAGAAGGTCGGGGTCAGGATAAAACTTTACGACTTAGTCCGTCGTCTGGACATGTCTCTCTCATGGTTGCGTTACAAGGAGATGAAGGACGACTTTGTATCATCAAACAGCAAACCCCTGCTTCATCAAACCAATATGCAAGCTATCGAGGAACAAGCTGCAGAGCGCTACACAAGAACAATGTTTTTCAAATTTCGAGCAGAGATGAAAAGGGAGGGGAAATACATGGTGACAGGACATGAAGAAGAAGATGGGATCATTACTTGCTATCTGCGAAAGTATGCGGCTGATAATTATTTGCGATGTGTCACATATCATAAAGATAGTATGCAGTTCGAGTGTGAATGCAACATGTTCGCAATCAAGGGTTATCCATGTCGACATATATTTTCAGCTATGAAGTCTTTGGAAATGACCAAACTTCCAGAGAACATGATATTAAGCCGGTGGACAAAACATGCAAAGGGCATGGTAGGAGGTAATGATACTGGGGTGACAAACCAAATGCACAAGAGCAATGAAGCGTCAAGGTTTGGGGATATATCTCATATATGTAGTGATATTGCTTGGTATGCCTCACGTGATGAAATATTATACCGTAATACGAAGCAGAAGTTGGAATCTATATGTCATGCACTCAGAAGCTCTTGGTTGGCACAAGGTGGACAATCCATGAAGAATGCAAGTAGTAATCCATTACCTGGACCAAGTGTGAAGAATCCAATATTCTCAAGAACTAAAGGGAGTTCGAGCACGGGTACATGCCAAGCAAGGAAGAAAAGATGTGGAGAATGCAAACAACTAGGCCATAATAAGGCAACTTGTAAACTTTCGAAGGCAAGAACTTCAGGACGAGCATATGGTGGAAGTCCAGATATCGATGATAGTGCACATAATGTGGATTCGGGCACGGATGACGTACAGAGTCAACATTTTGATGACAGACCAACTAAATCTAACCAAGCGGAGAACTTTCATGATATTTTGATGGAGACAGTTACGCCGAAGCCCATGAATTATGATAATACAGAATTAGGAGGAACAAGTGCATCTTTGGACACACCTTACAAAAATGATGAAAGCAGATATAGCAACTGGTGGTGGGGAACACCATATGGCGACTAATTCAACTTCAATGATAGCTCATTTTGATCCTCGTGCTGCTGATGAAAAGGAAGAAGAGGATGATTACTGCCCAATTTAGGAAAGAAAAAAAAGTACCACAAAATATTTTGAAAAAGTATTTCCTCCTTCTACCAGTTCAAACAAGCATCTTTTGACTACCTACACGATGAAGTCCTTATAACAAGCTATGTTTGCACATTACTCCATAACAAAGATTCAGCACATATGGAAACTAATGTTGTGTGTTCATTCAATAGAGTTCTTGATATTAATGTTTATGTCTTCTCTCTAGCTACTAAAATGCTTATTAGTTTTTCGTCAAATGAAAGGAAAATTACAATATCCTAATTTCCTTTCCTTTGTGATTCTTAATTATCATAGCAAATAAAACGCGATAGGGAAAAAAAATTGTTTCTAAAGTCAAAAGTTTTTTAAATTTGTAACCCTCTGCAAGATGTTTGCTGGTCCTATTTTTTGAGATTAAAAAAATAAAACAAACAAACAAACAAAAGATCAGTGCTCAGATTTTTTGTAATAAAGACTTACGGGTTGTCTTATTAGTTTTTTAAAAGAACAAATACATTGAAGATGAAAAATAATAGTAAAAAAATAAAAAAAACAAAAAGAGAATTCTAACTTATTCTTCAGAATATGCTTTCTTATCATTATCTTGTAATAGTTATCTTACATATATACACCCTGTACCAATCTTATATTACAAAGTTGATGGCTTTCAAAACATATTAATTGACGGAAAGTTTGATAATTTCTTACACTTGAACCAATCAATCGCTAGGCCATATATCTTATACTGGTACTGATCAACCATCCAGCACATTGTTCAAAACTTGCCAACCGTGGCAGAGCAGATTTCTTCATCTTTACTTATGCTCTATTGCAAATACGATTGCCGCTTCTCATTTCATGGTGCCTCCTTGCACTTGCAAACAGAGTATTCTGCTTCCTATTGAATTTAGACATTACCATCTTCAAAACCAATCTAGCGCGCTCATCCTCGCTGTGAAACTGATAACAAGATATGAGTCATAACATGACCTCCATGACATAGTTTTATAATTAGTTGGATATTGCAATACTTACTTTTCCAAGTGTCAACTCTGAAATATCCCGACTCTCCATGATATTTATTGCGAACACACCACAATCATACAAGTTTGGCTGTTGTGGAACATTTTGTGGTGTTCTAATAGAGAACTTGTTGAAAGACCATCAACTTGGCTTCGTACTAGCAATCTCATCCTTCAAGACCGCGTCCAAGACTGTGAGCTGCAATATTGCCAGACTACTCATTATTAAAACCAATAATATAATTGATTTCTCCTTTTTAAACTTATAACAAATCCTAAATTTCCAACTTATAACCCTTACTTATTCTTCCTATAAATTTATTTTATAAAATTTTTACATACTTATAATCGTCATTAAATTATTATCATACATAATAAATACCACTAAGATTTGTTTACCAATGAAATATATTACAGCAATGTTTGAAAACCTGAAGCGAAAAAAAAATTAAAATTAAGAGGCAACCACCAGTCAAAGTACTTACAACATCATATACCAAGTCTTCTCCTGTTGATTTCGCACCATAAAGATACGAGTCCCAGATTTCCACTACCTCGTCATCCACGCCAACCAACATAACAATCCAATGTTTCCCCGGGTTGATTGGAACGTAAATCTGCAAAACTATAGAAGTTAAACCAATAATGCACTGATATTACTACTATATATATATATATACATTAAAGTGCATGTAGCGCATTATTGACACAACCTTGCGGCAGTGCACGAGAGGGCCCATGAAAAATGACTGATAACGATGCCTCCTTATGAAATCTTTGACATCTAGAGGATTGCCCATTGCCTCGCTCTTAAATTTAATGAATACCACCATCATCACAATGATCAAATAATAATTATACTAACATCAACACCATAACATAACAGTTTCGCTACCACTTACATTCATTATCGTGTTCAAATACCAAGTCTGTGCTTTGTTCCTTGTAGCAATCCGTTCACAATCCGTCAGGAACTCCATTATGACATTTATGACCTAATTATATAAACTTTTCAGCCACTGTAAATAATATTTTCCTTAATAATAATATTGTCATGTCTCGAATATAGAACCACTTACCTCTCCCTCCAACCAACATCCGGGTTTCAAACATAGCATTTGACGTCGATTTAGGTAGTTCCTCGATGTTTCAACTATACATTCACTAATTCACCAAATAAAAGCTCAACTATAACTATTGTATCAAGTAAGAGTGGTAACAAAAATTCCTCTTATATTATTTAAACTTTTTTCAGCGACAATAAAAAAGGTTATTATATCTTAAAATGGATCTAGTTTTTCATCAAATATGTACTCGCACACAGCAGCTTGGTTGACATCAACAAGTGGCTTGCTAAGATGGTACGGTCCACATTTGTAAGACACCTTTGGGCATGAACCAGACTTATCAAAGACCACGGGCTTCTCGAACCTGTTTCTATATTTCTTCATGTCGGACGATACGTCTACCTACATATTAGTTTTTACAAAAACAATTCCGTAAAAAAATTAACATCTGAGGGACTACAAAAATACCAAGCGTTTTTCATAAAACAACATCTTTACCTTTATCACCGAAGCAGTTGTAAATTTCACTCCACGCACGGCTTCACCCTGACAACGGAATTACAAACATAAAATTTAACTACCTTTTAAAAAAAAAAAAAACATATTCAACACCATCATACAGTTCAATGACTTATTCATCAACTCACTTTCAAGTTGCTGTTTAGAGCACTTGACTTCTCACCCTTTGAACAAAAATCTGTTGCACAAACAGACCGAGCTCTTTTGTTTTCAATGTTGATTCCTTTTGCAAAGCAACTATTATGCTTCTGATGCAAATTGTCCACGCTACCATCATCCTTTTTACCTGAGCCATCAACGCCACCATACTGGCCAAAACCTTCGACTCTCTTCAATCCATTCATGATATATTGCAAAGATTCTCGGGTATGATCCTCAAATCTTTTCTGATCATCTCTTAATGAAATCAACCCATTGTTTAATGATCTCAGCTCCCCTTTGATTTCGTTCATCTCCGAAATCACTTTCGTCAGAAAGCCCGTGACTTGGTTGTTACCGTGATCCTCCATGCCTATAAAAGTATTCAACTGGTTATTCAAAGTACTCACCCTCAACTAACACATTATAATTATCAACAGTTTTCCATATTGATTTGTCCATCCTCTCCTCAATTAAGAAACCTCCTTTCCTTTATTAATAAATTCCAAAAGAGGGAAACTCAAACTTTTTCGTCAACTACTTAACAATGAATATTTCAACTACACTTTATCCATCAACTACGTGTATATACACATACACATATACATATATGTATATGTAATAATAACTGGGAAAAAAAAAATTTCCCAATGCATTGTTCATTGAATGATACTTCTCTAACATGTGGCAAAACGGCTCAATCATGAATGGACATCTCTTTTTAATCATTTTGTTGTCATTTTGTTAAACATGATCCAACACTTCATATAACATGTCCGGAAACATAATTGTTTTTCTCTCTACCTCTCTCTCTCTCTCCTCTATATGCTGAGAAGAGGAAGAGAGCTTCGACTCGCCTAAACATACAACTCCGTCTTTCCAGAAATCAAGGGGCCCATAATACAGCATGTAACAAATCAATCTCGTGTGCAAATCTGCTTCTCTCTCTGTCTCTCTCTCTTTCGCTCTCTCTCTCTGTCCTTCTCTCTCCTCTGCCTAGCCACTCGTCTGCAAATCTCTCTCTAACTGAGTTATTAATCTTACTTTTCGGCCCCTTCTTCTTACCACTTTTTTTTTTTTTTTTTTTTTTTCGGGTTTTCATTTTTTCGGTTGTAACCCAGAAACAAAAGCTTAGTGGTATTTATGCTCTGTCATATGAAAGTTCACAACTCCCCACGGCAACCCAAAGAGACCCCTTTGACAAAGAAACTAACGATGATGATCCCATTTCCACTATCAAATCTGATTCTCCACTTCACTATGAAACTACATCATCATTATTTTTAATTCAACAATAAACCACGCCCATAATTAATTTAATAACTACTAAAAATTAACGACGACCTCTAACAACGGGCTTCCCAATCTTGGTGGCAATCTCGAAGGACATTTTGTTTTTCAAACAACAATTTCTCATTTAAACCAATACAAATCATAACTCTGTGAATAAAGCTAATGTTCGAATTCAAATTTAACATTTCAATTTCCACCCATATTACAATACAACTAGAAACAAAGATAGTAACAAAGGGGATAGAGAGATCTGAGAACCTGATCGTTGGACGTCGGAACAAATTTGAAGCTTCTGAGATGATGAGCTTCGGGGACGCAGTGCCTCCTCTTCCTCCGGTATTGAACCACAATCCGACTGGCGCGGATGAGTTATCCCTTTTGCTTCTCCATTTTTTTCGAACCGTCTTCTTCCCCCTCTTTGATTAATTTCCTTTTGCTTCTCCATTTTCGTTTTTGTTGCCTTTTTCTTCGCTGAAATCTCTGCGACCTACTCTCTCCCATCTTATCTCTGCGACCTACTCTCTCCATTTTCGTTTTTGTTGCCATATTATCTCTGCAACCGACGGACTCTCTCCCATCTTCTTCGTCCTTTTTTTTTTCTTTTTTTTCTTTTTTTTTTTTTTTTTTTTTTTACTGATTTTGATCGAATAAGGGTGAGTCTATGGTTATTCAAATGCACTCTCAAATGTAGATCGTACGATTAAAATTTGATGGTTAAAAATTTAACCCTATGGGTAGGGGCTCTCAATAAGCCCCTACCACAGTTTTTCCCTTTAAAATATTTAAAGTAAATATATAACGTATTTATCATGAAAATGATTTATTAACATTTTGTAAATATTTCATTTATGTGATAAATTTATAATTCACTTCAAACATTTTGAATTTTTATTATTTACTTCAATTATTTTATAAACATACTATTTACTACAATTTTTTTATTTGATTTATTCTTCTGTGTTAAAGAATGTCGTCACATTTTATAAAAAACAAAAAACAAACTAAGACTAAAACTAAATGTTCTACAAAATTGAAACTTTTTGCAAAAAAAAAATAAATTTTGCCTAAGGTCTTTGGAAATTATATGAAAATATATATAAAAAGAATGAATGTTCATGCATATATATCGAGATATCTTTTCACATTATGAATATTTGATATACACTCGGAAGAAAATATCTAATGTAATGAAAATGTTGACTAAATCTATCATTTGCTACTTCTGAAAAAAAAAAAAGAAAAAAGAAAAAAGAAAGAGAAAGATAACGTATCAGTTCTAGCATTACAAACTACAATCAGAATAACTTAAAAAAAGGCAAGTTATCTATATACATATATATATATATATATATTTTTTTTTTTTTTTTCTTCCTTCCCTCAAGCTTTCTGGTAGGTTTCTTTTTCTTTTAATTTTTTGGACTGACCTTTCAATTCTGACTTTTCAACTTTAAGATAAGAGTAAGTCATGGATGAATAATTCAATTGTCGGCAAGTAATGGACGTCTGCTCAGGCCTGTGCAGCTGGGTCCCGCGCGCATATATATATATTACATATATATATATGTCAAGTAAAAAAAAAAAAAAAAAGGAAGAAGAAGAAAATACCAAAATCTGAAGTTGACCAGTTAAACCTTACAGATGAGTATGCATTGACGATATATATATAGATACACAATTATTTATATACATAGAAATTATTGGCCTACTTTACATCCATTTTTCCCAAATTTCCTCTGTTTTCTTTTCTGGTTACCTGTACGGGAGGAAATTAATCCCAGGAAGAACCAAGTGAAATTTCCAGGTAAATACTTTAATAGCCAGTTAGGTTGACTTGTTCACCTTCATTTTCTCTACATAGTTGTATTCGAATTATATTATTAGAACTATTTGGTGTCAAATCTTATTTTCCTTTTCTGTTACAGAAAATCAGGCTCTTGTTTCCACTTTCAGTCTCTAAGTTATGGCTAGGCAGCTGATCTCCGGATGCCTGCAACTGCTCAAAGACATGGCTGTGCCGATGATTTCCGGAGTCGTGGGACAGTTGGAATCGGCTGCCTATGAAATGACAAAAGAAGAAGTGAAAGCGATCAAGGACGTTGAGAAAGGAGTTGAAAATCTCGGTAGCGAGCTCACCAGAATTCAAGCCGTGCTGTTCGATGCTGAGAAGCGAGCGATCAATGATGCCGGCGTCCAAGACTGGTTGGATAAGCTCAAAGATGTATCTTTCGACATAGATGACGTGTTGGATGAGTGGAATACGGCGGTCAGCAAATCAAGCCTTGAGAAGGACGAAAAAGAAGGCCAAGATGCTCCTCCTCCAGTGAAGAAGGTACGTTTGAGCCTGGCCATGTCTTCTTGGTTTTCCGGTTCTCCAGTACTTGTCCATGATTTGATTCTGCGGCGCAACATTGCAAGCAAGATAAGAGAACTTAATGGAAGACTAGATGCTATTGCCGTTGAGCAAAGTAGATACAATTTTAGCACGACAAACATCGAAGATATTAAAGAACCTGAAAGACCGAAGACTACTTCTTTCATTGATGTATCAAAAGTGTACGGTCGAGAAGAGGAAATGGAAGTTCTGATGAGTAAGCTGTTGAGTGAGAGCAGCGATACGAGGGGGCTTGATATCATCCCTATTGTCGGGATGGGGGGAATTGGGAAAACAACTCTCGCCCAACTTATATATAATGATGACCAGGTTAAGGTTCATTTTGAGAAAAGAATCTGGATATGTGTCTCAGATCCTTTTGATGAGAAAAGGGTTGCAAATGCAATCATTGAAACTCTCAGAGGCCGTGCCTCGGATTGCACTGAAATGCAACCTTTGTTACAACTCATTCAAAAATCTGTTGAGAGAAAGAGGTGTCTTTTTGTCCTAGACGATGTGTGGACTGACGACGCAACAAAATGGGATCCATTAAAGGAAGCACTGAAGACTAGTGCTCCCGGGAGTAGAATTTTGGTCACAACAAGAAAAAAGGAAGTTGCCATCATGATGGGAGCAGAAAGTCGTATGGTTCCGATTAAGCTTTTGTCTGAGGAGATTTGTTGGTCCATATTTAGTCAATTAGCATTCTTTGGTGGGGATAGGTACAGACAACTAGAGGATATCGGGAAGCAAATTGTGGCCAAGTGCAAGGGTCTGCCTCTTGTTGCAAAGACTTTGGGAAGTCTTATGCGCTATAAACCATGCATCAAGCAGTGGAAGGATGTTTTACATAGCGAGCTGTGGCAGTTAGAGAACGACAATGGTAATAATAGCATTTTTGCTCCATTCTCATTAAGCTATGATGATTTGCCGTCTGTTGAGAAACGTTGTTTATCATATTGTTCTATCTTTCCAAAAGATTACAGGATGAAAAAAGGCGTTTTGATTCAGCTATGGATGTCCCAAGGCTATTTAAATGAGGGCAAAAATCTTGAGCAAGAAGGTGACGCTTGCTTTGAAAATTTAGCAATGCGATCTTTCTTTCAAAATTTTCAAAAAGATGAAGTTAATGGAAGCATTATAAGTTGCAAAATGCACGACATAATGCATGACTTTGTTCAATCTCGTACACAAAAGGAAAATTGCATCATAGATATCAAGGATGTCAAGGAGAAAATGCAATGTAAAGGAAAAAAGCCTCGTCATGCAACACTATTACCCAAGTCACTAGGGATGGCCAACATTCCTAGTTCATTGTATGAGAACAAAGGTTTGCGTACACTCTTTGTTGCATCCTCACATGATCGTTGGCCAGTTGATAGCTTGAGTTTGGGAAGATTGTTCTTAAATGTGACATCTCTCAGGACATTGAATTTGTCGGGTGGTGGATTTGAGCAATTACCACAAGGGATAGAAAAGTTGATTCATCTTAGATATCTGGACCTGTCTCTGACAAGACTAAGGGAATTACCAAACTCCTTGTGTGATTTATTCAATCTGCAGGTTTTAAGGCTTGTCTTTTGTTTTCATCTTGAACAACTGCCAAAAGAAATGAGGAAACTGGTAAACTTACGCCATCTACACATTGACGGGTGTGGCAGTCTAAAGCATTTGCCAAAAGGGATTCGAAAATTAAGTTGCCTCCAGACATTAGATAGGTTTGTTGTGCCTGATTACAATAGCCTCGAGAATAGAATTGAGGCATTAGAGATTGAAGATTTAAATATGTTGAAACAACTTCAAGGCAGCTATTTGTTCATAGAAAAGTGTGAAAACCTTCAAAATGGGAGTCAGGCGGAGTTGGCACAACTCAAGGACAAAGAATACCTTGCTAGTTTGCATCTAAGTTTTAATAGTAGTGAGAATGAAGGAGCTCATGAAGAGATACTTGCGGCGTTGGAACCACATCCAAACTTGGAATATTTAAGAATTGATGGTTACATGGGCAACACTATTTCTCCGAAGTGGATGATGGTTTTAATTAATCTCAAAAGCCTTGTACTATCAGATTGCGTGAAGTGTGAGTTCTTACCTCCTTTGGGAAAATTGCCCTCCCTCGAAGATCTCGATATAGGGTATTTCCAAAGAGTGGAAAGGGTGGGGGTTGAGTTTTTGGGAATAGAAAATGATGATAATGCAGGGGCACCTAGGGGCTACCAAATTTCATTATTCCCGAAATTGAAACGTCTTCAGTTTGACAGCCTGGGAAGGTGGGAAAAGTGGGAATTAGGGATTAATTCAGGAGGAGAAGAAGAAGATAATAGCTTAGTAGTAATGCCATCCCTTCAATCCTTGGAAATTAGGTTTTGCAATGGGCTAACAACACTACCAGACTTCCTCCGAAAGACACCTCTGCAGCATTTAGTCATCATATATTGCGAAATCCTGAAAGAACGTTGCCGAGAAGGAGTGGGAGAGGAGTGGCCCAAGATTTCCCACGTCCCAAACATCCAATTACTAGATTAAATTTCAACAGAGCATCTAATTTCAAGAAACCCATCAACTGAAAACGAAATTGTCTGTGGCTACATGGAAGCTTCTGGTAACTTCTCTTAGTCCTTGTATACCCTTTTTTTTTGTTTTTTGTTATCAGCTGAGTTTTTAGTTTCTTAAGTCAATGTCCTTTATTTATTTGTTATTTTTTTATAAGTAGACAGCTTGTGCCTAGCTTAGATTGTCGGAGATAGGATAACGTGTATAAGAAAAAAAAAAAAGTGGCTTTTGTATGTCCATTTATAGTCGTCGAGTGTAAAGATGGGAACTCTTTATTTCCGAGAAGGCATCCGATTAAAGTTTAAAGTTTTTGTTCATTGATCCCCTGCTGCTGAGTGATTGATATGGAAGTAATTTGAATGTTTTCTTTCCTTTGGGAGCTTTTGTCAACCTTTAGGAACAACTAAATTATACCCTTTAAGAAGCTAGAGCTAGGGATACTAATCTAGATTTTTAGTTCAAGATTCAGGTTAAACCAATATGAGGTTTTTTGTTTTTGTTTTTTTGGTTTTTTTTTCAGTGTCTGACATTATCTTCACTGTATTTACAGGTGGGGAGAACTCAGCAACCCAATAAGTTGTTCAACAGGCATTATGTCTACTCAACAGCAAATACTAGAGAGAGATTAGTATCATTCCAGATATCTGAATCTTGTATCACTCGCAAGTAAGATGTGTTATTAATCCTTCCTCTCGTCTCCTTTTGTTTGAATAACTAAAGTTCACAATTACTACACACCCCATCATCTATCTATATAATTAAAATTTTCAAGAAATCTGCAATGATATACGAATAGCGGCAAGAAATAAACAAATAATGTTTCTTCTTTCATGTGTAAGCATCCTATTTATTAGTTAAAAGTATGAAACTGTCCAATCTTTGAGTTGTTACCACAATTTACATGATCTAGTATCCCTTTCCTCGATGGTCCTATTTAACCTTATGTTATATGGTGAATGTTGGACTTCTAATCTCCTCTAATCACTCTTCTGTGACTTTGACACTAGATCTTGAAGCACTCAGTACTAATCTTGAGAGCCGCCACTTTTCTCGTGCCCAATGATCTTCCCTTTCCTCATTTGCAATCAAACAGGGGATCCACAAAGGGAAAGCGGATATGCTCGATGAAGTTATTAGATAAGCTAGGAAAGGCCAACATTTTGTGTACCATACAATGGCGGGGTAAGAATTTTGGCATATTATTGATCCTCACCAACCATTTTATTAATTTAGATCAAATAGCTTTGTCATAAATATTTTTGGAACTACATAGATTTTGTTGATTTTTGGCATCATTGATCCGTGGGGCGATCAGGTCTGTTGGCTTGACCCTGTTTGGAAAGGCATCAGAATTTATCTAAAATTGGTGTTGGAAAGTTGATCATCGAAGATTGCCCAATTGTGACAGAATGTTGCCGGGATGGAGTGGGAAAGAAGTGGCCCAAGATTTCTCACCTCCAAAACATCCAATTTCTGGATTGGTAGGAGAGGATCTTTGCAGATCTTATCACAACTGTTCTGGTAACTTCTCCTCCTTCTATCATCTTATTATAAGATCAATATTTAATTATTGAAAGGGTGGAGGTTCAGTTTTTTGAAATAGAAATTGGTCATAACAAGACAGGCAAAAGAAGCTTACTCCTAATCTCTTTCTTGCAATTTCCTGTAAGTTCTTCTAGTTTTAATCATTCCATAGCAAAAACAGGTTTAACTTTTAATGGCATATTTTATCTGTTTTCTTTGATTCAAGATATGTTTGTTGTTAAGAAAATACTTTCAACTTGTCCATGTGTTTTCATAGATTTTTTACATTTTTTTTTCAAATTTTGGTCCGGTAGTATTCATTTTATTCTAGTTTATCTTTTTATGTTGTTCAAAATGTCAACAAATAGAATAAAACAATGACAGGGCGAGAAAGAGAGAACCTTAAGATGATGTGCAAATTTGTATTTTCTGTCCTTTCTAAATATAGTATTTGTTTTAATACTTAAATCTTACGATTAGTGTCACCTGTCATCTATCTATATCAGATGATTAATTCTCTAACCACTATTTGTTGAGAATGTGAATGTTGTAAGAGTTGTTATGCTTTCGCAGTCCTCTGAATGATCTCCAAGAGATTAACCAATAAAATTTCTTCTTTTGTGCTTCAGTATCCTAATTATTTTGTTATATGGTCAATGTTGGACTTCCAATCACTCTTCTATGACATTAGGACTTTACTAATCTTGAGGGCTCCTTTTTTTTTTTTTCTGGTGCCGAAGCTGTCTTTTCCAGTTTTCCTCATTCGTAATCAAACATGGGATCCACAAAGAAAAAGCAGATATGCTCTCTATGATGTCATAAGACAAGCTAGGAGAGGCCAATATTTTATCTGCCATACAATGAAGAGTAAGGGATTTTGCTAACCATTGATTCTCCCCAACCATTTCTTTCTTTTTTCTTGACTTTGATCATATATAATTCTTGATCTACGTAGATTTTATTGAATTCTGGCGTCATTTATCCATGGGACGACCAGGCCTGTTGGCTTTACTCCATTTGTAAAGGCATCAGAGCTGATCTAACATTTGTGTTCGAAAAGTAAGCTTATCAAGGTTGTTTTTTTTTTTTTAGAGATTCTATTAAGACCAAATTAATCCGGAGCATGTGTGTAACAGATTGACATAATAATGTTGCCAGCTAATTAGTTTTAATATTTGTTTTAGTGTTCTCCAAAACAACCCAGAATGTCAAATGTAAGTTCTTCGACAGTGCAAGATGCATATGGGATCTAAGTAAACATGAGTGGGACCCAATTTTGGCACATGTAAGTATCTCCTTTATGATTGTCTATTTATCTTTTTTTGCACACTTATTTGTAACTTCATTTACTTCTTTCATGTAGTTTTCTGGATTTGTCGAGTAAATTGTTCATATTCATCCCAAGTGTGGAACAAGTGGGGTCAGTTTCTCCAATGGTAGTTTGTAATTTTTATTTTAATTTTTGTCTGTTTTCACATTCTAAGGACTACTAATGTACTTAAAAGTGTTTTTTTTTTTTTTTTTTTTGTGAGAATGTAGATGAACTACAAGTGGCTTGATCCCTTAACCGGGCACGTAGGCAGCCTAGCTTCGGCTGGTCCAGCCACAAATAAATAACACAATTTTTTTTTTCTTTATCGAGTTTGGTGTTGATATGTTGATGGCTTTGTATCATCTAAAAAACAATAACCTTATTAAGCAGAATAACATCTTTCTATTTCTTGTGCTACTGAACCAGAACATTGAACGGCAACCTTAAGGCAAGGCAAGAAAACAACCTAGATGGCCAAATTTAAAAATAGAAAAGAAATATCACCCTTTTATCAGACTATATTTCCTCTGTGCATATCTATTGTTGTACATTGTTTGAAAATTTATTGTAGTTTACATAAAAATGATTCCACATCTTTTGATTTTCTCCTCATTGCAATATTGAGTCCGACTCTTCTCTGAAACAGGCACCCCTGCTTCTTAACTCTGCCTCTCTTGAAGCATTTGGTTGAAAATGCCAGTGTTGGATTCACTTGATGATTGGTTACTCTCATACCGTCGCTGAATCTTGGAAGAGCAGAGCTGTGATCAGGCTACCATTAGCAGCAAAATCATTCTTCTTGCAGCAAGTTGACATCAATTTTATGTCAAGTTTGGGTAACTAGAAGGATGTGGGAGGTTAGTGTTTCTAAAATATCAAGTTTATTATACTTGTGTGTTCCTCAACTCTCTGAAAGAAGAAAGAAAGATTGATATTTACATCTGAGATGTCACGAAAGAACTTATCCTACTCCTTGCCATTATCATAAGTTTTTCTTTAAGTTTCCATCTTTAAATTACAAGTTTCATCTATAATTTTCTAGTAACTTCTATCAATCCTATAGAGAAACTCGAAGAATGAGAAAAACATGTTCTAAGCAAAATATAGTCTTCTTTTTTGCATAATGTAGATTAATGAACAATCTATCCTGCAAGCTTGATGACAATGAGCAAAAACACAAACTAAGCCTCAGCTTCATGATTTCAGTTGAGATCTTCCAGAAGTCAAGGGAGCAAAACCGGCCAGTACTACTCTGAGATGAGGCCTTTCTCTCCCGTGGATGAGAAGAAACTCCACTGCCTCCGACTTGAACTCATTCCTGCCCATTCGAATACAGCCGTGAGTCTTCAATGCTGTGTTTAGACCCTGCCTTCCGTCGCTTGGTCTTTTTTAGCTTGCAGCCTCATTATGCAGTGGATTAAGCCTCCTTTGACGCCCATCTTCCCTAGTCAATATTTCCTCGTGGTTTGACCTTGATGCTTTTGAATTCCAACGAATTTTGGGTCCTGTCTTGTTGCCATTGGATCTTACATGACCATGGTGGTGATGATGATTAAAGGCTACAGAACAAGACTCAGTTTGCCTCTTCAACCTTACTATATCTGGCCCCTTTTTGCGTCTTTTTTCTCAATCACTTATGTAATGACGGAAACTGCCGTCCTAGTCTCTTATAGGAGCAGGAAGTCCAAATACACCTATAAATCTTCAAGTCATGCTCTTTTTGAGCTCTTTAACGGATTTCAGTTTCCTATATTTAGACATGGGGCGACCAGGTCTATCGGCTTGACTCCATATAGTAAGGCAATGGAGTTGATCTAATGTTGGTGTAGGAAAGGTAGGCTTCTGAATATTGTTAATACAGGATCAATTAAGCTCAAATTCATTCTATATACGTTTAACATAACGACACTAATTTTGCGAGCTAATTAGTTTTAACCTTTGTTTGGCGTTCTTCAAAACGGCCTGGGATTGTCAAACATCTTCTACACCATAAGATACATATGGAATAACATCAAACACGAGTGCGATCAAATTTCAGCACATATTGCAAGTAAGTATTTCCTTTTTATATTCTAGTAATCTTCGTTCACATGCTTCTATTTATCTTCATTCACGTCTTTCGTGTAGTTCTCTGGAATTACTGCGTATATTATTTCTTGCTTCCTAAGAAGTTTGGAATTACTTGGGACAATTTCAGCAAGGATTACTCAAACGGTAGTTGGGACTTTTTTAATTTTAGTTTGTACTTAATTTTTACCTTCCAAGGACTAGTAATGTACTTCAAGTGTTTTTTGTAAGAATGTAGATGAACTACGAGTGACTTGATCCCTTAACCGGGTACGTAGGCAGCTAAGCTTTGGCTAGTCCAGCCACAAATAAATAATTTATATGTATATTTTTTTCTTAATTAAATAGCTTATCTTTCTTAATCAATCGAGTTTGGTGTTGAGATATTGACAGCTTTATATTATCTTAAAAATTTCAATCATATTGAGCAGAATAACATTGGTCTATTTCTTGTGCTGCTGAACCAGAACATGGGCTTGGCAACCTGTAGAAAAGGTCAACAAAAGGTAGAAAAATTTGGAGTTGTCCCTAACACTCCGTTTGGTAAGAAGGAAAGAAAATACGAGGGAAAGGAAAACTATAATAGAAAGAAAATTATAAGGAGAGAAGATTTTGATTTTTCCTTTAATTTTATGGTACGAGAAGGCGGAAAGAAAATGATTATACCTTCTCTTGTTTGATATTGTATGTAAAACAGGGATGTACGAGAAGGCGGAAAGAAAATGATTATACCTTCTCTTGTTTGCTATTGTATGTAAAACAGGGATGGAAAGCTTATTACAAAATTACTATTTTACCCTAATACTGTCAATCATTTTTTGTTGGAATTTTCATGGAAAATGACAATTGTGTAATTTTACTTTTATACGTTGTGTGAATTTTTTCCCCCCCAAAATCCTTCCACATTGAGAAAGATTAATTTTGATGGGATCCACTACATTGTTCTTCTACCCTCTTTTCCTTTCCATCCAAAATTCAACCTAATAAACACCTCAAACTATCAATTTCTATCATAAAATCTCTCTTATATTTTCTTTCCTTCCGCTTTTTCCTCATACCAAATATGGCATAATGTGACGATAGGAAGTTGAGTTGTTGTTCTAACTCCAAAAAAAAAAAATGTTTATTTTAAAACAAGTACTACTTCACCTCATACTGATTTTATCCTCTTCCCTCGTCAAATGTCTTTTCTTTATTGTCATTTCTCAATGCTATCCTTTTTTTTTTTTTTTTTTTTTTTATGCTGATGCTTTGTTAGAATGGTCCCCTCTAAAATTTTGAAGAAAGTACTGCAATGAAACTCATACATATATATTTGGAGATAATCCAAAACAAAATAACAATCTCTAACTGCAATTCGTTTAGAATGCAAATGTTGTGAGAGTTGGTAAGCTTTCTTAATGCTCTAAAGAGCTGCAAGATATAAGCGAATAGAATCTTTTCTTTTTCTGGTTTCCTGTACACTAAAGGGTCAATCCATTTTTTTTTTTGGTGCCGATATTGCAAATGTTGGAGGATACATAATATATATGATTATTTTTTTCTGAGGGCCACTTATCGTAATTATTGTACATGATTATAGCTGCAGCTTTTCTTTTCTTTTCTTTGGATGAATGATAAACTTATATTTGAGTTTAAATTAGACATTATAAATTTCAGTTTAATATTTTTATTACTTATTAGAAAACTTTACAATCATTTTGACTTTGTAAACTTTATCAAAAATGTGATTTGAAACATTTACTAAAATTAAAAATTCTATTTCTCTTTTCGAGTAAACTCAAAATTAAAAATTATACCGATCGAGTCCCTCGTTTTTCCTTTTCTATTTTGAATTTTTTTTCCCTTTTTCTACAAACTTATGGTCCTACTCGAATCAGAACGCAAAGCTACAACTCTCAATAACTGAGGGGCTTGGTGGGGCCCAAACTCTAGTGGGTGGGGGATGTTGGGTCTGACCCAACTTGAACCCTTTAGGTAATTAACAAAAAAAAAAAAAAGTGTGTAACCCAATTCTTATTAGGTGCACGTGAAATCATTTGAACATGAAAAATAAGAGTCAATCAATAATCAATAAAATGACTCAACCACTTTTTTAAAAAATTTTATTATTAAAATGATTTTAATATGATCGAGAATAACCGATTTTTTAGATGGTCATTCTTATGTTAAAATTAAATAATATTATTTGCTAATTTTAATTTTTAAGGTTGTTATTTTAATAAATAGTCCGAAAAATGAAGGTGTTTCCATAGTTTAACATTCACTTATACTTACAAAAAATAAATAAATAAAAATTATTCGTTGTTATTCACAAGTACGTTCATTCCTAAGTGGTGACTTCTCATAGGAAATGAGGTGTTTTATTACTTGGTATTAGACATGCAGTAATCAAAAGAAATCACACATGTTTATCTTTTAGGATTATTTACAATATTTAGATTAAGTTAAGTATATATTTTTTTTAGTTTGGATATTTATATTCACCGGATTAATCATCTTTAAACCCTCTAATCTAATTAATCAACGTCTATTTCCTATGTTTCTAGTGAATATCTAATATTTTCATTAATCTTTCTTAAATATTAACAATTTATTATAATAAGTCTTATCAACTCTCGGTCTCAAACAACTTATCATAATTCATTAAGAACTAGAAATTCATGATGCTGCACAAGTTTCATAACTATCTCTAGCTTATGACAATCTCATGATAGATTAAACAATGACTTATTCAATTATCACTTCTCAGTCTCAAATCAAATGCCAAATCATGCAAAAATAGGCCAGAAATTCACAATCATTAAACATAGATTAAAACACTCAACATAGAACTGGAATATAATATCAATTAATTAAAAATAGAAAGACTCAAATAATCATAATCCAGCAATATTGTATTTCTATAAAAGAAAATTAGTTCATAAATAAAAATAAAAATTTACAAAATAAAAGTTTAATCATTCTCAAATTATAAAAATAAAAAGATAAGAAAACAAATCTGTTTGGAGGTATCATAAGTCTCCAAAGCCTTCTCCTAAATTTTCTTCTCCCTCTGTTCTTAATGATTCAAGATAATCTCTTCCTAATTTTGTAAAAAACTAAACCTAAAATTTAAAATATTTTTTCTCTTCTATTTCTTCTTTGGAATTCGGCTTCTCCCGCGGCTAAAGGACTCTTTGCATGGAGCCCAAGGCTCCTTTTTTAAGCCTCAAAGCCAACGCCTTTGGCCGTAGGTTTTTCCCTTATTTATTTATTTTTTCTTTTCTATTATCTGCTGTAAACTGACGCACAACAACACTGGGGACCCACGCGGATAGGTGGCAATGGAAAACTGGGAGAGCGCTTAGCTGGGACAAGTGGCGTGCTTTGGCTGGCTGAAGCACGCAAGTGCACAGGAACTCCGTGGAACACAAAGCACCGAATTTGGCACACCATTGAATACGCTAACACGCTCCGGGACACGCTCTTTTGCGCAAGTGAAGCGCACTCGCAGAGCACTGATGGAGCTCATCCGATGGCCTAAAGAGCGCGTGGGTGGGCGTGGGTCTTCCTGAGAGTGGTGGATGATGACTTCGAATTTCCTTTTGCAATTTTGAATTTCTTTTTATCAAATTTTAATTCCAAATTATCACTTTTAACCTTATTAACATAATTAACCTACACACTTGAAAAAACATAATAAATTTGGAGAAAAGTTAAGATAGATTACTGAGATTATAGTAAAAATATAAGTTTAACAATGCTAAAATAACTCTATTTATAGAGTTCTCAATAAAAACAAAATTAAAAATTGTACCAAACGAGTCCATCATTTTTTTTTTCTTTTTTTTTTTTTTTTCTTTTTCTACAAACTTATGGTCCTACTCGAACCAGAAAGTAAAGCTACAACTCTAATGTTATGTTTACTTACGCATAATCGGAATGAGTATGAATCGGAGTGGGTAGAATTCGGATTGGGCTGGATTCGAAATTAAGATTCGGAGTCATAATATGCTGTTTACTTGGGTGTCAAGAATCGGAGTCGGAATCACTGTCAATTACATTCATGCGTTTACTTAGAACAGGAATCAGAGTTAGTTGCTATAAATTTACTTGTATACTCTTTTATTTATTGTGTTTTCAAAAATTAAAGAAAAAAAGATTTATTTTTTTAATTTATTAAAATAATCATTATGATATTAAGGTAATAAAATTAAATTGTGTAATTTTTTGTTTAAAAAGAGTAAAAAAAAAATGAATTAAAATAAGTAACGTATAAAAAATATATATATAAAAATAGAAACATAATAATATATTATGATAAAAAAGTTCTTTATTTACTCCAATAACGTTAATAGTAATTAGGATAGTTATATAATATTAAGTTAATAAAAATATATTATATTTAGTTAATAAAAATAATTAATATAGGTTATTATTATTTTTTAAAACAATTTTTTACAAATAAATTAAGGATAAAATGGTAATTTAATGTTGATTGTAGGAATGATAGTCACAATTCAAAGGGGGCATGTGATTGTCAATCTTATTCCTCAATCCCAAATTAGTATATGATTCACCATTCTCACTGCCATTCAAAAAAAAAAAAAAAAAAACAAGTAAACAAGGGATTGATTCTCATTTTCTACTCCTTAAGTAAACATGCCATAAATAACCAAGGGGATTGGTGGGACCCAAACTCTGGTAGGTGGGGATGTTGGGTCTCCAAGTGTGGGACCCAACTTGAATCGTAAATAACAAAAAAAAAAAAAAAAAAAAAAAAGGTGTGGAACCAATTCTTATTAGGTGCATGTGGGATCATTTGAACATGAAAAATGAGAATCAACTAACAAAAATGACTAAAACATTTTTCAAATAATTTTTTAAAAAAGTTTTTATTATTAAAATGATTTTAGTACGACTAAGAATGACTGGTTTTTTAGATATTCATTCCTATGTTTAAATTAAAGAAAAATATTTTGTTAAATTTTAATTTTTGAGGTTGCTATTTTAGCAAGTAGTTCGAAAAATGAAGGTACTTTTATTGTTTAACATTTCCTTATACTTAGAAAAAAAAAAAAAAAAGTATTCACTGTTATTCACAAGGACGTTCATTCCTTAGCGGTAACATCTCATAGGAAATGAGGTAATTTATTACTTGGTATTAGACATGCAGTAATCAAAAGAAATCACACATGCTTATCTTTTAGGATTATTTACAATATTTAGAATTAAGTTAAGCATATATATTTGTTAGTTTGGATATTTATAAATAGCTCAATCATTGTAATTTTATCAAAAGAGTTGATTGATTAATGAAATTATATTTTGTTTGCTATTGCAATAATATAAAATCCTTGCATCTTTTTCTCTCTTCGTCTTTTTTCTCTATTTTGTATTGGGTATTTCTCACGTTATGTACAGATCTGTCAATTTGTTTAGGAATCTTTTCCTTTATGACTTGCAATGAAATTTCAATGGACACGCAGAAAAAGTTCCAAATTTGGACAAGTATGGACAAATGGATTTGTTTTATTTATTTAAATTAGTTTTATCTATGCGTTCTTTCTCACATGATACTTTTTTGTTTTTTGTTTTTTGTTTTAATTGGTAAACACCAAACCCTCCATTAAATCAATCTAATCTACATAATTTTTTTTTACACTTGCCAAGGATCATTAGACTTTCCATTTTCTCTCACCAACTGGACTAGTGGCTTTAGGATTCTTTTTATTTGAACTTTGTTGGACTTACCTATTATAATCTTTTCACATGTTAATGCATTTCACCTGTTTGGGGGGAGTGTTGAAGATTGAATTTTGGAGATATTTATCTTGGAGATGAGATATGGTTTTGGAGATGTGTGTCTAAGGTAGAAAGTTTTGAGAAAAAAGTTTATTTGGACCTTTTGTTTTATATTGAAGAACATTTGGAATAAAATGTGTTTTACGATCAGTGTTTTGGGAAATTGATATTAATTATTAAAAAATTTAAAAATTTTTTTTCCCTAAATCCCACAAGAACCAACTTGGTTTGTTTGTTTCTTTTTTGGTTTCCAGTATCGCAGGACAGTGTCGGAAGAATCAAGTGAAATTTCCGTGTAAATTCATTAATTGACTTCAACTGCACTTACCCGACTTCCTCTGAAGCATTTACACATCAAAGATTAATTAAGAAGATGATACAAAAGGGAAAAGAGAGTATAAAAATTTAACTTGGTTTAATAACGAGTCATTCACAAATTAAAAATATAGAGAAGGTTCACTAATAAATTAAGAGCACTACAAACACATTCCATATAAATATAAAGTGTAATTTCAAAATCTGACCGGTTAATGAATTTTCAAAATCAAGAGATTTCTTCAAAAGATATCACATAATTTTATTATTATTATTATTTAGTAAGATATCACAGCAATTACAGCTAGCCATGTCTATTTTTATTGTTATGGTAATTTAAAGTTAAAAAAAAAAAAAAAAAAACCTTAGCAATCTAAATAGGTGTACTAATATTTAGATGTCTAAACCTCCGTTTTGTAAATTAGTTAAAAATAAAATTTTTAAATTAAAATTTATTGATTTTTTAAAAACTAATTATAAGTTTTTTTAATTTTTTTTATAAAAAAATAAAAATTTTAATTTAATTAGAATTAAATTCACATCAAACTGAGCATAAATAAACTTTAATGGGAAATAAGGTGGATGATATAATGGTTACTTGCATCGAAATTTCGAAGTTACTTAGGGTCTGTTTGGTGTACAAGTTCAGTTTGAGTTGAGTTGAGATTTTTAAGTTTGAATAGTAATTTTTGTTGACTTTTTCAGAAAAGATAAAAATTTTTTTTAAAAAAATAAAAAATATGATAAAAAAAATACAATTTAATTTGAGTTGAGATGATGAACTAAACGGCCCTTGCCTTTCAATTGAGAAAGGTTGCATTATTGTAGGGAGTGGAAGACAACTCAAAAGTGTAATGCCATTAAAAGTCACCATGCAGATCACTGAAAATCTTCCCGGGAAATTTCTTGGCAAATGCATATATTGCTTGACTTGTTGACCTTATACAGTAAGTCTTGCTTTAATATATACATAAATAAGATAGGTCTTGTTTTGGCAGCTTCATATACAACAAAATTCAAACACTAGATTGTGGACCCTTGGATCGGAAATAAACGGTGAGATTTGAAGAGAGAAAGCAAAGGTATCCTAATAAACATAATCTGACACGCACTGAACACCGAAAAGTACTTTAATAAGAAAAAAATAGAGAAATTATGTAAACAAAGGAAGGAAAGCAAGACAAAGTGATGTGGGTCCATCTCCTATACTTGCAATTCAACCGGTCTAGGAAAGTACACATGGTTTTCCAACCTAATAAAAAAATAAAATAAAATAAAAGAGCTGATTGATTAGTGAAATTATGTTTTATTTTCCATTGCCATAATGTGAAATCCTAACATCATTTTCTCTTCTTTGTAGATTTTTCATTTTCTTTGAGAGGCTTCCTTTATTTTTTGTAATGAAATTTCATCGAGAAAGGTCCTTTTGGACAAGTATGATTGAATTAATAATCTGGTGTTTGTTTTATTTATTTGTTTAAGAGTTGTTTGACTCTTTATTTCGGACCTATAATTTCTATTTCTTTTTTTATTCTTTTTTTTAATAATTAAAAGAAAAATTATAATTAATTTAAAAAAAAAAAAAAATTTAATAAAAATTTTTTTATTCCAAACAAGTACACGGAACGTAAACTTATTTTTTTATATTAATTTAATTTACGAGTGCTTTCTCACAGGATTCTTTTTGTTTGAACTACCTCTAATTTCAGACTTTTCACACGTTAATTCACTTCATTAGAAGACAAGGATAACTTATTGAACCTTAGGCAGTGGAAATCAATTCCAAAATGCACGGCACGCGCACACACATACGCAAATATATATATATATATATATTTATAATTATAGGAAACTTGTCATCCATTTTCTACTAAATTTCCTTTGTTCTCTTTTCTGGTTTCCTGTACCGGAGGACTGTATCAGAAGAACCAAGTGAAATTTTCAGGTAAATTCATCACTTGACTTCAATGACCGTTTAGCTTGAAATTAATATATAGTACTATTTGTTGTCAATCCCATTTTCTTTTCAATAACACAAAATCAGTCTCTTGTTTCCAGGTTTTTTTTTTTTTTCGTCCTGCAAGGCCAATCGAGTACTACTTGATTCATTTTCTTTCAGTCTCTAAGTTATGGCTAGGCAGCTGATCTCCGGATGCCTGCAACTGCTCAAAGACATGGCTTTGCCGATGATTTCCGGAGTCGTGGAACAGTTGAAATCGGATGCCTATGGAATGACAAAAGAAGCAGTGAAAGAGATCATGGACGTTGTGGAAGGAGTTGAAAAACTCCGCAGCGAGCTCACCAGCATTCAAGCTGTGCTCTTCGATGCTGAGAAGCGAGCGATCAATGATGCCAGCATCCAAAACTGGTTGGATAAGCTCAAAGATGTATCTTTCGACATAGATGACGTGTTGGACGAGTGGAATACGGCGGTTAGCAAATCAAACCTTGAGAAGGACGACAAAGAAGGCGAAGATGCTCCTCCTCCTGCGAAGAAGGTACTATAATAGCCTGATCTAAATGCAGCCATTAATTAACTTCATAAACATAATTACTTACTATAAAATTACAAATTTACAGAGAATTTTTTTAAACAGTGTAAACAAATCATAACTTACATAAAGTTCACGATCATTTTATTACTACCTAGTAATATCGATCGTAGATTTTTTATGAGATCTAAACCTGATTAATCAATAGACAATAGTCGAATATTTATTTTAAAACATCAGCCTGTCAAACTTCATTAAACTTAGCATAACTATATCTTCAGTTTGGTTTCTTGTGAACCAATCTACGAGGGGGTGAACATCAGGTGGTTGAATGAGGTTTTGGGATCTTTCAAACCCACCCAAACAAATTTGGTTTCTTGTTTCTTGTTTCTTGTTTGTTTAACATTTTTACTTTGAGCCCCATGTGTGTACGTACCCATAATGCGGAATTAACGGGAAGTTGAGGAAAGCAACCCCGATCCAACATACCCAAAGTCTTAAACATACGGTCATAAGTATCCTTGTATAAGTGGGGGTTAGTACAATATTTAATTTTCTTTCACTCTTTTTAGCCTCTGGCTTTCTAGGTTGAGATTGCAATTATGATCATGACTTCATAAACATACATTCAAATTTTGAAGAAAAATAAATTTTGAACTCTATAATAATAAGTCATGATATACATCTTCATATTTCAATTCCTTTTGATTTTCCCATCAACAACGATAATTAATTTCTAAGATAATTATCAACTTCTCTCTCTTCTCTCTCTCTCTCTATCTCTCTCTTTTTTCTGATAACAAATTCATAATGATTAATCTCATCCTAGTTAATTATTACTTATCTAATAATTAAATAACTTAGCAAGGTATACATTTGCTAATTTTAATAATTAATTAATTATGAAATCTTTACTTAATCACCTTTATTTTATTTAACTAAGTAGGAAATAATTAGTCTTTCTTATTGACCGCTTACCTTATGTAACACCCGACTTTCCTAGCTGTTAGCTTTATACGTAAGGATTAACATTAGTAACTATGTTTCATAATTGGCCCTGGTGAATTTTCTTAGGTGAAATATGAGTTTATTGAACTTGTTAGACCCATGGAGTTTTTCTCTATAAACTTAGTTTTTTTCGTTTTTTTTTTTTTTTTAATACACTCTTTCTTTTCTTTTTAAAAGATAACACTAGTTTTTAAAAATGATAGGTTTTGAGCCTATAGAAGCTCGTTCACATAACACTAGTTTTTGATCCAACATTAAACTAAACTATGTCATTTTATTAACACCCCATTTTGTCTAACATTAAAAGATCATTATGCCCCTTTAGTTTTAAGATTTATAATATATATATATATATATATATTTGTAAATCTTGTTCATGATTATTAATTTCCCATTAAATAAAATTCAAGTGTAAGATCATGATCTTGTCATATTTAAACTTGAAAATTATGTCTCAACTATAAAAGTCAAGACTTGACTTCAGAGTCAACAATAAAACTGCAAAAATAATGACTTTTTCCTGATAAAATATCATAATGTGAAACCATATAACAACCTGAAAACCAAGCATATTCATTGATTTCAATTAAAAAATTCATCTTATAAGTCAATCACCAATTATGGTCAGATTTAATAACAAATCCGGCAACATAACGGCTAATTTTCTTAATATTAAAAAAATTCAAACCTACAATAAAACACTCTTTAAAAGATTTCAGCACAACATAACTGCAAGACATGCCTTCCAAAGCAATTTTATCATATCAACATAATATATATCTCGTTTTAATCCAACTTTGGAATTGAACATCAAATATTGTAAAATTTAATATATGGATATTCAATCAAAACACATGCATAGGCATGTAATCAATCCAATAAATGACTTCAGTAGTCAAAGTTATCGAGTTACAATCGAAATCATTCAACAACATCCTGATGGACATAATGATTCTGGTTGGTGTTTAAAAAGCCATTCGATCTCGAGTGGCAAAACTTTGAATCACCATTCTTGACCTTCAAAACTCCGTCTCGCAAATCCGGTGTCGCGAAGGCATTCAAAATGTCGAAAATAGGCTAGGGAGGCGATCTTCCGAAACTTGTTGACCGGTTCAATGTTGCCGGTCAACGGCGTGGGCCGACCACCGGAGGCGACAAAAATGGGTGGAGATTTATACGATTTCGAAGATCTCGATGAGACGAGTCCATTTTCGGTGTCAGATTATCAGAACAATGTCCGATCTGTCTGGAAATACCCAAAAATCGAAATCTAACGTGGCGGGAGCTCGGGAATTTTCTGGGGACGATCGGAGTAGGCGTTGACTGGGTTTTGTTCCTCTCGACATGGAGAATATGATGATGCAACTTTCAGGCAAAATGGAGGTTGGGTTTCACCGAAATCTCGCTTGGAAGCTAATGGAGGCGAAACTTTGGATGTTGATTTCCGGCGAACAGCAGCGCGGGAGGCGGTGAAACTCCGGCGGCGGAGGTTACAAGTGACAAGTTTTGTGGGTCACTGGCATGCTGCAGCAGTGACTGTCCGGAGACCGAAGTTCCGGTGAAGGCAGCAAGCTTGCATCCATGAGAAAGGAAATAAAAAGATAGGGGGAGTAACCTATAAAAAAAATAAAAATAAAATAAAAGACTCTGTAAAAAAATAAAATAATGTATTATAAAAAAATAAAAAAGATAATGTCAATTATTATAAAAAGATAAAATAAGTATTATAGATATTTATTTCTTAAAAAATAGTCATATACATAATATTATTAAAAAATAAATATATTTTAAAACAACACTTTAAAAATAAATATTTTGTATAATAATAATAATAATAATAATAATGATATTATTATTATTATTATTTTGGTGTAAAGTGTGGACTGACCACACTTAAGGCCCATTTGGGATACTGGCATCTGATATCAATGTTTTTTAATCTTTAAAAGTTTATAACTTTATTATTTTAAATCTAAATAAGATGATATATTTTTTTACTTTCGTAGAATTTTAAAAATAACAAAACAAGATACATATTAGTATTTTTTTCAAACAAAATTTAAGCTTTTACACTTTTTTTTTTTTTTTTTACTTCAAACAATTTTTTTTAAATCAAATACAGTTTTTTAAAATTTCAATTCAAATATATTCAAGACCTCCACAAACGGGCCCTTATGCACACACACACACATATATATATATATATCTCTTTTCTTTTCTAGTTATCTAGCAACTAATTAAAAAAAAATCATAACAAATCTTATTTGTCTGATCTCTTCTTGTTGACGTATTTCTTCTTCTCTTTTTTATTTATTTTAATTTATTTTTCTACATTCATGCCAAGAACGTTTGACAGTTTTTGATTACAAGAGAATGTACAAAACTTCTTACATACACACACACACACACACATTTATATACATATGCACATTAATTCAATGAAAGTTTGTTTTAAATGATAATAGTGTAATATGGTTTTTAACTTGTAAATTTTGCACTATCAATATAATCGTTTAGACAATAGACTCGATTGAAAGTTTACTTATTATGAATTTCATGTCAGGAATATAATTTTTTTCTTGTGTACAACTAACTCATGTGATAGCTGTAACACTTTTCTGAATCAATTTTATGATTTAAAATTATATTCTGTCACATATAAATTGTCTCAGAAATAATTGTAATTTTTTCATTTAAATCTCATTCTTTACATTAAATCATTTGACTTGAAATGTTTACTGAAATTCATAAATCACGTTTTATATGTAAGCACAAATTTTTTTTTTCACTTTTTCTTAATATTTTTCATATTAATCGCGTAACATAAAATTTATTCAAACATTTGAATAATATATCGTAACATGAAATTTATCATTCATAACACTATAATTCAAAAATTAGAAAGACATTAAAAAAATGTTCTCTTAGTTGAGAAAATTCACCACTTTATTTCTAAATAAAATTAGGAATTTACACACAGAATTTTCCGGATGTTACAGGTGCGCTCGAGCCTGTCCATGTCTTCTTGGTTTTCCGGTTCTCTGGTACTTGTC
Source organism: Ficus carica (assembly GCA_009761775.1). NCBI lineage: Eukaryota > Viridiplantae > Streptophyta > Magnoliopsida > Rosales > Moraceae > Ficus > Ficus carica. The sequence goes on from CM019746.1 coordinate 4,584,274, forward strand.
CATGATTGGATAATGCGTCATAACATTGCAAGCAAGATAAAACGACTTAATGAAAGGCTAGATGCTATTGCCGTTGAGAAAAGTAGATACCATTTTAGCATTGATGATATTAAAGAACCTGAACGACAGGAGACTACTTCTTTCATTGATGTGTCTGAAGTTTACGGTCGAGAAGAAGAAATTGAAGTTCTGATGGGTAAGTTGTTGAATGAGAGCAGCGATACGAGGGGGCTTGATATCATCCCTATTGTGGGGATGGGGGGAATAGGGAAAACAACCCTCTCCCAACGTATATATAATGATAACCAGGTTAAGGTTCATTTTCATAAAAGAATCTGGATATGTGTCTCCGATCCTTTTGATGAGAAAAGGGTTGCACATGCAATCATTGAAGCTCTCACAGGCGGTGCCTCAGAATGCACTACAATGCAATTTTTGTTAGAAAGAATTGAAGAATCTGTTGAGGGAAAGAGGTGTCTTTTTGTCCTCGACGATGTGTGGACTGACGACGCAACAAAATGGGAACCATTAAAGGAAGCACTGAAGAATAGTGCTCCCGGGAGTAGAATTTTGGTCACAACAAGAAAAGAGAAAGTTGCCACCATGATGGGAGCAGAAAGTCGTATGGTTCAGATTAAGCTTTTGTCTGAGGAGATTTGTTGGTCCATATTTAGTCGATTAGCATTCTCTGGTGGGAATGGGAACGAACAAAGAGAACAACTAAAGGATATCGGCAAGCAAATTGTGGCCAAGTGCAAGGGTCTGCCTCTTGTTGCAAAGACTTTGGGAAGTCTCATGCGCTGTAAAACATCCATCAAGCAGTGGAAGGATGTTTTACATAGCGAGCTATGGCAATTAAAGAACGAAAATGGTGAAAATAGCATTTTTGCTCCATTCTTGTTAAGCTATAACGATTTGCCGTCTGTTGAGAAACGTTGTTTATCATATTGTTCTATCTTTCCAAAAGATTACGAGATGAAAAAAGGCATTTTGATTCAGCTATGGATGTCCCAAGGCTATTTAAATGAGGGCAAAAATCTTGAGCAAGAAGGTGAGGCTTGCTTTAAAAATTTAGCAATGCGATCTTTCTTTCAAGATTTTCAAAAAGATGAAGTTAATGGAAGCATTTTAAGTTGCAAGATGCATGACATAATGCATGACTTTGTTCAATCTCGTACACAAAAGGAAAATTGCATCATAGATAATGAGGATGTTAAGGAGAATATGCAATGTAAAGGAAAAAAGCCTCGTCATGCAACACTATTACCCGATTCATTTGAGATAGACTTCATTATTCCTAGTTCACTGTATGAGAACAAAGGTTTGCGTACACTCTTTGTTTTATCCTCACATGTTTATTGCCCAGTTGATAGATTAAGTTTGGGAAGATTGTTCTTAAATATGACATCTCTCAGGACATTGAATTTGTCGGGTGGTGGATTTGAGCAATTACCACAAGGGATTGAAAAGTTGATCCATCTTAGATATCTGGACCTGTCTCGAACAGCACTAAGGGAATTACCAAACTCCTTGTGTGATTTATTCAATCTGCAGGTTTTAATTCTGTTCTGTTGTTTTTGGCTTAAACAACTGCCAAAAGAAATAAGGAAACTGGTAAACTTACGCCATCTACACATTCAAGGGTGTTACAGTCTAAAGCATTTGCCAAAAGGGATTGGAAAATTAAGTTGCCTCCAGACATTAGATAAGTTTGTCGTGCCTGATTACAATAGCCTCAAGAATAGAACTGAGGCATTAGAGATTGAAGATTTAAATATGTTGAAACAACTTCAAGGCAGCTATTTGTTTATAAAACAGTGTGGAAACCTACAAAATGGGAGTCAGGCGGAGAGGATACAACTCAAGGACAAAGAATACCTTGCTACTTTGCATCTATGTTTTGATGGTGGTTTGAATGGAGGAGTTCATGAAGAGATACTTGAGGCGTTGGAACCACATCCAAACTTGAAAGATTTAACAATTGATAAATACATTGGCGACACTATTTCTCCGAAGTGGATGATGGTTTTGATTAATCTCAAAAGCCTCAAGCTATCAGTATGCGTATCGTGTGAGTTCTTACCTCCTCTGGGAAAATTGCCCTCCCTTGAAGATCTCCGTATAGAGTATTACTGCAAAGTGGAAAGGGTGGGGGCTGAGTTTTTGGGAATAGAAAATGATGATAATACAGGGGCACCTAGGGGCAACCAAATTTCATTATTCCCGAAATTGAAACGACTTCAGTTTTGGGGCCTGGATGGTTGGGAAAAGTGGGAATTAGGGATTAATTCAGGAGAAGAAGAAGATAATAGCTTAGTAGTAATGCCATCCCTTCAATCCTTGGAAATTTGGTCTTGCGAAAGGCTAACAACACTACCAGACTTCCTCCGAAAGACACCTCTGCAGCATTTAATAATCAGAGATTGCGAAATCCTGAAAGAACGTTGCCAAGAAGGAGTGGGAGAGGAGTGGCCCAAGATTTCTCACATCCCAAACATCCAATTACTAGATTTCAACAGAGCATCTACTTTCAAGAAACCCATCAGCTGAAAACGAAATAGTCTATGGCTACATGGAAGCTTCTGGTAACTTCTCTTAGTCCTTGTATACCCCTTTTTTTTTTTTTTTTTGTTATCAGCTGAGTTTTTAGTTTCTTAAGTCAATGTCCTTTATTTATTTGTTATTTTTTTATAAGTGGACAGTTGGTGCCTAGTTTAGATTGTAGGAGATAGGATAAAGTATATATATATATATATATATATATATACATAAAGGCTTTTATTGTGTATGACAATATGTGCTTCTCGTGCTATACTACCTACAATGAGAATATTATACCCTAAAGAAGTCTTTTCGGTTCTAAATATAGTATTTGTTTTAGTACTTAAATCTTACAATTAGTGACACCTGTTATCTATTTATATATTAATTCTCTAACCACTATTTGTTGATAATGTGAATGTTGTAAGAGTTGTTATGCTTTCGTAGTCCTTTGAATGATCTCCAAAATAGGTTTAACTTATCTGTATGTTTAATTGTAAGAAAATACTTTTAACTTGCCCCTGAGATTTTTACTTCACTTATTTTGATTTAGTTGTATTCATTTTATCACTTTATGTTTTTACAGGTGGGGAGAACTCAGCAACCCAATAAGTTGTTCAGGCATTATGTCTAATCAACAGCAAATACTAGAGAGAGATTAGTATCATTCCAGATATTTGAATCTTGTGTCACTCGCAAGTAAGATGTGTTATTAATCCTTCCTCTCGTGTCCTTTTGTTTGATAACTAAAGTTCACAATTACTACACACCCCGTCGTCTATCTATATAATTAAAATTTTCAAGAAATCTGCAATGATATACGAACAGCGGCAAGAAATAAACAAATAATGTTTCTTCTTTCGTGTGTAGCGTCCTATTTATTAGTTAAAAGTATGAAACTGTCCAATCTTTGAGTTTTTACCACAATTTACATGATCTAGTATCCCTTTCCTCGTTGGTCCTATTTAACCTTTTGTTATATGGTTAATGTTGGACTTCTAATCTCCTCTAATCACTCCTGTGACTTTGACACTAGCTTGGAGAACTCAGGTACTAATCTTGAGAGCCGCCACTTTTCTGGTGCCCAATGATCTTCCCTTTCCTCATTTGCAATCAAACTGGGAATCCCCAAAGGGAAAGCTGATATGCTCGATGAAGTTATTAGATAAGCTAGGAGAGGCCAACATTTTGTCTACCATACAATGGCAGGGTAAGAATTTTGGTATATTTTTTATCCTCACCAACCATTTTATTAATTTAGATCAAATAGCTTTGTCATAAATATTTTTGGAACTACATAGATTTTATTGATTTTTGGCATCATTGATCCGTGGGGCGATCAGGTCTATTGGCTTGACCCTGTTTGGAAAGGCATCAGAGTTTATCTAAAATTGGTGTTGGAAAGTTGATCATCGAAGATTGCCCAATTGTGACAGAGTGTTGCCGAGATGGAGTGGGGAAGAAGTGGCCCAAGATATCTCACCTCCAAAACATCCGATTACTGGATTGGTAGGAGAGGATCTTTGCAGATCTTATCACGACTCTTCTGGTAACTTCTCCTCCTTTTATCACCTTATTATAAGATCGATATTTAATTATTGAAGGGTGGAGGTTCAGTTTTTAGGAATAGAAATTGGTCATAAGAAGACAGCCAAAAGAAGCTTACTCCTAATCCCTTTATTGCAATTGCCTTTAAGTTCTTCTAGTTTTAATCATTCCATAGCGAAAACAGGTTTAACTTCTACGGCATATTTTATCTGTTTTCTTTGATTCAAGATATGTTTGTTGTTAAGAAAATACTTTCAACTTGTCCATGTGTTTTCATAGATTTTTTATATTTTTTTTTAAATTTTGGTCCAGTAGTATTAGTTTTATTCTAGTTTATCTTTTTATGCTGTTCAAAATGTCAACAAATAGAATAAAACAAGGGTGGGGCGAGAAAGAGAACCTTAAGATGATGTGCAAATTTGTATTTACTGTCCTTTCTAAATATAGTATTTATTTTTATACTTAAATCTTATAATTAGTGACACCTGTCATCTATCTATATCTGATGATTAATTATCTAACCTCTATTTGTTGAGAATGTGAATGTTGTAAGAGTTGTTATGCTTTCGCAGTCCTCTGAATGATCTCCAAGAGATTAACCAATAAAATTTCTTCTTTTGTGCTTCAGTATCCTAATTATTTTGTTATATGGTCAATGTTGGACTTCCAATCACTCTTCTATGACATTAGGACTTTAATATGCATTCTTAAATATCTAAGAACACTCTGTACTAATCTTGAGGCTCCTTTTTTTTTTTTTTTTCCGGTGCCGAAGCGGTCTTTTCCAGTTTTCCTCATTCGTAATCAAACATGGGATCCACAAAGAAAAAGCAGATATGCTCTTTGAAGTCATAAGACAAGCTAGGAGAGGCCAATATTTTATCTGCCGTACAATGAAGAGTAAGGGATTTTGCTAACCATTGATTCTCCCCAACCATTTCTTTCGATTTTCTAGACTTCGATCATATATAATTCTTGATCTACATAGATTTTATTGAATTCTGGCATCATTTAACCGTGGGACGACCAGGCCTGTTGGCTTTACTCCATCTGTAAAGGCATCAGAGCTGATCTAACATTCGTGTTCGAAAAGTAAGCTTATCAACGTTGTTTTTTTTAGAGAATCTATTAAGACCAAATTAATCCGGAGCATGTGTGTAACAGATTGACACAATAATGTTGCCAGCTAATTAGTTTTAATATTTGTTTTAGTGTTCTCCAAAACAACCCGGAATGTCAAATGTAAGTTCTTCGACACTGCAAGATGCATGTGGGATCTAAGTAAACATGGTTGGGACCCAATTTCGGCACATGTAAGTATCTCCTTTATGATTGTCTATTTAACTTTTTTTGCTCACTTATTTGTAACTTCATCTACTTCTTTCATGCAGTTTTCTGGATTTGCTGAGTAAATTGTTCATATTCATCCCAAGTGTGGAACAAGTGGGATCAGTTTCTCCAATGGTAGTTTGTAATTTTTATTTTTACTTTTGTGTGTTTTCACATTCTAAGGACTACTAATGTACTTCAAGTGTTTTTTTTGTGAGAATGTAGATGAACTACGAGTGGCTTGATCCCTTAACCGGGTACGTAGGCAGCCTAGCTTCAGCTGGTCCAGCCACAAATAAATAACACAATTTTTTTTTCTTTATCGAGTTTGGTGTTGATATGTTGATGGCTTTGTATCATCTAAAAAACAAAAACCGTATTAAGCAGAATAACATCTTTTTTATTTCTTGTGCTACTGAACTAGGACATTGAACGGCAACCTTAAGATAAGGCAAGAAAACAACCTAGACGGCCAAATTTAAAAATAGAAAAGAAATATCACCCTTTTATCAGACTATACATCCTCTGTAAAATAATGATGACGATGGTTATATGTGCATATAGAGACAAGTTATGTAACTGCTGTTTAATCAACACCTGCTTCATTGGACAATCTACTAAAGCTCTTAACATCAAGTTGAGTTAATTTTCCTTAATAAATGATTAAGCTTGCAGCTTCATAGAAAGATCTATTGGTATCTCTTCTACAACGATTTCGGGTAATCTCTCCTTCTAGTGCATAGCCGTTATTATACACTGTTTGAAAAATTCTTGTAGTTTACATAAAAATGATTCCAGATATTTTGATTTTCTCCTCATTGCAATATGGAGTCCGACTTTTCTCTGAAACAGGCACCCCTGCTTCTTAACTCTGCCTCTCTTGAAGCATTTGGTTGAAAATGACAGTGATGGATTCACTTGATGTTGGGTTGCTCTCATACCAGTTGCTGAATCTCGAAAGAGCAGAGCTGTGATCAGGCTGCCATTAGGAGTAAAATCATTCTTCTTGGAGCAAGTTGACATCAATTTTAGGTCAAGTTTGGGTAACTAGAAGGATGTGGGAGGTTAGTGTTTCTAAAATATCGAGTTTATTATACTTGTGTTCCTCAACTCTCTAAAAGAAGAAAGAAAGATTGATATTTACATTTGAGATGTCATGAAAGAACTTATCCAACTCCTTGCCATTATCATAAGTTTTTCTTCAAGTTTCCATCTTCAAATTACAAGTTTCATCTATCATTTTCTAGTAACTTCTATCAATCCTATAGAGAAACTCGTAGAATGAGAAAAACATGTTCTAAGCAAAATATAGTCTTCTTTTTTGCATAACGTAGATTAATGAACAATCTATCCTGCATGCTTGATGCAATGAGCAAAAACACAAACTAAGCCTCAGCTTCATGATTTCAGTTGAGATCTTCCAGAAGTCAAGGGAGCAAAACCGGCCAGTACAACTCTGAGATGAAGCCTTTCTCTCTCGTGGATGAGAAGAAACTCCACTGCCTCCGACTCCAACTCATTCCTGCCCATTCGAATACAACTGTGAGTCTTCAATGCTGTGTTCAGGCCTTCTGTCGCTTGGTCTTTCTTTTGCTTGCAGCCTCATTGTGCAGTGGATTAGGCCTCCTTCGATGACCATCTTCCCTAATCAATATTTCCTCGTGGTTTGACCTTGATGCTTTTGAATTCCAACGAATTTTGGGTTCTGTCTTGTTGGCATTGGATCTTACATGACCATGGTGGTGGTGATGATTAAAGGCTACAGAAGAAGACTCAGTTAGCCTCTTCGACCTAACTATATCTGGCCCATTTTTGCGTCTTTTTTCTCAAGCACTTATGTAATGAAGGAAACTGCCATCCTAGTCTCTTATAGGAGCAGGAAGTCCAAATACACCTATAAATCTTCAAGTCATGCTCTTTTTGAGCTCTTTAACGGATTTGAGTTTCCTATATTGATACATGGGGCGACCAGGTCTATCGGCTTGACTCCATATAGAAAGGCAACGGAGTTGATCTAATATTGGTGTAGGAAAGGTAAGCTTCTGAATATTGTTAAAACAGGATCAATTAAGCACAAATTCATACTATATACGTTTAACATAACAACATTAATTTTGCTAGCTAATTAGTTTTAACTTTTGTTTAGCGTTCTTTAAAACAATCTGGGATTGTCAAACATCTTCTACACCATAAGATACATTTGGAATAACATCAAACACGAGTGCGATCAAATTTCAGCACATATTGCAAGTAAGTATTTCCTTTTTATATTCTAGTAATCTTCGTTCACACACTTCTATTTATCTTCATTCACATCTTTCTTGTAGTTCTTTGGAATTACTGCATATATTATTTCTTACTTCCTGAGAAGTTTGGAATTACTTGGGACAATTTCAGCAAGGATTACACAAATGGTTGTTAGTACTTTTTTAATTTTAGTTTGTATTTAATTTTTACCTTCCAAGGACTACTAATGTACTTCAAGTGTGTTTTGTTGAGAATGTAGATGAACTACGAGTGGCTTCTTAACGGGGTACGTAGGCAGCTAAGCTTTGGCTAGTCCAGCCACAAATAGATAATATAATTTTTTTTTCGTTAAACAGCCTGTCTTTCTTAATCAATTGAGTTTGGCGTTGAGATATTGGCAGCTTTGTAATATCTTAAAATTTTCAATAATATTGAGCAGAATAACATTGGTCTATTTCTTGTGCTGTTGAACCAGAACATGGGCTTGGCATCCTGGTTAAAAAAAAAAAAAAAAAAAGGTAGAGAATTAGGAGTTGTGCCTAACACTCCGTTTGGTTAGAAGGAAAGAAATAAAGGCGGAAAAGGAAAACTCTGATGGAAAGAAAATTATAAGGGGAGAAAAGATTTTGATTTTCCCTTTAATTGTTTGTTACGAGAAGGTGAAAAGAAAATGATTTTACCTTCTCTTTGTTTGATATTGTACGTAAAACCATAGAGATGGAAAACTTCTATTACAAAATTACTATTTTGCCCTAATACTATCAATCATTTTTGTTGGAATTTTCAAGGATAAGAACAATTGTGCAATTTTACTTTTATACTTTGTGTTGAATCTTTTTACTTCTAAAATCCTTCCACATTTGAAAAGATTAATTTTGGTGGGAGCCACTACATTGTTCTTCCACCCTCCTTTCCTTTCCATCCAAAATTTCATCCTAACAAACACCCCTAAAGTCCCTCGTATATTTTCTTTCCTTCCACCTTTCACTCATACCAAATATAGCATAATGCTATGATAGGTGGTTGAGTTGTTAAACATCATTAGTGAGTGATGTTATATTCTAAAACAAGTACAACTTCACTTCACAGCAATCTTGTAATCACCTGTTCCCTCATCAAATGTCTTTTATTTGTTGTCCTTTCTCAATGCTATCTTTGTTAGATTTTTTTATTATTTTATTTATTTATTTTTGCTGAAGCTTTGTTAGAATGGTCCCCTCTAAAATTTTGAAGAAAGTACTGCAATGAAACTCATACGGATATATTTGGAGATAATACAAAACAAAATAACTAAATCTCTAACTGCAATTCGTTTAGAATGCAAAAGTTGTGAGAGTTGGTAAGCTTTCTTAATGCTCTAAAGAGCTGCAAGATATAAGCGAATAGAATCTTTTCTTTTTCTGGTTTCCTGTACACTAAAGGGTCAATCCACAATTTTTTTTTTTTTTGGTGCCGATATTGCAAATGTTGGAGGATACATAATATATATAATTATTTTTTTCTAAGGGCCACTTATCGTAATTATTGTACATGATTATAGCTGCAGCTTTTCTTTTCCTTGGGATTAATAGTAAACTTGTGTTTGAACTTAAATTAGACATTATAAACTTCAGTCTATCATTTTTATTTTCTATCAAAAAAACTTTACAATCATTTTGACCTTATAAATTCTAATTAAAATATGGTTCGAAACATTTACTAAAGTTATAATTTCTACTTCTCTTTTTGAGTACATGTTACAGAAAATTAAAAATGCATAATATCGTAAACAAGTAATAAAGTGATAAATAAAATATCGTTCCTACGAGGACTGTTATTACCAATTACTGAAATTATATTAACTCTAATTTTATTTGAGTAACCGAAAAGATATTTTTAAATAAATATAACAAAATAAGTAGAAAGACAAAACACTTAAAATATTAAAAATCTAGGGTTTCCGATTTCACTAGATTAATCATATTCAAATCCTCTAATCTAACTAATCAAAGTGTATTTCCTATATTGCCAACGAATCTCTCTAATATTTTCATTAATCTTTCTCAAGCATTAACAATTTACTATAATAAGTCTTATCACAGCTTAGCATAATTCATTAAGAACCAGAAATTCATGATACTGCACAAGTTTCATAACTATCTCTAGCTTATAATAATCTCATGGTAGATTGGTTTATTTAATTATCACTTATCAGTTTCAAATCAAATACCAAATCATGCAAAAGTTGGCCAGAACTTCACAAGCATTAAGCATAGATTAAAGTTGTAACGACCCGCCTAGCACAGGCCGTTACCGTACATACATACATACTTTTCGTACTTTCATACTTATCGTATGCAGCGGAATATTTTTTTTTTTATACGGTGCGACACACACGAAAGCGTACGTAAAAAGTTAACGTATACTAAATACGGTTGTTTGGGCACCAAATTTTTTTCCTTGCTTTCCCTTCACAAAAACCGACCCTCTCACTCTCTATTTCTTAGATCTTGGCTGAAATTCCTTTCCTTTCTTCACTCCCTCAAATCCGGTTTGTTCAAGGAAGAAAATGGCAAGAGTTTACTTGTTTTTTCTAATTTTTTTGGATTTATGATCACTTCTATTTATAGAGGTTTGGAAGTCTTAAAAATTGCACAATTAACCAAATCAGCCCACTTTATCGCTATCAAAGCCACCTTTTCAGTGGAAAAATTAGCTGAAGTCTACGTTTCCCAGGTTGTTAAACTGCATGGAGTACCAAAATCGATCATCTCAGATCGTGATGGACGGTTCACTTCTCGATTTTGGACAAGTGTGCATAATGCTATGGGGTCGAGATTGAAGTTCAGTACAGTATTTCACCCCCAAACCGATGGCCAGTCAGAACGAACCATCCAAACACTAGAAGATATGTTGAGATCATGCGTTCTGGATTTCAAGGGAAACTGGGATCAGAAGGTGTCATTGATCGAATTTTCCTACAACAACAGTTATCATGCATCGATTGGTATGGCTCCGTTCGAAGCACTATATGGAAGAAAATGTCGATCCCCTATTCATTGGCAAGAAGTGGGACAAAAGCAGCTACAAACCACGGATTTCATCAAAAAAACTTCAGAGGATATTAAGCAGATTAAACAAAGGCTTGATGTGGCTTTTAGTCGCCAGAAGAGTTATGCTGACAAGCGTAGAAGGCCTTTGGAATTCCAAGTCAGAGACGCGGTGTTCATCAAGATTGCTCCTATGAAGGGAGTAATGCGCTTTGGCAAGAAAGGGAAGCTTAGCCCAAGGTATACAGGACCGTTCGAGATTCTCGAGAGGATCGGGAAAGTAGCCTACAAACTTGCCCTACCGCCAGAATTAGCATCAATGCACAACGTATTCCATGTCTCGATGCTCAAGAAGTATGTATCAGTCCCTTCTCATGTGCTCAGCCAGGAACCAGTAGAGGTTCAAACGGACTTGACATATGAAGAAAAACCCGTACGGATCATAGATAGGGAAGAGAAGGTCTTACGAAATAGGACAATTCCCATGGTTAAAGTATTATGGCGAAACCACAAGGTTGAAGAGGCCACCTGGGAATTAGAAGAGGAAATGAGACTGAACTACCCCAGTTTGTTCTAATTTTCGAGGACGAAAATTTTTAAGGGGGGTAGATTGTAATACCAAGTATTTCCGCAATAATACAATTTCTTTTGTTTTAAGGAATTTGTACAAATTATGAAGGTATGCATGAAAAAGCCGGTTAAGGGTTTTTATTACGTTTTTGTGAGTTTTATGATTTTATAAGACTCGAAAATGATTGCTTAGTCAAGCAAATGACCTTATAGGCGAAAAGGAGCAAAATCGCCAAAATTTTCATGTTGGTCAAAGTTTGACCGAAAAACGTCGATGGTTGACCAAAAAGTCAACTGTTGACCACGAGAGTCAAAACTTGGCGGGAAAGTCAGCGGTTGACAAGAAAGTCAATGGCGGACTAAAAAGCCAAAGATTGACCCAAAAAGTTAAAGAAAAAGGCTGTACAATTTAATAATTCGCAGTATATAATTGTACTACATAAAGTCATTTTTATTATTAAAATGATATGTTTAGGATTCAAAACCACCATAGAAAATCAAGCACAATAATTAGAATAACTTGGGACAAGTAGTTCCAAGTTATGAGAAAATTTTTATACAGTTCGGTTTTACACAGATGAATTTTGGACTGCAGTTCGAAATACCAATACTGCGTATAATTGAATCCAGTATTGGAAATACCTGTGTTAACTTATGAATGGACTGTCTAATATCAAAAGGTGACAAACAAGCCTTAAGTTAGGCTTACATCACTTACTTTATTAATTATTACATCATTTAGCTTAATTAATGAAAAAAATTTTGGAAAGTAATGTGCATGCTTCTTCAGCAAGGTGGCCGGCCAGCTGTAGGGGGGGTTAAGGGCTGATTTCTGATTTTTTTGAGGACCAAATTGTGCAATTTTTAAGACTTCCAAACCTCTATAAATAGAAGTGATCATAAATCCAAAAAAATTAGAAATCAGCCCTTAACCCCCCCCCTACAGCTGGCCGGCCACTTTGCTGAAGAAGCATGCACATTACTTTCCAAATTTTTTTTCATTAATTAAGCTAAATGATGTAATAATTAATAAAGTAAGTGATGTAAGCCACCTTTTGATATTAGACAGTCCATTCATAAGTTAACACAGGTATTTCCAATACTAGATTCAATTATACGCAGTATTGGTATTTCGAACTGCAGTCCAAAATTCATCTGTGTAAAACCGAACTGTATAAAAATTTTCTCATAACTTGGAACCACTTGTCCCAAGTTATTCTAATTATTGTGCTTGATTTTCTGCGGTGGTTTTGAATCCTAAACATATCATTTTAATCATAAAAATGACTTTATGTAGTACAATTCTATACTGCGAATTATTAAATTGTACAGCCTTTTTCTTTAACTTTTTGGGTCAATCTTTGGCTTTTTCGTCCGCCATTGACTTTCTTGTCAACCGCTGACTTTCCTGCCAAGTTTTGACTCTCGTGGTCAACAGTTGACTTTTTGGTCAACCGTCGACGTTTTTCGGTCAAACTTTGACCAACATGAAAATTTTGGCGATTTTGCTCCTTTTCGCCTATAAGGTCATTTGCTTGACTAAGCAATCATTTTCGAGTCTTATAAAATCATAAAACTCACAAAAACGTAATAAAAACCCTTAACCGGCTTTTTCATGCATACCTTCATAATTTGTACAAATTCCTTAAAACAAAAGAAATTGTATTATTGCGGAAATACTTGGTATTACAAAAGTACTCAATATAGAACTAGAATAGAACTCAAATAATCATAATCCGGCAAGCTACAAAATAAAATTACTAAGTAATTAAAAAAAGAAATCTACAAAATAAAGGTTTAATCATTCTCAAATTACAAAAATAAAAAACAAAAATAAAGCAAGAAAACCCAATTGAGAGGTGTCACAAGTCTCCAAAGCCTTTTCCTAAATTTTCTTCTCCCTCTCGTCTTGATGATTCAAGATAATCTCCCCCCTAATTTTGTAGATAACTAAACCTAAAACTTAAAATATTTTTTTATTCTTTTTCTTCATTGGTTTTCGGCTTCTCCCACAGCCAAAAGACTCTTTGCATGGAGCCCTAGGCTCTTTTTATAAGCCTCCAAGCCACCGCCTTTAGCCCTAGGTTTTGCCCCTTTTTTTATTTTTTTTTCTCTACTGTAAACTGACGCACAACAACACTGGGGACCTATGCGGACAGATGGCGATGAACGACTGGGAGAGCGCTTAGCTGGGACACATGGCGCTCTTTGCCTGGTTGAAGAACGCAGGTGCACATGAGCTCCATTGAACACGAAGCACCAAATCTAGCACATCATTGGATACGCCTTATGATCGGGAGTAGTGATGGAGCTCATCCGATGGCCTAGGGAACGCGTGGGTGCGCGTGGGTCTTCTTGAGCGTGGTGGATGATGACTCTGAATTTCCTTTTGTAATTTTTAATTTCTTTTTATCATATTTTATTTCCAAATTATCACTTTTAACCTTATTAACATAATTAACCTACACACTTTGGAAAAACAAAATAAATTTAGGAGAAAAGTTAAGATAAATTACTAAGATTATAACAAAAATATAAGATTAATAGTACTAACATAACTCTATTTTATAGAATTATCACGACTACAAACTTAATATTTTGCTAGACTTCTAGCAAAAGAAAGAGAAAAATAATAGAAAAGAGTGAATATTAATTTAGTGTGATTTACAAAGGATGCCTCAAAGATTTCACATAGATTATAGCTCAAGGAAATTTTAACATCGTGAAAGTTTAAAATTTCAATTCAAATGCTCGTCTCACATCACCTTAAATTCTTTCGATGTGTGTGTGTGTGTGAATATAGCCTTTTACACTCAACCACTCATAACTCTGATCAATTTATGCAAACAAGTGAATTATGATTGATCTCTAGATGAAGAAATTTTCGAACTCTATGTGCTTATCTTTCTTATCACTTTCCATTAATGTAGACAAACAATTTACCAAGGATCATTAGGACTTTTTACGCTTGTAATGTTAGGATAAGGATAATCATGTGACTCAAATCACCCAAAATACATAATCATTCTAGGTTCTTTGTAGAGCTTTTGCAACACTCCCAATAATACCCCCTAACTTGATTTTAAATTTTTTTTTTTGACTTACTACACCTCAAACTCTTTTTTTATTTTTTATTTTTATTTTTATGAAACAAGGTGTGTCACTTTTTTTTTTCTTCAATTAACCAAAGTAAGATTTTCACAACTCCACTCATCCTCCCAAACTTTAGCATAGCTCAAGATAATTTCTAGAATGATCACCTGCATATGTTAAAGGGTTAAAAGGTTGAAAATTATTAAAAAGCTAGGCTAAAAAAATGTGGGTAACAAAGAAAAGGCAAACATTAGGCTCAAAGGAGGTGACTAGGGATATGAATATGTTAGGATTGGCTTAAAAGGCCCAAACGATCCAAAGATGGCCTAAATCATGTCCTTGATAAAGTGTAGTCTAGGATTTCACATCAAGTAATAATCAAACAAGTTCTAAAATTCGATGTTAGGATTGGCTTAAAAGGCCCAAACGAAAAGGTTACTTAATTCACATAAACTTTCTCTAAGTAAGCAAAATAGTTAAGTGATCAAGGCTATATGCACAAAGTGTTAAAAAGAATCGCAAGCAAGATATAACTCACACAAGAATCAAGCACACAAACAATACAATATTCATCATTTTCCAAGAGCTATAATTAGTTCAATCTATTCTTTACGATCGGCATTTGACAATCAAACCTAATCAATGCTCAAAAAGTTTTTTTTTAATGGTTCTACCCCTAAACTTAAAATGCACATTGTCTTTAATGTGTAAGCAATCATGAAAATAAGAAGGGTTATTAGAAACTTCCCTCCTTGTTGCTTGGCTCCACGAGTTGGCTCCTTGACTTCAAAGCTTGTACCTAGAGAAGAAAAACAAGGAAGAAAGATAATTAAACAAATAAACAAAAAGATCCTAAAACTTAAAAATAGAAATTTGAACAAAACAAATATAAAGCATGTAAAAAGCTCGGGTTGCCTCCCAAGAAGCGCTTAATTTATAGTCGTTGGCTTGACTGTGGAAAAGGGTTCATCAAAGAGCGGCTTTCGCCCATAATAGGTGTCATATAACACCACATGCGGGTCTTGATTGTTGATGCCCTCAAGCTTGACAAGATATGGTAGAATTCAGCATGTGGCTCCAACAAGACAAGGCTTCCATGTATGTGTTTGGGGGGACATGAACGAATGAAGCTAATATAGGCGAAGGAGGTATTGGCCACATCGGATCTTCATAGATAAGATCTTGGATGATTAATGTGGTCACAATCGGTTGGGCACAAGAAACTTCTTCTTATGATTCTTCTTCTATGGCTAAGTCTTGTATCCCTACTTCACTTAAAGAGTTGTTGTTATGAAACAACTCTAAGTACTCCTCTCGTTGCATCGGCTCCTCAAGATGGCAATCTTCAATGGTTTCAATTGGCACATCAATGATAGGAATGAATGCTACAAACTCTTCATGTTGACTATCTTGGTCGTTCCGAAAAATATTCTTCTCCCAATAATCATGGTTGGCCATGTGTTCCAACATGTAATAGGCTTCGTCAACGGGTCTTTGGAATAACGGGAAGTTCTCTATATCTCCACCAAGCACCATACATTGGTTCCATGTCTGGTTGGGAAAAGCACATTAGGACTTGTTGATGAGATATCTTTAAGTACCACAATAAGACAAAAACAAACAAAATTAAAACAAAAGAAAATAAATGAATAAAAATTAAAATAAAAACTAGAGTTATTTGATATCGATATTAGTAACAAAAAAAAAAAAAAAAAAAAAGAGAGTCCCCAGCAATTGTGCCAAAAAATTGTTGCGGAAAATTGCAAGTGCACAATATGTAAATAAGTAATAAAGTAATAAGTAAAGTATCGCTCGCACGAGAATGGTCATTACCAATTACCAAAATTATATCAGCTCCAACTTTATTTGAATAACTAAAAAGAGATTTTTAAATGAAAATAACAAAATAATGAAAAGAACAAAACATTCAAAATCCTAAAAATCTAGGGTTTTCGATTTCGTCGGATTCATCATATTCAAATTCGCTAATCCAATTAATCAACTTATGTTCTCTATGTTGCCAGCGAATCTCTCTAATATATTCATTAATTTTTCTCAAACATTAATAATTTATTATAATAAGCATTATCACCTCTCGATCTCAAATAGCTTATCATAATTCATTAAGAGCCAGAAATTCATGATACTGCACAAGTTTCATGACTATCTCTAGCTTATGACAATCTCATGGTAGATTAAACAAGAGTTCATTCAATTATCACTTTTCAGTCTCAAATCAAATATCAAATCATGTAAAAATTGGCCATAAATTCATAAGCATTAAGCATAGATTAAAATACACAACATAGAACTATAATGGAAAAATAATTAATTAAAAATATAAAGACTGAAATAATCATAATCCGGCGAGATCGTACTCCTAGAAAATAAAATTACTTCATAAATAAAAAAAATCTACAAAATAAATGTTTAATCATTCTCAAATTACAAAAACAAAAAGATAAGAAAATAAAGCAAGAAAACCCAGTTTGGAGTTGTCACAAGTCTTCAAAGCCTTCTCCTAAATTTTCTTCTCCCTCTCCTCTTGATGATTCAAGATAATCTCCCCCTAATTTTGTAGAAAACTAAACCTAAAACTTAAAATATTTTTTTTTCTTTTTTTTCTTCATTGGTTTTCAGCTTCTCCCACAGCCAAAAGACTCTTTGCATAGAGCCCTAGGCTTCTTTTTATAAGCCTCCAAGCCACCGCCTTTAACCCTAGGTTTTTCCCTTTATATTTTTTTTATTTTTTTTTCTCTGCCGCAAACTAACGCGCAACATCACTGGGGACCCATGCGGACAGGTGGCGATGGACGACTGGGAGAGTGCTTAGTTGGGGCATGTGGCACGCTTTGGATGGGTGAAGCACGCAAGTGCACATGAGCTCCGTTGAACGTGAAGCACCGAATCTGGCACATCATTGGATACAATGACATGCTTTGGGATGCTTTCTTTGGCACGAGTGAAGCGCACTCGCGATCGGGAGCACTGATGGATCTCATCTGATGACCTAGGGAGTGCGTGGGCGTGCATGGGTCTTCCTAAGATTGGTGGATGATGACTCCGGATTTCCTTTTATAATTTTTAATTTATTTTTATCAAATTTTAATTCCAAATTGTCACTTTTAATCCTGTTAACAGAATTAATCTGTACTATTGGAAAAACATAATAAATTTGGGAGAAAAGTTCAGGTAAATTACTAAGATTATAGCAAAAATATAAGCTTGACAGTGCTAAAATAACTATATTTACAAAGTTATAGGTAAAAACAAAATTAAAAATTGTACCAAACTTGTCCATCATTTTTCTTTTTAGATTTTGAATTTTTTTTTTTTTGCTTTTTCTACAGTCCTACTCAAAGCAGAAAGCAAATTACAACTCTTAATAAACAAGGGGATTTGTGGGGCCCAAACTCTAGTAGGTGGGGATGTTGGGTCTCCAAGTGTGGGACCCAACTTGAATCCTTTTTGGTAGGTAAAAAAAAAAAAAAAAAAATGTGTGGAACCCAATTCTCAATTCTCAATTCTCAGTAGGTGCATGTGCGATCATTTGTACATGAAAAATGATAGTCAATTAACAAAATGACTCAAGCACTTTTTTAAATAATTTTTTAAAAGTTTTTATTATTAAAATGATTTTAAAATGACTAAGATGACCCATCTTTTAAATGATCGTTCTTATGTTAAAATTAAATAATATTATTTTGTTAATTTCAATTTTTAGGTTGTTGTTTTCGCAAGTAGTCTGAAAAATGAAGGTGTTTCTATAGTTTAAAATTCACTTATACTTACAAAAAAAAAAATTATTGACTGTTGTTCACAGGGACGTTCATTCCATAGTGGTGACATCGCTTAGGAAATGAGATAATTTATTACTTGGTATTAGAGATGCAGTAATAAAAAGAAATCACACTTTTTTATCTTTTAGGATTATTTAGAATATTTAGAATTAAGTTAGGTATGTATTTTTATTAGTTTGGATATTTATAAATAGCTCAATCATTGTAATTTTATCAAAAGAGTTGATTGATTAATGAAATTATATTTTGTTTGCTATTGCAATAATATAAAATCCTAGCATCTTTTTCTCTCTTCATCTGTTTTCTCTATTTTGTATTTGGGTATTTCTCACGTTCTGTATTGATATGTCATTTTCTTTAGGAATCTTTCCTTTATTACTTGCAATGAAATTTCAACGGGCACGAAGAAAAAGTTCCAAATTTGGACAAGTATGGACAAATGGATTTGTGTTATTTATTTATTTATTTAAATTAGTTTTATCTATGTGTTCTTTCTCACATGATTCTTTTTTGTTTTTTTTTTTAATTGGTAAACGCCCATCCCTCCATTAAATCAATCTAATCTACATAACTTTTTTTTTTTTTTTTTTTACACTTGCTAAGAATCGTTGGAGATGTGTATGAGGTAAAAAGTTTTGGAAAAAAAAAAAAAAAAGTATGTTTGGACTTTTTGTCTTATATTGAAGAACATTTTGGAATAAAATATGTTTTAGGATGCCTGTTTTGGGAAACTGATATTAATTATTAAAAAAAAAATCCTAAATCCAACAAGAGCCAACTTGGTTTGTTAGAACAACCTAGCGTTTATAAAGGAGGGGAAAAAATGTGGAAACCTATTAACCCAATATCTTCTCCCTCTCCTCTTGGTGATTCTAAGATAATCTCCCTCACTTTCGTAGAAAACTAAACCTAAAACTTACAATATATTTTTTTTCTTTTTCTTCATTGGTTTTCAGTTTTTCCCGTGACCAAAAAACTCTTTGCACGGAGCCCTAGGCTCCTTCTTATAAGCCTCCAAGCCACCGCCTTTAGCCCTAGGTTTTTCCCTTTCTTTTACTTTTTTTTACCTACCGCAAATTGACACAAAGCAGCATTGGGGACCCACGCGGACAGGTGGTGACGAACGACTGGGAGAGCGCTTAGCTGGGACATGTGGTGCGCTTTGGCTGGCTAAAGCACGTAGTGCACATGAGCTCCGTTGAACGCGAAGCACCGAATCTGGCACATCACTGGATACAATGACACGTTTTGGGATGCGTGCTTTGGCGCAAGTGAAGCACACTCGCGATCGGGAGCACTGATGGAGATCATCCGACGGCCTAGAAAGCGTGTGGGTCTTCCTGAGAGTGGTGGATGATGACTCCGAGTTACCTTTTACGATTTTTAATTTCTTTTTATTAAATTTTAATTCCAAATGGTTACTTTTAACCCTATTAATATAATTAACCTATACACTTATAAAAATATAAAAAATTTAGGGAAAAAGTTAAGATAGATTACTAAGATTATAACAAAAATATAAACTTAACAGTGTTAAAATAACTCTATTTACAGAGTTATCAGTAAAACAAAATTAAAATTGTGCCAAACGAGTCCATCGTTTCTCCTTTTAGATTTTGAAATTTTTTTTTTTTGCTTTTTCTACAAACTTATGATCCTACTCAAAGCAGAAAGCAAATCTACAACTCTCAATAAATAAGGGGATCGGTGAGGCCCAACCTCTAGTAGGTGGGGATGTTGAGTCTCCAAATGTGGGACCCAACTTGAATCCTTTTTGGTTTAAAAAAAAAAAACCACCTGGAACCCAATTCTTATTAGATATATATGAGATCATTTGAAAAAATGAGAGTCAATAAATAAAATGACTCAAGCACTTTTTTAAATAATTTTTTAAAAATATTAATTATTAAAATGATTTTAATACGATCAAGAATAACTAGTTTTTTAGATGGCCGTACCTATATTAAAATTAAAGAATAGTATTTTGTTAATTTTAATTTTTTAGGTTGTTATTTTGACAAGTAGTTCGAAAAATGAAGACTTACAAATATATATATATATATATATATATATTGATTGTTATTCACAAGGATGTTCATTCCATAGTAGTGACATCTTATAGGAAATGAGGTAATTTATTACTTAGTATTAGACATGCATGCAGTAATCAAAAGAAATCACACACGTTTATCTTTTAGGATTATTTACAATATTTAGAATTAAGTTAAGTATATATTTTTGTTAGTTTGGATATTTATAAATAGCTCAATCATTGTAATTTTATCAAAAGAGTTGATTGATTAATGAAATTACATTTTGTTTGCTATTGCAATAATATAAAACCCTTTCATCTTTTTCTCTCTTTATCTCTTTTCTCTATTTTGTATTGGGTATTTCTCACGTTATGTACAGATATGTCAATTTCTTTAGGAATCTTTCCTTTGTTACTTGCAATGAAATTTCAACGGGCACGCAGAAAAAGTTCCAAATTTGGACAAGTATGGACAAATGGGACAAGGATAAATTGTTATGGGCCTGTTCGGGGGGAGTTTTGAAGATTGAATTTTGAAGAAATTTGTGTTAGAGATGAGATATGATTTGATTTTGGAGATGTGTGTATTAGGTAAAAAGTTTTTTTCTTTAAAAAAAGTATATTTGAACTTTTTGTTTTATATTGAAGAACATTTGCAATAAAATATGTTTTAGGATGTGTGTTTTGGGAAATTGATATTAATTTTAAAAAAATAAACAATTTTTTCCTAAATCCAACAAGAACCAACTTGGTTTGTTAGAACAACCTGGTGTTTATGAAGGAGGGGAAAAAATGTGGAAAAGTGGGTGTGACAGCGTCTGTCATCTTAGAAAGGGGGAAGACTATTGAACAATGCAACCCATATGGGGTTCACTGTTGAACTTCGTAATGGCATCAACCCAAATGCAGTGCCAAACATGTAACTAGAAACCAGACGTGAAAACCACGTCCAGAGGCGCCCAAGCGGGGCCTAAATTGTAAGCAGTGGAAGACAATTCCAAAATGCACTGCATATACAAAAATATTATATATATATATGTATGTATATATGTATTGTTGGGTTTTGTTCATATATAAACATTAGTGTTGTTGGGTATTGACAACCAAGTCTAAAAGTCCCATATGGAAAAGGAATGAAAGGGTTGAGCACTTTATAGTTTTTCCACCCTTGAAAGGGTAACGGATGAGATGTGGGAATAGCCAATGTGGCTCGCACACGCAGGCGGTGAAACTATAGAGGTGCTTTTGATGCTTATTAGGCGCACTTGGTACTTGGGAGCATGGTGCGTGTGCGTGACACGTGACGCATTGTGATTAAATTATTATTAAATAAATTTATTTTATTTTTTTATTTTATGTTAAATTTAAATTCAAATTCTTAAAAATGTAACATTTTGAAAGGTTGTATTTTTTCAGAAAAAAAAAATATTTTTTTTTGAATGATAGTTTTTTCTCAAAATGTATCACCAAAGGTTGTCAAACTTGTATAAAGAGTTGTAGAGAAATCAGAGTATACTTACTGAAAATTCGATATCTCTTTGTCTTCCACTACTATTCTTCCATAAATATTGTGTTTTTTACTTTTCAAATTTTCATTTTTGCTTGGTGTAAACTTCGTTTTTGAAGGCTTGTTATATCTTGAAAGCGATTTGCTATCAACCTAAAACAATCTCATTTTGAAAGAGGACAAATAACGCTTTAAGAAAAGGGTATCTATTACGTGTTTCAAGTGTCCATGTTCAGATTTTCGAGCATGTATAGAAATTTCATTTGTTTTCGTTTCCGGTTTCTTGTACCGGAGGACAGTCTTGGAAGAACCAAGTGAAACTTCCATGTAAATTCATTAGTTGACTTTTAACTCCACTACCAGACTTCCTCTAAAGCATTTACACATCAAAGATTAATTAAGAAGATGATACGAAAGGGAAAAGAGAGTATAAAAATTTAACATGGTCCAATAATGAGTCACTCACAAATTAAAAAAATAGAGAAGGTTCACTAATAAACTAAGAGCACTATAAATACATTTCATATAAATATAAAGTATAATTACAAAATCTGACCAGTTAATGAATCTTCAAAATCAAGAGATTTGTTCAAAGAGATATCACATAATTTTATAATTATTATTATTATTTAGTAAGATATCACAATAGTTACAACGGTTACGTCTATCATTATTGTCATGATAATTTAAAGGGAAAAAAAAAACCTAATTATGGAAATAGTTGTACTAATATTTAGATGTCTAAATAAACAAGGAATTTAAAATAATAATAATAATAATATAATGGTTACTTGCATCGAAATTCCAAAGAGGCTTAAAGCCCTGTTTGGTAACCGGTCCTGTTTAAACTTTTTTTTTGTCTTTTTCCCCAAAAGTTTTGGTCTTTTTCTCAAAAAGTTTTTTGTCTTTTCTGAAAAGTCAACAAAATTTACTATTTAAACTTATCAATTTCAACTCAAACTTACACACCAAACACTACCTTTTTAATCGATACTTGACTTACCCTTCAATTGAGACTTTTTAAACAAAGGTTGCATTATTGTAGCCTTGTAGGTAGTGGAAGACAACTCAATAGTGTAATGCCATGAGAAGTTACCATGCAGTTCACTGAAAGTCTACCTGGGAAATTTCTTGGCAAATGCATATATAGCTTGACTTGTTGACCTCATACAGTAAGTCTTGCTTTAATATGGTAACTACTATATACATAAATAAGATAGGTCTTGTTTCTGGCAGCTTCATATACAACAAAATTCAAACAGTTGATTGTGGACCCTTGGATCAGAAATAAACGGTGAGATTTGAAGAGAGAAAGCAAAGTTATCCTAATAAACATAATCGCTGAACACCGAAAAGTACTTTAAGTTAGTATAAAAACTAAATTTTAATTAGAAAAAAAAAATAGAGAAATTATGTAAACAAAGGAAGGAAAGCAAGGCGTGATTGACGTGGGTCCATCTCCTACACTTGCAATTCAACCGGTCTAGGAAAGTACACATGGTTTTCCAACATACTAAAAATAAAAAAAATAAAAAAGCTGATTGATTAATGAAATTATGTTTTATTTTGCATTGCAATAATGTGAAATCCTAATATCATTTTCTCTTCTTAGTAGATTTTTCATTTTCTTTGAGAGGCTTCCTTTATTTCTTGCAATGAAATTTCATTGCACACGCAGAGAAAGGTCCTTTTGGACAAGTATGATTGAATTAACAATTTCGAAGTTTGTTTTATTTATTTATTTAATGGTTGTTTGGTTTTTATTTCGAACCTAAAATTTCCATTATATTTCTAATTTTTTTCTGAATAGTTAAAAAAAATTATAATTAGTTTTTAAAAAATTAATCAATTTCAATAAAAAAAAATTTCATTCTAAACAGGTATATCAAACGCAAACTTATTTCTTTATAAGCTTATTTCTTAATGTCTAAATAGACTTTAATGGGGAAAGAAGGTAGATGACATAATGGTTACTTGCTTCGAAATTCTAAAGGGACTTACCTTTCAATTGAGACTTTTTAAACAAAGATTGCATTATAGTATATAGCAATAAAACTAAGATAGCCTAAATCGGTATTTTCCAAAGTCAAAAATCATGGCATTTGCAAAACTATACTTGAATTATATAATAAAAAGAGAGGGGCAGGAGGTTACATATGGGCACCTATTTTATTTAATTTAAAAAATAAAATAAAATAAAAAAACATCTCTCAATTTTCGAACTCAAGGTCTAAGATCATCTATCGAACTAGTCTTCATAGGAGTATCTTGTTATTATAATTTCATGAAAACATAACAAAACAATAATAAAAAAATTTCTGATTGAATCACCATATAAAAATTGTTTTTAGAACTTTAAAAAAATTAAGTATTTACTATTTTTCTTACAAAAAATTTGATTTTAAATCTATGATGCAATTGGATCATTAGTTGAGGTAGCAACATGGGTAGAATAGAACAGTATACACAAGTCTCTCTTGAATTTTAAAATATTTAATTACATGACCGTCTTGATTTTCTTTTTGTTAAAATATTTAATTAGGTGACCGTCTTGATTTTCTTTTTGGTTGGTGGTCCAAAAATATTTTTCATGCTATTGTAATTATGAACATCTCTCGTGGGACGCACCTGCATGGTAAATGAACACTCAAAAACGAATTTATTTTATTTTTTAGCCAAAAAAAAAAAAAAGAATAAAAAACTATACCAGTAAACATTCGTAAAAAATAATTCTCTCCCTCTTGATCATCTACCTATAAATACAGAAATATTCTTGGTCAATATGAAAGTCATCCAAATCTTTGTATCAAAACACACACAGAAAATTAAACCTCTCAAAATGAAGTTCACAAAGTCCCTTACACAGACAGACTTAAATAGCAAACTTATGGTTCCCAATGACTTCTTCGCAGAGTTTTTTCAGTCCTTTAATGGCGGCGGAGGCGCGGTGGATCTCCTCTTCCGAAACCAGAACGGCTCAACATGGACGTTTCGGTTGTCGATTATCCGAACCGGATCGAATCGGCACAAGCTAGCCGTTTCGGCAGGGTGGTTGTCGTTTGTTCGCGAGAGGAAGCTCCGAAGCGGCGATTTTCTCTCCATTTATAAAGAGGAAAGCAGCGAGAGAGTGTACAGAATCGAAGTGAAGAGAAAAAAGGAGGACGGTAACCCCAATGAATGGATTCGGCTAGTGTGAAATAATTATAAATATTGTAAAAATTAGTTTATTTTAAGGCTTTTTTTGTTGTTGTTGTTGGAGGTTTTAAGGTATTAATCATGTTATTACTAGAGTAAATGTTGAAGCTTTTCTGCTTATCTTTGGAAATTGTACTAATGTTAGTTCCATAGAGTGCTATGGCCAAAAGATGATTTCTTAATCTGCTTTTCTTTTCTTTGTTCTTTTCAATTGTCTTTGTGATGTTCTGATGTAGCGGCTGGAGTGCTAATTATTTGGGCTACATGTAATTCTCTTTATTTATGTCGTTTTTTAATTATTTAGGAGAAGTCTATGGTCGTTTGAGCTTTTGTAGACGTTTTAATATTTGTGTTTGGGTATTTAGTCGTTTGGGTTACTTTCGTCTTTTGCTAGGTTATATTTAAGCTGTATTGGGGAGTCTTTGGGAGTCAGCTTTTGAGAGCTAATTTCAAAAAAATTGTATTGAATCTTTTTAGAGGTGCGCCTCTTTGGAGCTTTGAGCTCGTTTAGCCATGGATTTGGCTTAGTTCTTCCTTTTCGCTGCATCATTTGGTATCAGAATCCTTGGTTGTTCCCGGGGAGGTATAGTAGCCATGGTCGATGATTGGAGCCGCTTCAACGCAGATGAGTGTGGAGCGAAGGCCTTTATGGTGGATTAAGAGTTTCAACAGAACGGAGCTGGAGATTCAAGCGATCAGAGATGCAGATCTCAAAGGTGGAGGGCCCACCGACGACTCCCTTCTCCAAAATCTCTTCACAAATACTCCAAACATCCTCCTCTATTTCTAGCCCCACCATCTTCTTCACGATGTCACACCCATTATGAACAAAACCACCACCGTGAAGAAGACCATTACCTACAACACAATCAATCTAAACCCACTTTGAAGACCACTAATCCAAATAAACACATAGCCACCTATTGATGCCAAAAATCTTTGACACAATACCAGATGGGATCACTTGACGTGATCAGTCCTTGTACCGTCATGCTCTGTCCAATCGCCTGCAAAAGAGAAGTATCTTAGAGTAAGGGAGATACCAGTGGGGTGTTTGCTAAGTGCACTCCAATGCTTAAGTCAGTAAGGGGAACTGATGAGCAAGTGAAGAAGTAGAGTTTTGACAAGGTAAATTAGACCATACCTGAGTGAGTGAGGCACTCCTTTATTTATAGGCCTTTTCCACAGGTTCGGGTGCTCGGGTGATCCTAATGGGTTGTATTTCGAATGGTCCCGGTGGGTAAACATGTTTCGGGTGTACGCATACTTGACCTCCACTGGACAGATGCCACGTGCCCTACCATTCAGGTGATGGGAGGACATGGGTGCAAGTCATCAGTACTGGTGCAGGCGGCCAGTGCAATGTCAGTTCGATCAAGTGATGAAAGGTGGTGCCGCAGCAGGAATAATGACATGTACAGTGATAAGTACCGGATGTCAGGTATCAGGTGTCAGGTAGTATAGAGTAGTGGGTGTGGTACGCCCTCCCAAGGTACGGTCGTCAGGTGGTACGGAGCAGCATGATAAGGGCAGCCTGGGCCAACCATCCCGCGAAGGACTTAGTTGTGGTCGGGGAAGTATTGCTCGGGCTAGTATATTAAAACCCGATGGTGATCTACTTAAGGTTCCTAAAGAAGAGGTAGTTTAGGGTTTAGGCACTGATAGGCCAGCCCGTGACCCGAGAAAGGACTACTCTAGTCTGGTCACATCTTCCCCATTGGGTAGGCAAAAGGAGCTTACTGGTTCTTACGCACCTCGTTCCCTGATTCATAGGTGGTCACCAATGATAAACAGATGCCTTTTACCCCCTCCTAAGAACACCGAGGCCAACCCACTGAAATAAACCTAATGCACTTTGGCCTTCCAGTGTGGAGACGATTACACCATCAACATTCAGGCCAACAAGGAGATGATAGACAAGCCGGTCAAGGTATCTTCTCCGGTCATTATTTTTGTATGCTCTCGTTGTTGTTGTTTTTTTTTTTTTTTTCTACTATAAATCCTTCCAGCATATTTTGGTTTTTGACATAACCCTTCAAAATCTTCATGTACCTTTCAAAAGGATACATCTATCTTAAGTACATCAATCCACATAGCTTAACTTCCTGAACTAAGTACACCGTTAGATGAATCATCGTGTCAAAAAGGATGGTGAAAAATACTTTTCAAGTAAGCACAATGTCTTAACCAACTCTAATTGTAGTGAATCTAGCATAAGTGGATCAATTACCTTAGAACACATCGAATTGAAAAATGAGCATAACTTGGTAATTGCGAATCTCACATCCTTCGTTAAAACTCCTTATAAGGCAAGCGGTAATAATTGTTGCCTCAAGATACGAAAATCATGTATTTTTATTCTAATGAGCCTCAAATCCTTCATAGACACCAACCTTTTGAAGTTGGAAGAATACCCGTTGAGTACTTTTACAGAAGCGAGCCATTCACAAAATTTTCTTCTTTCTTTTATAAATAATGTGTACTTTGTCGGATGTAAGTAAGTGGCATTCTTTCTTTTCGTAGGGAGCAAATTAAATCTAATCTTCAAATCCTTAAGATCCAACCGTGTTTTTTCATCGTCTTTGATCTTATTAGCAATGTCAAGCAATGTGCTCACTATTAATTCACAAACATTTTTCTCAATATGCTTAGCATTCAAGCAATGATGAATGAAAAGTGACTTCTAATATGGAAGTTCGTAGAAGATTGAACTCTTTTTTCAAGGTCCATCAACCATTGGATCCTTATTACTTCATTTTCTTTTCCCGAACACTACTTTCAAATCTTTAACCATCTCAAATACGTCTTCGCCCATCAAAACTCGGGGAGGGATTCTTTCTTCGGTATTACTATCGAAAGCCTTTTTTTGTTTGCGGTATCGATGATTTTTTGGTAAGAATATTCTATGACCAAGGTAAATGGTTTTCTTACCATTCTTCAACCGGATGGAAGATGTTTCTTTTATACAGACGGGACAATCCATAGAACTCTTTACTAAATAACCAGATAAGTTTCCATAAGCGTGAAAGTCAATAATTGTCAATATCAACATTCCACGAAGTGTGAATGTCTCTTGATGGTAAGAATCTCTAACTTTGATCCATTTTTCTCATAAGCTCTTTAAATCATCAATTGGCAGTGCTAAGTACAAATAGTCATTCCCTGATTGTTGAGGACCGGAGATCAATAAAATCAACATCAAGAACTTCCACTTAATGCTCAATTTTGGAGGGAGATTGTAGTTGACAAGTATGACGGGCCAAGTACTATGCCTACTACTCATATTACCATGTGGGTTCATTTCGTTCGCTGATAAACCTAGATATAGATTATGTGGCTCTGCACTAAATTTAGGATGATCATCATCAAAGGTCTTCCATTATGGTGAATCGGCTGAATATCTAAGCATGTCATCTTCAATACATTTATCATGGTACCAAGTTAAATTCTTGACATGATCGGTATTACGGAATAAACGCCGAAAACGTGGCGCTAGAGGAATGTACCCTAACACCTTTGCCGGCACTCCTTTGCTACCATTCGTTCGCTTGTTGCCCTTATTCCATCTTGACTCTTTACAAACTGGGCATTCATCCAAATCATCATATCCATTTCGGTAAAGGATGTAATCATTTGGACATGCATGAATTTTTTCATATTACATTCCCAAAGTACTCAACGTCTTCTTAGCTTCGTACATACTAACTGGTATTTTATTATCAACCGGTAGAACCTTTATTAGAAATTCTAAAAGAGTCATGAAACTAGAATTTGTCCACCCTCCTGATGCCTTCATGTTCCATAATTTGACCAATGTCAACAATTTCATATATTTAGTGCACCTGTCATACAAGGACATCTCGACATCATTTATCATAACATCAAATAACTTTGGACGGTGAACAAAGTATTCTTCCAAATCATTAATCATATCAAACAAATTATCTCTTAAATCTTCCTCAATAATATGTTCTTTTCCTTTGTTATTCGATATTGGATTCAAACAAATTTCACTGTGTAAATACCATATTTAGTATGAACAAATAATCCCACGTGCAAGCAAATGTCTTATAACTTCATCAACTGAATGAGACCTATGATTTTCACAATCTACACAAGGACACCGAATCTTATCATTTTTCGCGTGAGTTTTGGCAATGACAAAAATTCTTCAACACCATCTTGATATTTTCTAGTCAATCTACTATCTCATATCCATTTCAATTCATCTGCAAGAACCCGGCCTAAACCAAATTAAAGATCATAAAATACATTCAATATTCAAGTTTTTTGCAATTAGAATAACACATATCAAGCTTTTGGCATAATTTAACAAATCATGCTTTCAAAAAAAAAAACGAAAATCTAAAGTTTATATATTTAAAATATCTACAATGAATATAAAATAACTCAAAAGAGTAAGTAATCACTTACAAATAATGACTATAAGAGAATGTTAGTTTGGTGAACGGTGATAATGACGTTGAACGGTAGTGGAGGATCTAGTATTGCAGGTCTCTGTAATATTTTTTGCTGCTACGGAACTGTTTTGCAAAATAAAATCAGGGTTGATAAGGATTTTTAATTAGAGATTACACGACGGTTTATTGAAACCGTTGTGTAATCTCTCGATTTTTGTGGAAAGTGTAGATTACATGACGGTTTCAATAAACCATCCTGTAATTTCTCAGTTTTCACGACTGTTTATTAAAACCATCGTATAATCTCCATTTTTCACGACGGTTTCAATAAACCGTCATGTAATCATAAGGCAATCCTTTTTTAGATGATGGTTTTTGTAAAACCGTTGTGTAATCTATGTTGTCTATTCCAACTTTTGTGGTAGTTATAACACAAAGGCCACAAAACAACCGCAAAGAAACATATCTTACGGATGAAAAAGAAAACCAAACACTAAAAAAACGATATGTATCTAGTCTCATTAGGGTAAGAAACACACTTTTTATTAAGGAATAATGAAAAAAACTACAAGTCATGATCAAAATACCAAGGAGAGTAAGGCCCCTTGATATCGGCAGAAGAAAATGGGAGAAAAGGCAAGCAGTTGACAAACATGTCTTTGATGGCGGCAAAGCCTAACACACACACCACCATGTGGCTCACCTCCTTATACAAACTAAAACCTCCAAATGGTAGGCCGTGATGATGACCAACACATTCAAAAACGCCTCAACATCGACGGCAACCCAACCCTTTTCACATCTTTGATCCGCTAGCCTTCCCCTCCACTGATAGCATGAACTTCCTCCTAATCTCAACAACTAATGACGGACTTATAGATGAAATTTAAAGGTCAGAAGCTTGGCAGTACTCCGAACCTTCGAACAAGAACGTTTTTCTATGTCTATCTCTCACTCTCTTTTCTCCTAGGGCCAAAAGAATGTAACTCTTTTTTCTTTTAAAATATAAAATTTGTTATTATAATTAATAATCCTATGATCTAATTAATTGCCGTTCCTATAAACTATTATGTTTGCAATGTTCTGGGCCCGATTCTTTTTTTATAGCTAAAAATGACCCTAAACTCTTAATTAGGTACAAAAACATCTTCTGTTTCTTTCCTTTCTCTTTTCTCTTTTTCTTTTCTTTTTCTTTTTTTGACAAAATATGTTAATTATCTTTAACAGATTGCTTTAATTACTTAATTGATTCCAAAATTATTATGTTGTGATATTTTTGTCCCCATTCCTTTTTAGTTGAAATCTTAATTTTATCGAATTTACTAAACTAACCATAAAAAAATAAAACCAAAAAAAAAAAAAACCTTAAAAAGGAAAAAAAAATCAGAAATTTAAAAATCTCTCTCAATTCACAACAAGAGGAACAGAGGAGAGATAAAAAGGGTGGATATTGACAGAGATAGATTGGGAGATCAAGAGGGAAGAGAGATGAGATTAAACACAGAGAGAGAGAGAGAGAGAGTGAGGGAGAGGAGAGAGAAATAGAAAGATATTTTTTTATTTTTATTTTTTTAAGGTTTTTTTATTTGTTTTATTTTCCAAAAACTAGTATATAAATTGAGATTTATAGCTAAATAATCTTTTTTTTAAGAAAATTACTGAATTTTTTAAAAATTAAATTAAAATACCTTTTTTTTAATGGTCAATTAATAATTGAGCACATATATTAATTTGGTCAATCTATGATTGACTACTGCGGTCAATCACCGATTGAATATAATGTAAATAATCCAATTTCATAGTCAATTATTGATTGACCAAATCTGATAAAAAGACAAACAAACATTTTGCTAAATTAAAAAAAAAAAATGTTCAGTCATCTATTATATTAGGTAACTAAAAAAAGTCACCCAATTTATGAATCAATTGAGCAATTAAGTTAATCTATTAATGGCAACTAATGGATTCTGTTAAGAAATAATCTTTTTGTATATTTTTTAAAGAGTTCATAATCATTTCGCTTATGGAAAAAAATAATAATAATCTAGCGGCGTTAATTAATACTTTTCTGTCTATTTTTCTCATATTTTTTTAAATAACGCACTAATTAAATTTTACATATCGATTATTACTTGTTAAATCCGTCTTAATATTCCAGAAAAAATCCCTACAATGAAAATGTTAATTTTAATCAACTTTTTCACTCAACCAACCCTATATAGTTTAAACAATCTTTTTTTTTTTTTTGGAGGGGTTCAATTTGATTGCTTTTCTTCTACAACTACTACTTCTTCTTCTTTTGGCTGAGAAATCCAACGATGTTACAGTGAAACCGTAACAATTTTGAAGGGGGAAATAAATGCCAACCTACACATACAAAAGAACAATAAAGGAATCGTTCATAAACCTTCCAAAACATAGTTCTGAACTTCAAGAACATTATTTTCAGTAAGAAATTCTCATGTTTTCCTAGTTCTTGACAACTGCAAATTGGGAAAAAAGAAACACAACACCGAAATCTGATCTAGAAGATCATAAACATTAAGTAAGTGCTCCATAAAGATTATGTAAAAGATAGTGGGTTATTTATCGATGGGATGGGTGAAAAAAAGATAAATATTATAACTTTATTATAGGAATTTTTTTGGAATAATAAAAATGGTCTAACAAGTAATATTTAAAATTTAATTGGTAGATGATTTAAGAAATGGAAGAGAAAAATACACAGAGATGTCAATAGATGTCCTAATAATTAGCATGGGGTATCGAGGGGCAAAAAAAAAAAAAAAAAAAAAAACAACAACAACAACAAAAAATTAATGTGGGGTATGTCTTTTTTAATTTCTTTGGAAAAAATATTGCTTCTATTTATACTAATATAATAGTACACATCAAGGTGTACTTTAATGAATAACGGTTAAACAAAATTACTTTCAAAGATAGATGTATTTTTTTTTCCCCTCTTCCTTTGTCAATTCAGATATTTCTTGGTGGAGGAAGATGTGGAGTTTATCGATCCCCCCTAAAGTCAGGCTGTTTGTATGGTGTGCTTTACATGAGATTCTTCCTACGATAGTTTCCTTGATATCTGGAGGTATTGAGTGTGATGATGTTTGTCCAAGATGTAAAGATGAGATGGAATCCACCTCACACGTAATTTTCGATTGCCCGACGTCGCAAGCAGTGTGGAGGATGTCTCGGTTTTGGAAGGTGATAAAGAACAGGAGGTTTTTCTCATTTGCGGATTTTTTAAGAAGTGTGAAGTCAGAAATTCCTATGGAGGATTCCTATGGAGGATTTTGCTTTGGTGTGTTGGTTAGCTTGGAAATTGTGGTGTGAGAGAAACAAGGTTGTTCACGGGGGAGAGAATGGAGATCCGCACGCCATTCTTGATTTGAGTATTGCTAGTTATGGCGAATGGCAGGCTTTGAATCGTGTTCTGGCCCAATTACAGGGTGTAGGCTCAGACGTTTGGTCACCTCCTCAATCGGGTTATCTCAAGCTAAATGTCGACGCATCGGTCCTACCAGATATGGATCATATTGGCATAGATGCTGTCATTCGTGATGAGAAAGGGATAATTTTAGGTGCAGTGGCGAAATCAATAGAATGAGCCTTTTCTCCTTTTTTGACTGAGTGTATAGCCCTTCGTGAAGGCCTGTTTTTTGCGATGGAATTGAAGCTGGGTACCCTTGTGGTGGAAACTGACGTAATCAATGTGGTGTCAGCTGTTGAGGATAATCGGGAGCTGTCTGTGGAAGGCCCGATTTTGGAGGATGTTAAACAATTACTTGTCCAGCTGCAGAGTACAGGTGATTATCACATTTGTCGTCGTGCTAATCATGTTGCTCATCTCTTAGCTAGATTTGGTTTTAATTCTAATTGTACCAATGTGTGGATTAGTGAGACTCCTATTATAGTCTCTAATGTTATCTCTTTTGATGCTATTGCTTAATAAAATGATTCATATTCAAAAAAAAAAAAAAAAAAAAGATAGATGTATTTTAAAAAATACTCTTCGCACACCTCATTTTAAAATTTGAAAATAAATATTATATATCTTCAAATATAATTCCTATAAAGTAATTAATAATCAAAATTTAAAACAAAAAAACAAAAACAAAAACAAAACAAAACAAATCATTGCTAATGACTTCAAACGATAACAAAATCATAAGTTGTTTATTTTTTACTAATCAATAACCAACCTCTACTTTCATGGTGAAATTAGCCAAACAAACATAAAGAAAACGAGAGGGACAAAAAATGAAAGTGTGCCTTGTTTGACAGAATTAGAAAGTTGGGGGTGGGTGGGGGTTTACAAGTGGAGTTGTGATATATGCCTTCCAAAAACGTTTTCTGGAATCCAGAGCTTGGACACATGCACACACACATACATATGAGTAGTCTCATATCCGGTAATGTGAACTTCAGTTACTGTAAATGCGAATTTCAGTTACTAAAAACGAAAATTCATACATAAGAAAATAATAAAATAAGGGGAATTCAATTCACTTTAGCTACATTTTCTTCTGCATGAATTCACATGTAACTGAAGTTTACATTTAAAGTAACTGAAGTTCACATTATCAAATATCATACGGTACCCGATATGAGAATTGAAATTCAAGTCTGGATATAAAGCAAAGATTATAATTTCTTTTTAGGATAAAATATCATGAACTGATATGAGATCTTAATAGTAAAAACATGGGATAAAAAAAATAAACAGCAACCGTAAAAAAATAAAATTAAAAAAAAACTTAATTTATGTCGACTAATCAAATATGGCAGTAACCTAAGAAGGGGGGGGGGGGGGGGGGGGGGGGGGGGGGTGGGAAGGAGGATAGACAAAGATAATTAGCAAAAAAGAAAGGGAAAAAGAGAGAGGGAAAAAAAAAAGAAAGAAAAGAGAGAGAGAAGGAAATATAACGTGGGATATGATTGGTGCGTGAGAAAATGTGGGAGAAAAAAAATAACATTAATTTGATGGATTAAAAAGGGGAAGAAAAAACAATAATTTGATTGTAGGGGTTGTTTTTGGAATAAAAGAGGGATATAACAAGTAATATTTTACATTTAAAATTTTAATGGTGGATGATTTAAGTAGAGGTGTAAGAAAAAGAAATAAGATGGTGTCAATAAACCTTCCCTATGTAATAATATATTCTTATGAGTTGATTAGGAGATTTATGAATTTATGTAAGTATATTCACTCTAATTAATATAAAGAAATCATATATAGGTCCAATAGTGTTTTTTTTTTTTGGTAAATAAGTGATATTGGTCCAATAGTGGTGATTGATCCATAACTGATGGATCGTCATAAAATCTACTTAAAAATTTTTTAGAAACAAATGTTACTTATCTATAAGTAATAATATATGGAAAGGACAAAACGTTTTACCGTTGTTTATTGTGCAAAGTATTTTCATCCCAAACGGTTCGTTTTGGACAAAAATGTTTTGTATTTGATTTTAGTCCTTCACTTTTTTTTTTTTTTACAATTTAATCATTTATTTGTATTGGTCATTTTTTTTCATTTTAGCTCTTTTATCTTTCTTTTTTTCTTTGTATTTTTTTCATGCCTCTCTTTTTTTATTTTTAGGTCCTTTGTTTCTTTTTTTAAAATTTCGTTTTTTAACTTATTATTTTGAATTCTCCAAACGTAGAGTAAAATTTTCAAATACATCCAACATGTGCATAGCACATTGTAATATCCCATCAATTTAAGGCACTAGTCTAGATAAGTTTAGATGGGATTTAAATTTGATTTATAAAATATTAGATCCTTCTAGCAAATACTTGTTTTGCCAATAAGCCCTTAGATATTTTTAAGAAGATAAAATGCCATTCGGATGTCTAGTTTACTTGGCCTTGAGTAGTCAAATGCCTTGTTGTCAACAAGAAATTACTTCATAAAGCCTGCCTATATAAGGAAGATAAGGTGACATTGTTTCACCAAGTGAATTGCGATAGAGAAAGAGAGAGAGATAAAGGAAAAAAAATATGTAGAAAATTGTTTTACCCTTTAGCAAGCAATGTAAATATATGTTCAAATGCATCACTTAAACAGTATTATAAGTTTTAAGTATGTTTTTAGTTATGATATTTATTATTATTGTCATGATTTGTAGAGGTTTAAAGAAATTATTTTTTATGTGTGGTGTGAAATCTCATGTTTGTTAAAATCAATTTAGATGAAATGGCCAAATCCTTAAGAAAAAGAATTTCAAGAAATGTGTCATGAATAAAAAGTAAAGGGTTCGAATAAAAGAGATTAACATAATATCAAAGGGTCCTAAAACAAAAGTTAAGAGAAGTAATTTTATTGTGAAAAATCCTATATGGTATACTTACTAAGCTCTAGCGCATATAATTCTTGTGATATAGTTTGCAATGTCAGTAAGATTATGAGGTTAACTGAATCTGAAATTTTAGAGTCACATAATAAGTTTAGAAATTTTTTTGAGATTTAAGATTTTTGTATTATAACGACAATTTTTATCTCGATGCATAATATTATTTCTGTGAGAAAATATAGCGTATAGTATATTTTAAATATATTAAGGAAATAAATTAACAGTTTTTTCTTATGATAGTAAATAATAGCATATTTCTCTTTCTCCTTTTCTTTTATTCCAATCTTACCCTTTTCTTTTTCTCTCCCACATGCCCCTTTCTCTCCCTTTTCCCAATCTCTGTCTCTCTCTCGTTAGTCGCCAACTGGAGAGGACGCCGTGCCGGTGACGGTGAGAAGATGACGACGGCGGCGAGATTGCTTCTCCGATCTGCGATCAGTGACGGCCGAGTAAGATCTGCGATTTACAATCAGCAATCGTCGCGATCTTGTCCGGCTGCTTTCACCCTGTGGTTGCGTCATCACTGGCAACTCGTTGTTCTCCGTCATCGTTTCCGTCATCTCCGATCTGCAATCAACGACGGCGGCGAGATCGCGACCCTTTCTCCAATCTGCGATATGCAATCAGCAATGGTCGCGATCTTCTCCGGCAGCTTTCATGCCGTGGTTGCGTCGTCTTCGGCAGCGTGTCGTTCTCCGGCACTGTTTCCGTCTCCTCCGGCAGTTTTCCATCCTCTCCGGCGCTGGTTTTGATTAGACAAAGTTAGATTAAGGTCTCAACGAGTTTAAATTATACTTTTTTATTTTTATTTTTATTTTTATCTTTTTCTGAAATTTTTTTTATTTTTTTCTAAAATAATTTTATCTTTTCTAAAAAAATTTTAACTTAGGGGGTATTTGATGTGTAAGTTTGATTTGAAATTGATAAGTTTAAATACAAAAAACTTTTTGAGAAAAAGACAAAAACTTTTGAGAAAAAATACAAAAAAAAATTTAAACAGGACCGGTTACCAAACAGGGCTTTAAACTTAAAATTTTTAACTCAAATTTAAAATTTTCAACTCAAATTAATTCACTAAACCGATTCAAAGTTTTATTTTGGGACTTTATGGGAGAGGAGGTTGCGTCTTCCTCGCAAGCTCCCGACTGTCCGGAGACGAGGATTTGGCGTTGACGAAAGGGAGCTGTGCACGACGAAGAGCGGAGCCGTCTGTGGCGACGGCGATGTCGACGACGAGGTCCAGAACACTCGAGACAGTGTCTGAGCAATCACGGGGGTAGTTTGGTAATTGTAAGAGGAAAAAAATGCTATAATTTTCTATTTTTTTATAATCAATGCTATAATTTTCAATTCGTACCTCAAAAAATTATACTTCCCTCTTCTCCCTGTTTCTATCAAGTATGAAATTTTAGTCAGCTAATATTCTTTCGGAACTGTTCGTTTTGAATGGGCCCTACAGACATGTTTTAAATTAATATATCTAAAAACACTAAAAATTATGTAATTATTTTAAGTAAGTGGTCGAAAAACAGCTACCCACCAAATTATTCCTACACCCACCTAATTTTTCCCTTTTTTTTTTTTTTCAATAACTTAAGCAGTTATTTTCGGTAATAATTATATCCACCAGTCTCACTTTGACTCTTACAATTGACAAAAAGAAAATGTACTGTGCAATATGATTTTTTTTTTTTAATTTCGATTTCTCTTATATATATATATATATATATATATATATGTTATAAAATCTATAACCATGTTAAAAAGGGAAAGTTTCAACAAAAACATTATCAAAAAGGAAAGGATTCTGGTAGAGTCTGTCTATAATTATTGATATAAAGGCCGTAAAAATGGCATTTCATGGTCGAGACTGAGGAAGTGCAGGGAAAAAAAGTTGCACCAAACCATAACATGATAAAGTCCCTAAAATAAAATATTGTATACAAATATTATATAATATTCCATCAAGTAAAAATGCCTCTCCAATTTCAAATTTGGGACAGATACTTGGGTCCCGTTAAAAAAATAAAATTAAAAATTAAAAAAAAAAAAATCTTCTTCAGCTACGATCAAAATCTGTTTGCAAATCATATCTCAACTACTTCTCTTTCAATCCACATATTCACACCCTTTGATGCTAAACTAAATACGATTAGAACTTGTAAAGCTTATAAGAACCCAAACGGGGAAGTAACAAAAGAAACGATCAAATTAATCTAAAATCCAATTGATTTAATCACCAATCCATCCATAAATATGAGAAAGTTAAAGGGAATCGTCATCGCGTTCTGCAACCGAGTCGACCGAGTCATCGAGGAAGACTTGGCTTGCAGTGGTTACCGTCGAAAGCTCATTGTTCTGAGTCAACTCGGATTTGTCCCCATTCTCCTCCAAACTCCAGTAATTTCCGACCTTCTTAATGACTGCGAAAACCTCCTCTGTAACAACAATGGAACCGACCTCAGAGGTAACAGACGAATCGGACCTCGAATTAATCAATTCATTGTTGGGGAATGTTCCAGAAGCGTAGCGGCGGCAGAGGGCGGTGACGGCAGGGGAGGAAGTCTCCGGCGAGAGTTTTGATTCGGCGGAGAAGGTCGGCACAATCGGAGAAGGGGAGTTCATCGAGGGTGTCAAATATGGTGCGTCGTTGTCGTCATTGTTTTGTCGGTCGATGAACTTCGGAAGGTCCATTGACGGCGGTGAGAGAGGGGTGGTTGGAGCTAATGCCTAGGGTTTCGTGGGATTCGAATAGAGAGAAAGGTTGATAGAAAGATTGAGGGAAGAAGGAGAACGAAGAAATTATGGAAATGATTGAAAATTGGTGCCGTAAGAACAGAGGAAGTTTGAGGATGGTGGGGAATCTTCAAAATAACTTTTTTTTTTTTTTTTTCAAAGATGAATTTTGTTTTTGTGAAAGCAAAACTACCATCTACAAAACAAATCCACCGTACATCTCAACACAAAAGCACTTATTAACCCTTGGATCAGTTACCATGGGTAGTGTTCCTAACAAGGACTTTACTGCAAAATCTCCCATTAAAAATTTTGATTTTATTTATTTTATCTTTTTGTGATTATTTTTTTTTTTTTTCAATTTTTTCTTTATTTTTTGCTCAAGAGCTCATGTGAATAATGTTTTTTGTCATTGTTTTTAAGTCAGTCATGTGATAACCCCATTACACGTAATGTGATGAGCCACAAATCACCACTTGTCATCTTTTTTTTTTTTTTAATTATCTATTCTACATGTGCGAAAGACGAGTTATGTAAGTGTCTTTTAACATTTCAATTTTTTCTTTCCTTTTTAGTTAACCATCGTTCGGTTTAACTTTTGAAATGAATACGATTCCGTTTGGATTACGTGTTTAGTTTTAAAAAGAAAAATTTCTTATTTTAAATCAAAAAGTTTTTCTTTTGAAAATAAGATGATATTTAAATATGTAAAAATTTTCTTTTTGAAAAAAAAAATTGTCTGGAATGAGAAAAAATAATATTAAAAATAATACATTGTGATAAGATTAAAAAAAATTTTCCTCTTTTAAAATGATACTGTATAAAATAAGTTTAAAAATAAAATAATTTTTTTAAATAATAAAAAAATTTTATACAAATATTTTTTACTAAAATTTTCTAATTTGGAAAATTGGACATGTTATCAAACATGGGGGTAATTTTTTGGTCAACAAAATTGCCATTTTGTGCCGCCGCCGGGGGAAAAAAAAAAAGGAAAAAGACTAAGCTGAAACTAATACGTGGAATTCAAATATATATAAGTCTTCCATGCAGAGGTCTCGAAGAGCAGGGTTTTTTCAATTAATCTGGAGTAATTGAAAAAGTTTTGGAGAGAGGGCGAGTTAAAAGAGTGAAGATGTGGGGATTTGTTGTTATTATGAGCTTAGGATTACTAGGAAGATTGGTTGATTGTGGTGGGAATAATATTAATGGAAAAGTTATAAGCAGAGATGATTTCCCACCTGGGTTTGTCTTTGGTGCTGCCTCCTCAGCTTATCAGGTCCCCTAACATTTCAGTTTTCACTTGTGCCCATCTCTAACCTTAAATTTAAATAAATAAAAGAAAATCCCAATATTCTGAGGATTGTGAGGTGGGTTTGTGGTGATTTTGTGTTTTGTTTGGGTATTTTTGGTAATCTGCTTGAGCAGGTGGAGGGCGCTGCGAACCAAGATGGAAGGACTCCAAGCATATGGGACACTTTTGCTCATGATGGTTGGTTGATTTTAACTAGCTCTCCTTTCTTGATTCTTTTGCTTCATATTAATTCAATCTCTACATATAATTTGTCGTTTGTTTATGTCAAGGAAAGGTTATTGTCGTATGTCTTCTAGTGTTAAACTTCCCATTATATAATTTCTTAGATAGGAAGATCTAAATCCGCATTAGCCACTCGACTGAGCGGTAATTTACACCTGACTTAAAATTGAGGTCTTGAGTTCAGATCCCTTCTATAAATAGATTGTTAAGCAAACTCTATGAAATGTCAATTCCCTTTATAGACAAGAAATAGAGGGTATAAGCATAGGCTCGGTCCCATTTGAAAATGAGTGATACTAAACATGGAACGGAAAAGTTTCGATTCTATTTCAACTACTAGCCCAACGTCGTACGGTCAATTGATGAGGCAAACACTTTAAATGGGGATATGAAGTATTGTACCTTGAACCCATCTTGAGTGGAAAATAAAGGAATGCATAATAACTGTTGCGCCACCGCGTTGGTGGTTACATTATCCTTTTGCTTCTTTACATGTTTCTGAATGAATTCTGGAATATATTATGTTGAGTGTACTCTTGGACTTGAATATTCAGGGTACATGGATGGAGCCACGGGAGATATAGCATGTGATGGATATCACAGATACAAGGTTTACCTCTGCAGAATGCTTGGCTCATTTTTTAATCATCATTTTGTTCCGTAGTTATAGATTAATTTAATTATTTAATCCTTACTCTTGTCGTAAATAAGATATTTAACTTCTTGTTACCCCGGTGTGCTCATGATCAAAAAGCTAACTAAAATCTAGGCTGATTTGGTTCGAAAATATTTCATGTTGTCGTAATGGTTGGTAGAAACTTGCTTGCAGGAAGATGTCCAACTCATGGTCAAGACAGGTTTAGAGGCATATAGATTCTCCATTTCATGGTCAAGACTTATCCCAAGTATGATCACACACAAACTGCTTGCAAGAAATGCAAAAACGAGTCAGAACATGTCATCTTCTAACACTACGATCTTCTTTCTTTTTTATTTTTTTCCCAGATGGAAGAGGGCCTATAAATCCGATGGGTTTGCAATATTACAACAACTTCATCAATGAATTAGTCAGCCATGGTCACGTCCAATATATGATTAATGAGTTTCTTTTTATCAAGGAAAACATAATGCTAAGACTTACTTGTTTCTCGTCAACCAGGAATCGAACCACATGTAACATTACACCATTGCGATCTCCCACAGGTACTTGAAGATGAATATGGAGGATGGATTAGTCGAGAGATTGTGGTATGTTTCTTTGTATCTTGCTGGTAATTTCATGCTGACAGTGCAAAACCGGGCAATTGACATGATTGGATAACGTTTATGCGGATGCAGGAAAGACTTCAGGGAATATGCAGATGTGTGCTTCAGAGAGTTTGGTGACAGAGTTAAATATTGGACTACTATAAATGAGGCAAATATTTTTGTGCTGACGGGTTACGACATGGGAGATCTACCTCCTAAACGATGTTCGCATCCATTTGGTGTATGCTCCAAAGGCAACTCCTCAACTGAACCATACATTGCAGCTCATCATATCTTGTTGGCGCACGCATCAGCTGCTAGATTGTATGAGAAAAAATACAAGGTAAACTTGAGCCTTTTCAAATAAAAAAGCCAAGCCTGACGAGAAATTCTTACAGTTACTTGCTCAATTTCTGTTAAGCGTGACGTTTGAATTTGATTGCAATATTTTATAAATTTATAACTTGGGCAATGCAGGACAAGCAGCACGGATTTATAGGATTCAATATCTTTTCTTTTGGGCTTGTCCCTCTAACAGACAGTAGTGAGATAAAATTGCTACTGCAAGAGGAAATGAGTTTTTCCTTGGTTGGTAAGTTACAAATGAGTTTGCCACTTGGGGCTAGCTCAAGTGGTTGGGTGCGTGAGTGTGTGGATAGGGCTCGAATCCTGAGTAGTCAATATATATATATATATATATATATTACAAATGAGTTTTATATAAAGCTTG
Source organism: Ficus carica (assembly GCA_009761775.1). NCBI lineage: Eukaryota > Viridiplantae > Streptophyta > Magnoliopsida > Rosales > Moraceae > Ficus > Ficus carica. Next base: position 4,626,199 of record CM019746.1, read on the forward strand.
TTCTTTGTGCTGCCTTTGAGTATGTATTGAATGCACTTTGCGTTATAGGTTTTTGAATCCCTTGGTATTTGGAGATTACCCTGATGTGATGAAGAAGAATGCAGGCTCAAGGATCCCGGCCTTCACCCTCCAAGAATCCAAAAGCATAAGGGGTTCGTTCGACTTTTTAGGACTGAATTATTACTATGAAATGTTTGTCAAGGACAAATCCAGCACCCTTCTGTCAGAAAATAGGGACCTTGCTGCAGACATGGGAATTCAACTACTCTGTATGCCTCTTTAGCTTGAACACCTATACACGCATCAAAACATTTTAGGATTTCCAACTTGAAAAAGTGAAATTCTTCGCCCAAATCCGACAATGTCACCAAACTTTTTAAACCGTTTTCAATGATATAAAGGCTAAATCTTTCTGCACCGCATCAAATAATATAAAACATTTAATTTCAACAAGTTTTCAATTGAATTGCTCATGGAGCTCCATTTTTTTTTTTTTTTTTTTATGTGTGGCAGATATTCCAAGTGACCCATCAAAATTTGAGGTAAAACATATACATATTTAACTTTTTTCTGTTGTTTTATGTATGAGAATTCTGTATCGTGTTGTTGATTCTCTAGTTTGATGCAGTATCCGAGCACACCCCAGCGCCTAGCAGGAATTCTGGAGTATATAAAGCAACATTATAACAATCCTCTCATTTATATCCATGAAAATGGTGTAGTTTATCTCTCTCTCTATTCTCATGACAATATTTTCAAATTATTTTACAGAAATTTCATTGGTGAAGATCACCCCTATTGATTTTTCAACTATTCAGAAGTTTGATGTCCAATTTTGTGGATCATTGTATGGTAGTCCATTAGCTCTAAAGTTGGAACCTAACTCGAAAATGTGTTTTTGTTAGGAGGAGCTTGTTAAAAATTAGGCGCTTTAACTTTATACTTTCGAGAGTGATAATAAAACTAGTCTCTCGCTAGGGCTACAAAAATATAAGTGTGGACCCAAGGTACCACAAAGGGCTACTGCAAGGTTAAACCACATGCTTGCGTTGAACAATAATTAGGCTCTGCACATTCAACAAGGCGAACACATTTTAACTTCTAAGGGTTGTATGTTCTACTCATTGTCGATGTATTCAACAGGTCAAAAACTCGGCGTAATTCAACATTGGAAGACTGGCCGAGGGTTGAACACTTGCAGGCACATATTGGGAGTGTTTTTGATTCTATAAGGTATATGTTTTTAGCTCTAGACTAGCATAGCACGAGTAGTAACTAACTTATTATCGCCTCTTACATTCTTTCCCCAGTGCATAATATTAAAAATTTCTAATAAATAAAGTTTCTAATAGGGGCATTTGTTCAAGTTTTCCTGTGTTATCGCAAGTGTTGGTATTCTTTTTAGAAATATGAGTTGAGTTGACATTATTTTTCCTTCATGTGTTTGGCTTGCCCATCCTTGAAACTTCCGAAGGAACGGACGAATGTGAAAGGATATTTCGCATGGTCCTTCTTGGATTCATTCGAGTTGTTGGACGGCTATGAATCAAGCTTTGGATTGTACTACATAAATTTGGAAGATCCAGAGTTGAGAAGACAACCGAAGCTCTCAGCGCATTGGTATTCCCAATTCTTGAAGGGAAAAAGCATCACTTTAGATGGCATTGATGTTCAATCTCCATCCCGTGATTCCTTCTAAACTAGCTAGAAGCTCCGGCCTCATGCATTTGTCGGACGTTTAGGAAATTAAACCAGTATCTTGTCCTTAATGTAATTCATCGTCGCAAACAGTCCGGCACATCCTATCTGTTGCAAATATGTTGTTGGTTTAATTTTCAACAATGAAAAGATTCACACTCGTCTTTACAAGATTCTATTCAACTTGAAGACATCAACAATAAGGAGAGCTTTGAACAGTTTATACTTTTATACGACTTGGACAATCAGGAATGCGAGAAACAACATGGTGCATGATCGAATTGAGATGTTAAATTTCGCATTTTTGCAAATAACAGGAGATACTCCTTGGATTTTCTAAATGGCAGGGGGTGAAAAGTGAAATTTAGCATAACATAAGGGATGCTTTTATATTTTCCCTTTCGTTTATCATCCCTAGAATTTACATGAAAGCGTTGGAAAGTTGCATTTAATCAAACAAACAATGTCATCGACCCAAATTATTTATGATTCGTCTGCTTTTTTGCGATATTACTATATTAAATTATGAATTTGTATGCCCAAAAAAATAGGCATAGACTTGCAATAAGACAATAAAAACACTACGAATGCCCCTCCGTCTATTTATCTATTTCCCAACTCGAAATGGGAACAAGTTTGAAAAATGATCTAAGAGCGTCTAGTGTTAGGCCAAGAGGGTCTCTTAACGCCTTCTTGTTCAATCTAAGAGGGTCTCTTAAGGAAGGATGAATTACTCCCGAGTAGGAATCTATTGATTCTCTCCCGATTAGTCGGACCATTTCCCAACTCGAAATGGGAACAAGTTTGAAAAATGATCTAAGAGCGTCTAGTGTTAGGCCAAGAGGGTCTCTTAACGCCTTCTTGTACAATGGAGAGTTGTATGCTGCATTAAGGAAGGATGCATTACTCCCGAGAAGGAATCTATTGATTTCTCTCCCGATTGGTCAGACCGTAGGTGCGATGTTTTACTTCAAGGGCAAGGACCCCCTCACCAGGCAAGATATTATGAAACTAATCACTATCAAATTTAGCGAGAGAGAGAGAGAGACGTGCTTTTGGAACATATACTGATGTTTATTGTTCTGTTTTTAATCAAGAAACACAAAGAATAACACTTCCACAAGTACACGATGCAATAGCAAGCAAGTAGACGAGTCAAAATCTTGGCGACAGTTTTCCCCCCAAGGTAATCCCACTAGCACTGTGATGAAGATATAAGGTAACTATTGTTGTCACTAAACGTGACCCGTTGAGACCAATCACTAGTTACAGTTTTACCTAATTGATCCCTCAGAAATGGTAGACACGGTGCAAACACCGGCCGACGTCGTGAAGGAATATCCTTGTAGCAAGCAACCAGATTTGTATTCGTATGCAAGTCTACTTGCAGTGTTTCAAAGACTTTCTTCTTAGGGTTCAAAACATCATCAGGCTGCCCTTCAAAGCCCGGGAAACGAAACTCTCCTCTCCAACATTAGCAGATTGGGGTGGCTCAACCAATTCAACCTGAAAGGTAAACCATCAGTGAAGAAAATTAATTCAACATTACTTTACATAATAAAGACTCGAGATTCGAATTGGACGACTTTGCAAAATTCTTTTCCTTTCTGAAACATTGTTTTCCCTACTCAAACAGTTTTCTCGAAATAATTGCGAAATTCCAACAAAAGAGGAAACAGTTAAAAAGGAAAAACGCATCCCAAAAAGTCCTTTTGTTTTCTGACTAACAAACTTCATTCTGAAGATTGACGCAAGTTGCAAAGATCGGTGTCAAGAGTAATGGGGTTGCTTTACCTTGGTGCCGTCGCTGTTGGAAGCAGCAAGAACCATAGCTTGTGACTTAATGCCCCGCATGGCCACAGGCTTCAGGTTGCAAAGAACACAGACCTTCCGGTTCTGCCAAATGAAAAATTTAGGTTACTAAAAACAAAAGATAAAAGATGCTTCCCAAAAGTATAAAGTAAAATAATAAAATATCATCACTGAAAGATCTGTAAAAGCAAAGAAAAATACCTGCATTTCTTCTAGAGGAATGTACTTCACGAGTCCACTAACAACAGTTCTGGGCTGTCCTTCACCCACATCAATCTCTTCTACATATAAAGCATCGGCATCTGGATGCTTTTGCGCTTTTGTAATCAGGCCAACACGGATATCCAGTCTTGAGATTGTAATTTCTGGTTCAGTTGCAGATTTCGTTGACTTCTCGGATTTTGCTGACTTTTGTTTCTTTCCACTGTTGTCTGCTACAAAGAACCATAGGTATCTTAGACATGGCTTTCCGATGCTTCCAACTTGCATAGGGGAATTGATATATGCATTAAGTGCTATAGACAAGAAGACGAAAAACTGAAACTAATTTTAACCTGAAACTTTTGCCTTTTTCAATTGCTCGGCCACCTTCTCTGCTTCAGCTTCTGCCCTCTCAATTCTGTCCGCTTGACTTCCAGCAAACCTCTTCCTGAAAGACTCTACTTCTTCATCTTTCTGCAGACAATAATAAGATGAACAAAATGAGAATATACTTGGGATAGATCAAGGTATTCTGTAGCCGCACCAAAGCCTGAGAGCATGTAAACTTTTTTCTTATTTCTTTGCCTTTTTGTTGATAAAGAGATTGCAGTTAGCAGGTCGCTATTTGAAAACCAAAGCTAAATATACACTAGGACTGGGGGGTGCAGAACTTCATGAACCGTATTTAGAAGCCAGAAAATTAAGTAATTTTCAAACGGCCAGCCTAAAGTGAAATATATAAGACTTGAACATATCCTGATGTATGTTAACAAGAAGCGTAAATAAAAATGAAAATTGCTTAACGTACCAATTCCTTAAACAACGGTTCTGGTTTCCCAATTCTGTGACCAGAAGGTATAATCAACCAAGGTCGCTTAGCCTTATCAATATCTCCGTTTTCGTCAGCAAGTGAAAGTTGATCAGGAGGCAAATTAAGCTGCTTCAATACCTAAATCAAAAGAAGGAATCATTAGCATGCAGCCATATTAAAGTGACCTATCATAGTCAACAAGAAGAAGCGTGAAACAGAAATCTCCGGCTGAGAGTCATTACCTCAAGAGAAAAGGAGGGCATAAAAGGTTCTAATAGACATGCGAGAATATGGACTAGCCCAACTGAAGTTTTCATAACAATGGCACAGCGTGGTTTATCCTCCTTGAATAGCTTCCAGAATTGGCTTTCCTGCAGAAAACATTTTACTTTACTGGCGCATCTTAAAAGCAGCAACTGAAATTTGGCTTCACAGCATATCCTAACAATAATAACTGCATCAACACATCATAATTAGAAATGATCCAAGCTTACTTGCAGATATGCATTTCCCTCACTTGAAATGCTCATTGCAGTTTTCAATCCTTGCTTTAGTTTGACCTATACAAATTGCAAACAAAAATTTTTATGTGAGTGTAAAAAGCTATGCAGAGTAAAAAACAAGCTTCAAGTTAAATGCAGCACTCTATCCAGAGTGTCAATTACCTTCTCCATGGCTTCAACATATTGTTCCACGTACTTTCCAACCTTCTCTGCTAGTTTCTCGGTCAAGGGATCAGATACATCATGTGGAGTATCTGGTATCGTGAATCATATCCTTGACCTGCATATGAAGCAATTAGTTTATATTGCTGTAACGAGTCATTACTGCATTGTCTCTTTTGCCCACGAGAAAAAAGGCCAAATAGTGTACATGAAAGAAAACAGAAAAAATTGATTAAATGTTCAAATAACCCAAAAGGTTTCAGTTTTACACAACAAAAACGATTCAGTCCAGCTCTTTTTCTTTGGTTTAAAAATTACTTTTCTGTATAAATTAAAGAATATTTATAAAAAGAAGGATATAAGAAAAAGTAAAATAAACAAATAAATAATACTAACTACATCACGCTAAATTGAGCAAAGTCTATGACTGAGAAATAAATCAGCCCCACCTCTGCACCCATAATTGATATGTAATCATGGTTCTTATGCAAATGATTCCTCAAAACTGATCATAAAGACACCAAATTCCAACTAACCTGATGGTTTAGCAATAAAACTCAAAACTCGATTTATGAAGTTCCCAAATTATTGAGCAATTCACTGTTCAGCTTTGCTTGCAGATCTGCCCACGTAAATAATGTGTCTGAAACCTAGATCAACAAAGCCAGTTTGAAACGTCAGCAACTTATGAAGGAAGACACAAGTGAAAAACAATTACAAGAATATCAAAACATCTATTATGCATTATTACCTCAGGCCTATTAGTAAGCAAGTAATATCTCCAAACTTCCACAGGAATGTTTGTATCTTTTGCATCATTACCAAACACGCCTATGCCTTTACTCTTAGAAAACTTTCCTGTTAAGTTATTATATCAGATGCAAGAACATCAAGATATCGAAATGAGAACGTCTTGCAAGAGAAGCTCTAGAACAAAATTAACTATTTAAATGATAGATTGCCCGGGGATTGGATGGACTGACCTGCTTCATAATTCAAGTATTCAGTAACACTGATTGTCTTCATCAATGTCCAATTTTCACCAGTTCCAAGAAGGGTTGAAGGGAACATCACCTGAAATTGGAATATACTCAAAAATGTAAAAGAGTTAATCTTCACAAATATGCAAAACTACAAATATTGTATCGTTGCCCAAAAAGTCCACGCTGCTCTCGTATTGATAACCCGGGACATGAAGCACATTGTTGCATTGCATCATTGAAAGGGGACATTGTAGAGTTTAAACATACGAAGAACAGGAGGGATCCAAAAGGAAATACATAGGGTCAAGTGTAGGAAATGGAGATACAGAGAGGTCTGACATAAATATCTAAATTTTGAGCCAGAATTCTCACAAGGCCCTTGTGCACTAATAAGAATAAGTTAAAACCTGCCCTCATGTCATCTGCCCCGGTCAACTTAGCACAAGAAGTTTCAAAAGAGAAACACGTACTGTAATCAAAAGAGAAACAAGTTATGTACCAAAACATGCAGATAAAATTTGAGAGGAAAAAGAGCATATGATCTATGCATACATGCAATAAAATTAAAATTAAGACAAAGGTTTGAAAGAAAAATCTCCCAGCTGGCTGGATGACGGACACGTTATTCATCAAAATATGAAAAATGCATAACACCCGGGGAAGTAACTTGCTCTCTTCCTAAAAAAACAGATTTTGAAGAATTAACACTTAACTGTATGGAATGGCACATTATCCTTGCCCATGAACTGATACAATTCAACCTCTTCAGGATTCTTCCACCACTTCTCCCACTCGGATGTATAGCATGAAGTAATTGAGACATATCCAATGGGCGCATCAAACCAGACATAGAAAACCTGTTCATCTCATGGTGGGAAAAAAAATTATATAATTGTTAGGAACCAGCTGAAAAGAAATGAGAACACGAAGTAGCACAAGCAGAGATCCCATGAATGACTACAAACCTTGTCCCTGAACTTATCGTGCGGGACAGGAACTCCCCACTTCAAATCCCTAGTAATGCATCGTTGTTTAAGCCCTTCTTTAAGCCAAGCATTTGTTGATTGAATGGCATTCTGACTCCAAGACCCGGCCACTGACGTTTTATTGATATATTCTTCTAATTTGTCTTTCAGCAAAGGGAGTTCAAGAAACAAGTGGTTTGTATCACGAATATGTGGAGCTGTTCCACAAACTGCTTGCAAGTAACGAAATCAGAAACAGAACGTGTCTATATTTTATAGGGAATAGAAATATGAGACTTAAAACAATCTTCAATAATCGATTAGTCCTATTTTTTTTTTTATCCCAACCGTATGTAATAGGCTTTCAGCAGGGAAAAGACCCAATTGACCGAATAGTAAGTTAATGACTAAGTCTCACCACAAACGACCATGTTCATGCGCATTGGTATGATGCTTGACACCAATTCAATTCACTCAGGACTCAAAACTTCCATATAAAAAATAAAAAATCCCAGATAATGGACTAAAATAAAAAGTTAAATAACTCAAAGTCTGAGGCCAAAAGCTATAAAGAACATAAATAATATACCTTGCACCTAGGATCTTTCAATTCTGTTGGATTCAAAAGCTTCCCGCACTTTTCACATTGATCTCCTCTAGCAGAATCATAATCACACCCTGGAGTCGGGCACGTACCCTCCACAAGGCGATCAGCCAAGAACCTTTTGCATGTATCACAATAAAGCTGAAACATTCGAAGAACTAAAGTCATAATCGTGGCTACAAAATGAACTAGGCATTTCATTCAGGAACAGTCAAATCACAAAATCTACCGGCTCTTCGACGAAATCTAAACAGTCCCAAATGAAGTTTAATCTCGAAATGACCCTGTACCTGCTGCATTGTGTTCTCTGAGAGCCAATTGTTCTCCAGAAGTTCTTAAAGATTGCTTGGCAAACCTCAGTCTGCTGTGGGGACGATGTACGCCCAAACTCGTCAAAGCTTATGTTAAACCACTTATAAACTCGCTATGAATTGCATGGTACCTATAAAAATAATACATACATACATATATATATATATATATATAATCCAACCCAACACAAATTAAGAAAAAATCCGTAAAAAGGCTTACGGTAAGCCAATTATAAACCCCTGTAAGAACAGCATAATAAATCAAAAAACCAACCGGCCTCATAATTAACGACATGAAAGCTTTAAAAGCATCAGAATTCAAAAATGAGAAGCATTACTTATCGCAAATCTCTTTCGGACTGCATTTCTCTTCCATGGCCTTGGTCTCAGTGGCCGTGCCGTACTCATCGGTTCCACAGATGTAAATGGCATTGTAATCCCGCAAACGACAGTATCTCGCAAAGACGTCGGCGCTCAACACACCTATCCAAGAAACCCAAAACGAAAAAACGTTAAGAAGTCTCCGAAACAGAGCCAAGACTTCGTTTTTTCTCGTCCTTCCCTAAAACGGCTCAGTCCGGCAAAAACACAAACAGTTGGAGGGCAAATTACATCCGATGATGTTGCCTAGGTGAGGGACGTTGTTGACGTAGGGCAAGGCGCTGGTGATGAGGATGTTTCCGCCGTCCAGGGATGGAAGCTTCGGGACCTTTCGATCGGAATCCGAGACGTCGCCATGGCGGTTCAGTCTCCAGCTAGAGAGAGAAAGAGGGGGGAGAGAGAGAGAGAGAGAGAGGCGGAGTACGGCGGCGAGGGAAAAGAGAAGAAGAAGAAGAAGAAGAAGAAGAGTGGCGGAGTCGGGCAGACGTTGAATGGGAAATGGGTTTCGGGTGGTTTTAGGAAGAGGAAAAATGTTTGCCTTTGAAGTTTGGGTTTATTTACAAGAGTAGGACAAGTGTGTGAGTTTTCACGACGCCTTTGCAATGAGAGTGGTAAAGTGACACACTTGTGTTTACTTTTCTTTTTTTTTTTTTTTTTTTTTTTTTTGGTTTTTTTGGTTTTAACCTTTTTATATCTCTTATTGTACCTTATGTTTAAAATTTTATATTTTTATATTATTAGATTATGATAATATATAATTTATATCATTTCTTGACCAACACATAATTTTGACTATATCTAAAATACCCTAAAAAGAAAAACTAAAAGTAAATAGTATTTTCCCAAAAAAAAAAATGTAAATAGTATTTACCTTCTAATACCATGCATTTTGTTTTCTATCTAGAAATTATATATATAGTTCATTTTGAAGTTTTTATTTTATAGCATTACATATATCTATACTTTTCTCTCAGCCAACATTTATTTTAATATCAAAAATACGTATATACCATCAAAATTGAAATTAGAAATAATTTAAGCAATTTAAAATAAAAGGTATTTTTGATATTTTAAGATCCAAATAAAAAGTTGACTGAATAATATATAAATTTAATACATTAATATAATATTGTGACGCCCCTAGTAATTTATAAACTTAATTTATGAATTATTATCATGGATTTCATTCATTGATATATTCTAATGAATTATTTTGATGAACATCAAAATTTAAGATCATGAATGATTTTATATGTATCATCTATATGATGATATTGATGCTCTAACAATGTTGAATTCCTCTTTTAAATGAGAAATTATAGATACATAAAAAATAAGTCAAACCACATATAAATTTATGCATAAAATTTATTATGTCATATTATAGGCATAAATGTCAATTTTTGAGAATGAATCACAATTACTATTAGTAGGTCGATCTGATGACTTTAGTTTTTATTTTGATCATATCAATATTTAAGGGTCCGTTTAGTGAAACGATTTGAGTTAAGATTTTTAAGTTGAGTTGAAAATAAATTAAGTTGAGAGTTAGAGTTGAGCATTTGATAAAAAGTTTGAGTTGAAAAGTTTAACTTGAGTTGAGTGTTTGGATGTAAAAAGTTTGAGTTAAACTTTGAGTTAAAAAGTTTAACTTGAAATGTGTGTTTGGAACTTAGGTTTTAAGTCAAAATTTTCATCTTAGTTTTTATATTTTTCTTATGAATTAAAAAAAACTTATAACTAGTTTTGAAAGTCAACCACTTCAACTTAAAAATTTAATCTCAAACTAACTTATCAAACGGAGGCTAACATGCTATTGTAGGTTGTGAGTGAAAAAATAGAAAAAATAAAATAAACTAAAATAAAAACACACATCACAACATACCTCAAAGTTTTTACAATATTTTTACATCGCCATAACATACAACAAGAAATACGTAGTTGCTAACTAAAGTGCTAATAAAAAAACATGACATTCTCTCCGTAATTTGGTTTAAATAGATAAAACTAGCCTTAATTTCAAGTGGATTTATACAATAGATTCATTAATATATGTCCCATATATTATCGGCCAAACACATCTCTCAGCTGATTCATTGCGCCCCTCCTCGTTTATAATTAATTTTTTATACTTTAATATTTAGGGGACTTCTACTAAAATAGATTTTTTAAAAAAAGTATTCCATGACGTGGATATCCAAAACTAATAGTATAAAATCCCATAAAATATTGTCATGACATTGTTTTGGAGCCCCACTCTAAGCGTCATCTACTGGCATTGCCACCACACTTCCACTCTATATCGACCATGTGTTTTTCCCAGTAAGAGCGAGAAACCAAGGTGGAGAAAGAGAATCGAATCCATGGCGATTTCCTCTCTCTCACTCCGATTCACCGTCCTCCTCTCGCTTTCTCTCTCTCCGCCGCCTACTCCTACTCGCCACTCTCTCTCAAGCTGCATTCTCTTTTCCTCCCCACTCTCGTCGGAAACAACCCCCAAGGCCACCCCTTCCGACTTGCTCTCTCTGCTCGGCCCCAACCATCGCTTCTCCGCGATCAACCCACTCGTCGCCCGAGAGCTCTAGTCCTGCTTCAAATTTCTCGTCCCATTTGCTCATAGGTGTATGTTCGTACTGTAGATAACATGGGTAAACAACCCACCATTTAGATGTTTTCTAGACTGATGGAGCGGTGCGCAGGCGATGAAGGAAGGAAGTGGGATACCACCACGAATTTAATTTCCGTATTTAGACTTCTTAAATTATTTTGTATCGATTATCTTTATATTTGTATTAATTATCTTTATAACTATGTTCAATATTTCGGTACTACTAAACTAGTATGAGTATTTTACGAGAAAAAAAAAAACTTAGGATTTTTCATTTTAACTCATATGATGTTATAGCTTTTAAAATATTATCAAGTATGAATTTAAATATGATAATTATTATCTAAAAATTTTAATTTTCTTAGTTAAAATTTTAGTATATTTAACTCTTTAAATACAAGTATGATTTGTTTTAAAAAGTTAAAAAAAAAAAAAGAGATAATAATAAGTTATGTATTTTTGGAAACAAATATAAATAAGTTATAAGACTATATGAAATAAGAATAAGTAAGTTAGTTAATGATCTGAAAAGTCGGGTTGTTACTTAATTTAAAATGTAAGGTATATATTTTGAGTAAAAGCAAAACACATGATTCAAAAGGTAAATAATCTAAATATTAGTTTTTTCTAAGCATATTTTGGGTCTGTTAGATCAAAGTTAAGTACTGACATAAAAAAAGGTATAGATTTGTATATTGATTAAAATCTAGGCTATAAAAATGTAAAACTTCAAAATATAATATATATACTTTTTAAATAAAAGCAATATATAAGGTATAAAAACATAAATAACCCTTTTCTTCAAAACTTAGGGGTGGAGGATTCGAATTCTGTATCTAAGTAGAGTCATGTATGATATTACTACTAGGTTATGCCTACAACACTTTTTTTTTTTTGGTTAATTACTTATTTGGTTTTAACTTTTACGAAGTTGTAATGTGGTTTAAGGGGGTGTTTTGGGATGTCTCCAAACGATATTTTGCTATCATAGTTTCCAAATATGCATTTGGGGGAATTTTGAGTTTCCAATAAAATTTTAACAGATGTTTATAGTCAACTCAATTTTTAAAAGTCCATAACTTTGTTATCTCAAATTGAAAAGAAATTATTATTATTATTTTTTAATTACATAGAATTTGAATGTAACAAGATGCATATCAATATTTTTTTCCTAATACATTTCAAGATTTTACACATTTTTTTATCTCTGTTATGGGGGAGTCGAACTATACACATTTTTACACGGAGTTAGGTGTGATATTTCCATTAAACCATGCCTATAACCATAGATTTTATATTTTTTCACTGCAAGCAATTTTTAAAAACCAATTGTACATTTTCAAAATTCAACATAATTTTAATAAAAATATCTACAAAACTCAATTTCCAATTGTCTCCAAACGGCCTCTAAAATTAACTCAATATCTAAGATGAATAAATTAGCATCATAAACAAATTATCTATTAGTAAATGTACTATTCAATATTGTAAAATAAGTTTTTATTTTTTTAAATAACTTGTTATTTACTTTTTAGCATGCGTTTGGTGTTGAGATCTGGATTTTAGTATTTGAGTTTAAATTGAATTGTATGTTTGGTGAGGCGTTTGAATTGCTGGAGTTAAAATGTGAAAAAACTTGAAATATGTTAAGAAAAAGAATATATCAATATGAAACTTGTTTCGTTCGTTTCAATATTATATATAATTTTTTTAAAAAAATCTCATTTAGACTTGTATATGTAAAGTTATGGACTTTTAAACTTTTAGTTATTAAATTATGTAAATAGTAAAATTAAAGTTTGACTTTTTAAGGAAAACAAAAACAAAAATTCAATCCTAATTTATGATTCAAATATTTACCTCAAAGCATCCTCTTAAAGTGTCAAAAAGAAATGTTATTATTAGCTCTTTCTCTCTCTTTTTCTTAAAAAAAAAAAAATTATTTAGCTCTTTCTCCTTTCATTAAAAAAAAATGAAATTCCAATTTTGAGAGATGCTCATGTTCACGCGCTCTTAAGATAATTGGCCAATGGGCCTTGACCCTTTACGTTGGTGATGGGGCCCATCTATTTGACTCACAACCCAAACGACCAAATCCCATGCTTGGAGCGCCCGGTATCCATGCCAATTTTACGCCCTTCATCATATGAGATCAGTCAAAAATTGAGAACAAATCGATACTTTCATAATAATTACGAACAATGAGTGGTCAACAAGAAATTTGACCTTCTAACTGCGTGACAAAAGTTTCTTGGTTTGATTTGCTAGAGGGAAAGAAAAAAAAATGTTTCTTGGTTTATAAAATTGCTACACGTTTCATTTGTTAGAAATTGTTGTATTTATTAGTATCAACCCATCTCAAAGTCTAGCCGCTTTTCTGCAAATTACCTAGGAAACAAAAAATCTAATGCTTGGAAGTCATAAGAGACGGATAATTTACCAAAAAGAAAATGAAGAAAAAAAAAAACCGAATCAATAAATTGATACAGCGATAAAGATGTATTTTCTTCTTCTCTCCTATTAAGAAATTATTTAAAACTTTTCTTTTTATATATCCATGTACTCTAACTACGTTTACTTCTATTGTGTGAGAACTATTTACTTCTTAGTCTCTAACAACTTTATTATTTTTTTTAATGTTAATTATTCATAAATATGTCATTAATGAACTTGAAAAGTTGATACACAAAATTCCAACAACAAAAATGCCGTGTCATGACAATGGAGGAGGTTCACTTTTTAATGGCAAACCACGCATCAGAAAAATGCATAACATAAATAAATCCTTCCACTGGAAAGAGTCAAAAATGCATATAATGCAAGATATTGTAGTGAACAAAATAATAGACATATAGATATATAAATATGAATATATATATATATATATATGGAAAGAGCGAGAGTGGGGTGTGACATATATATATATATATATATGGAGAGAGCGAGAGTGGGGTGTGACATTTCACATAGCAGAGGCAGACTTGGAGACTTGCCTCAAAGCATTGGCAATCTCATTGGCTGATGCTCCTCCATCAACAAAAGCGATAAGAGGGCTCTCCGGTGGGACAGTGTCGTCTTTTACGTAACTTCCCGATGTTCTCAGCAGCTTCTCTGAACCATTTACCGCCACCCCTTTCATGATTATGGTCTTGTGAGTCCCCGATATCAATTCTTCGTAATCGGTGTCTCCGCTCTCGCCCAGGAAGACAAACATGTTCGCCACGTTTAATCTCCACCGCACGAACAAATACCTTTAAAATTAGAAAGGACACTATTTCATTAACCACTACTTGAGAATAACAAAAATTGACAACTTTTTTTGTTTTTTTGTTTTTTTTTTTTTCCATTTTGCCAGCTTTACTAGATGAGCTAAAGTCCGAATGCGACTACATAGTATTTCAATCAACAATTAAGTGTCTTTTTACTCATTTTCACAAAAAAAAAAAAAATATATTGCATTATAACCATAAGAAACCAGTAAGTATACTAATTCCTACGCCAATGTATTCGTACATGTTCCTACAAGGACAAAACAGCAAAAAAAGCCGCGGCTTTTACCACCCTATCCCGGGTTTAAACCTGTGCCGGCGTGAATTTTTGACATAACAAGTCAAAATTAAAAAAAAATTAAAAAAAAAAATCTCTTTCAAGAATCTTGATGTGGACACCCCCAGGCCGCCACGATGAGTAAAAACGGGCTTTTTAATGTCAGAAAAGGATCATGAAGAACCATAGGGAGCTTTTGGTTCGGAGGTCTTTGAGCCGAAAGTTTTGGTTCAAATTCAAATGAGTTACCTAACATTTACTGATGTGATGTATTTAGGTGGCGGGTAAAGTTGCTATTTTTTAAATGTATGCAATTGTATTGTGCACTGGCTAAAGCAACAAGCTTAAAATAGGGATATGCTAAAATAAAGATTTGCCCACTTCCCACTAAAACAGTAAAAAATTTAAAAAGGTTGAGATGAGCCATTTGGAAAGTTTATGAGGGGAGCTTTCGGGGCAAAATTTTCTATTCTTTCGACACCGAGGACGAGAATCCTTGTATGGACAACGTCAGAAGCCATTTTCTTAAATTGGTCTTCTAAATCTTCTTTCATTGTCTTTCAACTCCCACAAAAAGAAGAAAGCTATTAGGCAGAAAACAAGCAAGGGTTG
Source organism: Ficus carica (assembly GCA_009761775.1). Classification (NCBI taxonomy): domain Eukaryota; kingdom Viridiplantae; phylum Streptophyta; class Magnoliopsida; order Rosales; family Moraceae; genus Ficus; species Ficus carica. Next base: position 4,641,396 of record CM019746.1, read on the forward strand.
AACAATATGCATAAATTAATCTCGTAGTCGTGTGCTTACAATCAATAATTTTGAATTCCGGTTTATACTTTTGTCTTTGGAAATTAAATGAGGTGAGCTCCACCTGCAAACGAGATATTAAGTTCCTTTAGAGAGAAACTTATCTCCCACCTTCTATCTACCTGGTCAAATTATATTTCCTAAATATAGGAACCAACTAAGCTCCTTACCAAATGTACCATAACCTTAATCAAATGATTTACTCTATACAAGGGTATTTTTTATAACCACTCTAATTTTATCCTAACCTAATTGCTTAGGAAAGTAGATAATATAATAGGAATTAAAGTTAGGAAAGTAAATAGTAGAATAGAAATTTAATTCCTCCTACAACTTAATTCTTTAATAGATCGGTAAACACTTCGATGAAATTCTAGATTTTAGTTTTGTGGAACTTAATTGCCTTTTTTTGTCTTTCTTGAAACCTATTCGCTATTATTCTAATTCCTGATTAGTAAACAGACATAAACCAACTATCACTTCTCATTTTAACTCGATTGATAACATACAGAATTCTTCTCGTCAAGGTGTTAAAATGTAAAAGGTTTTGTGAACACGCCCCACATATGCGAACCGTGTACTTATTTTGTATATATCATCTATCATAGTTACAAACTCTTATAAGAAAAACTCAGATTAAAAACAGTGTACCTTAGTGCCTGCGCTCGCGATGCAAGTAGAGGAATAACTTGCATTCTCGTCGAGTTTCTGCAGTACATTGGGTGGCAACGTAGCCCTCGCATCCTAAGCTTCTGCCTCAAGTCATCCACGTTCCTCGCCTGCAAAAAAACAATGACCTTAACCATACTCCAAGACAAAACCAAACTCTTTATATAATTTTAATCATCCGATTAATAAACTTTATCTACCTTACTAGGATCCTTTAATAGGTATGAGATGCAATGTGCATTGCTGGATTCTAAATCTTCCTCAATCGGACTAGACGACGGATCCAAACCCCCCTTACCGTCCGGGCTATTCAATAGCTTCCAAATTGTTTTCTTTAGTCCTTCGCATCCCCAACGGTAGTCGATATGTGATGCATAATCTGGATCCGGGAAAAGCTTCCCATCTTCCTCTGTATAACTGCCAGGGTAGTATACTTCACTTCCGCTACTGCAAATCAATACATCAAACTCATTTACCTTAATCTTCCCGGACTTCAAGAACTCTATTGTCTCTGATACTGGCATAGCTGTAGATAAAGCAAAGCCCGAGACTCTTGCAATCTGAGGGTCTAATCGGATAGCCTTAATTATCTCTTGCACTATCTGAATCATCATCTTGTCAGGAGCTCCATTGCTGTCGTAACAATCAAGTGCTATTACTATCAACTTACGCCTACGCCTCAACAACGGATACTTGCTTGGCACATACTCAAGCTGCTTATTTCCGCCCTCGTTGTCAGTCTGAGTGGATGCTGGTCTCTTTATCTTGCTTAAAACTCGATTCACTTGATCCTGCAGCTCGGGGTCAGCACCAACCAAAGAGACATCGAAAGATCCATTCAAGGAAGACTTTTCGCCGTCAACTGAGAGCCTAAGTGACATATCTTGAACGTCTTTAAGCGAATCATTGAAAGACTCTTCGGCAACTATATCGTCTCCAGGAGTGTCGGTTTGCCATTGAGGGTGCCTCCTGCGGCAGGCAGCTACCCTAGTTAAATAAGTGCGGCAGTGTTCCGGCCATGAGAAGAGGTGTATGTTCCTCCAACCATTCTTTCTGCAGTCATGCCATAAGTTCTTTTCCGATAGCAACTTGAGCAGAGCAGCGGCGATCTCTTGCTGATCATGGGGGTCCACGAGCAAACCATTGTTCAGGGCCTAAAATCAACAAAAAAAAAAAAAAAAAAAAACCAAGATTACTCCACAATCTTAAGGATAATAAGGATAATTAGGTTTCCATCAAAAGGTATTATTTATCTTCTTTTTTTCTTTCCCTTCCGTTGTCTTCTAGGATAATAAGATACTTAGAGGGGTTAAAATTTCACACATCCAACCACATACCGAAATAAATGTTAAGATCGAAAATGAGAGAGATTATATTTACCCGATGAATGTCAACTGGCCCGCCATTTTTCGTAGCCACCATTGGAAGCCCATGTGCTGCTGCCTGAATTATAATAAGCAAAAATTGGATCAAGATATCAATTTTATGGCAAAAATAAGAAAAAGGCGGTATTGAATGAAAACACACCTCAATCAATGTAAGCCCGAAAGGTTCCACTAATGCCGGATTTATGAAAACCCCCTGCAAGATTCCAGCCACTTATTCAGCTCCCAAATATAAGGGAAGAAAAAAAAAACAAACAAACAAACTTATAACTACGAATTATCAAGTTGTGCTAACCTTGGTCTTTGCTGCAAGCCGGTATATGTCGGGTACATCAGATTGCTTGTGGTGCTTTGGATATGCCACTTGTCCATATAGGTCATATTTATCGATCAGTTTCAACACCGTGGCAAGCACGCTAGCATTTCCACCAGACATCTCTTCTATATCGTCTCTATTCCCCATTATCAGCGTCTGTTTAAAAGCATCAATGTTTGGTTATTGAAATATCGGATTGTATCTTCTAAAATATGATACAGTAATTGCAAAATGTACTTACAAGATTAGCAAGTTCTTTTAGTGGACGACATTCTCCGAATGCCTTCAAAAGTGTGGTTATGTTCTTCTTTGGATCGGGTCTTGATAGTGCCAAGATCATCGGCTTATGTGGGTTTGTGAGAAACCGCATCACCTACCGGAAGAATTTATAATGAGGCCACAATGTGGAATCAAATAATAACGAGTACTAACATAATGTCACACGGACCAGACACTCACTTCTGACCATATTGGCGGAATTGCTTTTGGAGACGATCCATCCGCACCGCCAATAAGTTGTGTAAGTTCCCCATCAACTTCAGGGCCATCTTCTTGGGCCTCAACGTTGCTGAAGTCCATGCCAGGAGGAATAACCTGCATAAAAACTATATTCTTAGCACTTATTATAGACAAAATATCCTCAATTATACAGTGTCACGAAGAAAAAAGAAGTAAAATCTTACCACCATCCTTGGCATGAATCGGCCGTGGCAATTGACCCCTCGTCTAGAACGAGCACGCAACACTTTCTCAAGCTTGACATCAAACCCATCATAAAGCCCCCACTGCTCTTCAATCTCCTGTTTAGTACTTGTAATAACGAGTTCTGCAGCGTCAAGCGAAAGTTCTTCCCCTTCGATCCTTCTCATGATCTTATACGTCGAGTTGATGTCCTCCTTCGATTGGCGTCCTTGCTTAAGAAGCTGTTCAAGCTTGTTTCTACCGAGTGAGTGTCCAGTTAGAACCATTGGAACATTCAACGCACCCGAAAGAAGAGCAGCACTATCCCCTGCGTCTGCATAATGGCCATGAATCACATACGGCCATATGGGATGGCCACTGCCTATTTGTTCGGCCAACACTTTCGACATGTTAAGAATATGAGCAAGTGCTCCATCTACAAATTCTTGAATATACGGCCATAGTAATTCTTTGCTGAGATACTTATCACGAGGACCGAAGGGTATCCTTATAATATATGCTCCACTGCTCTCTCCTGCATCAGTGCCATCGTTGTCGTCAAGGCCTGCAGTTAGCATCTCCGTCGGCTCACCGTAGCTCCAATCAACTTCCGGAGAAGAAATTTGGCGAGTAAAGAGATCGACCCTGTAAACCCCAGGCATTCTAGCAAGAGCTCGGGAGAGCTCCACCACGTATTTGACCTATTAAAATTTCATAAATGTGTAAATATAGAGGTAAATCATGGAAAGCAATATCTTGGCAGCAGTAACACCAGTGTACCTGCCCACCGGTATCAGAATCTCGACCAAGCTCCATGTTCTCTCCTCGTACCAAACCATGCAAACTGTTCAAGAGGGGAAAAAAAAAAATCAGTTTCAAATTAAGACATAAATTACCTTGATGCCTTATTTGAAGTGTAACAGTTGACTTAGGAGTAAATTTAAGAAATTTAGTCAGGCTTATACACAAATAAGATCCTTTAACAAGAATATTACTAAAGATGCAAACATACCTGATCAGAACTATATAAAGTTTCTTTTCCTTTTTATCATCTGACCATACTTCCAAGTTGGAGATGTTGCGTTGGAACTGTTTCCTTGGGGTCTCACAATGAATCAACTCTCCGATACCATCTCCCTTCTCTCCTTCAGACAAGTCTTCTGACATGTCTTCCGTTGCATCCTTGCGTCCTTGTTCCCGCTCCCATCTACGATTCGCCAGCCGTTGAAGCTCCTCCCATTCCAACTATACAATAACCATGAAAACGTCACAGGTTACTTGTTAGTCAAGGTGGATTATAAGAAATTCACAAGTATACGTTTGATTTACATGTGTAATTTCATACACGTAATTTCTTTTCTTTTTCAACTTAGGTTGGGTGACTCGAACTCAAGACTTCGACTATGAGGTGAGCATAGAATTACAGCTAGATGAAACCTACACTACTATATAATTGATTTTCCAATTTTGATTTTCTTACTCAAACTGTTAACTTAAGAGTTAAATACTCATCTAATGAACATTAAGACTCCATTTCGGATCACGTTTGGAATGGTGTTTTGGAGGTTGGAGATGGTTTGAGTTTTGAAAATGTGTATTTAGTGAAAATGAAATGTTTGGAGTGAAAAAGTGTAAAAACTTGAAAGGTGTTCGAAAAAAATTAGCAATATAGATCTTGTTTCGTTCTTCTCGAAATTCTATGTAATTAAAAAAAAAATTATTTCATTTTGACTTAAAATGATAAAGTTTTATACTTTTGAAGTTTGAGTTTTTAAAAATATTTATAAAAGTGAATAGTAAAATTAGAAGAAAATGAAAAAAAAAAAAAAGAAAAAAAAAAGCCATTAGCTTCTCCCGCTAGATTTTACCAAAGTACAAGATTGTCTCCAGAACATTTTATCCCCACCAAACATCAACAAGCCATTTTTAACGTTAACAAAAGGCTTTAAAAAAAAAAAAAAAAAAACTTTTTTTTTTTTTTTTTCTTTTCTCTCTGTCATTTTTAAATTGCTAGCTATTCGCCACTTGAATTTAACCCAAAAACTCGAATTCAAAGAGAAAAAAAAAGGCTAACCAACTCTTTTGTGTTCAAAATACAGAATCTTAATCCAAGCCTATTACAGCCCATTTTATAAAAGATAATAGAAATAATCACAGGAAACTCATCAAAACAAACACCACCACACTTACATTCCGAACACTTTTTAAATTAACGTAACTCTATTAATTTTCTATATTTGCCCTTTTTTTAATGATATTGCTCTCATTGATTTAAATAAAATAAAATAAAATACAAGCGTCTAATCCCAAATACACCAATTTACAAAACCACACACATAAACAAACAAAAACAAACACTTGCGATCCATATCATCATCTCAATTGGGAATTTGATACCTCCAAACACGTGTGGAGCATAATTATTAGCACACGGATTTTCAAACAACTAAAAATGAACGTAATTCTCGTGAATCACTATAAATTTCACATGTTTACTAATAATAAATAATCACGATTTATAATCTCAAACAAACGTCATTTCATTTCATTTCATGACCGTAAATACAGTCTAACGATAATTTCATATATGATTTTATTACAAGATAAAGAGTTCTAAACATCCTCCCCAGTTCTAAAAAAAGAAAAAAGAAACGAAAAATTGCCAATTTACAAAACCGAACAAACAAACAAAAAGAAATTGGAAATTGGACAAAAATCAATGAACAAAGAAGAACCTGTTTCTTCTTCCTGGTGAGGTGCCAAATACGCCAGCACATGTTCTCGAGCCTGGAGCTCCGCTCGCGCGTGTTGCGCGTGGCGACAACCTTAATCCATGTCCGATGAAGGTCCGACTCATCGACACCCGTCACGACCTCCTCGACAAAGTACTTTGTCGGATTGAAATGCCCTCTATCTGTCAGACTCACCGCCGGCGCCGCCGTCGGCTTCTGCTGCTCTTCAATGGCCGAAGCTCCGCTGTCCAGTATCGCTTCCAAGTACCCATTTATCCACTCGTTTCCAGCCATTGATGATTTTCTCGCTCTTTCTCACCTGCTTTCTCGAGAAAATAACACGAACCCGGTTTGGTTTCCTATTCCTGTACAATCATTAAAACCACAGTACCACCGCTCATGCAAAATAATACAAAGAATGTCTTTTTTCCTTTTCTTAAAAAAGAAGGAGATATTTTCAGATTGATTTTCTCGGAAAGTAAAGTATGGGTTTTCTCAGTTTTTACTAACGTGCAGATATTACTCGCCGAGACTGTAAGAGACTCTGTGTGTGTATATAATATATATATATATATATGTGTGTATAATTTTTTTTTCCCTCAACTTTTCTCGGTGGTTTTTTATTTTTTATGTTTTAATTTTCTAGGTAAGTAAAAAAAGAGAAGAGAAAAATGGAAAATGAGTATATAATGTAACAAACACCATGAAAATTCGGGGCTGCTTCTGAAATTATCAGAGGATTTTGTGTTTTTTTCGTCTCTGGAGGGAGTGGAAGAGAGAGAGTAAATATGTTTGTGTGCAGCCGTGAGGGCGAGCCAAGTGGAGGGAGAGGTGGAACCAGGAGCGGGACACGTGTGAAGAGGATGTCGCGGGTGACGGGAGGAACTGTGGTAAGCGGGGTGATGTTAGTGTTATCGCTGTACTCTGCGTGTCACTCTTTCCAATGATGTCCGGTTCTCGATGCGCTCTCGCCGCCTTTGCTTTTTGTTGTTCCGAGAGATTTGGTGAGCTTTGGCTGTTTCTACTCTCTTATATTGCTTGATACAAGAATAAACAATAAAATTGGTAATTTCAAGTAAATTAGATATAAATAGGTTCGGATTATAAATTAATAATGAATTATTCTTTAAAAATGTGCAGTGGAATCGTACTAATGCTATATTATAGTTCCTCCTATTTAGGAGAGTTCTTTTTGGTTTGTGAACAAAAATATATAAAATTTCGAGTTATAAATTCATAATGCTATGGAATTTTTTTCAATGACTTGATTTCATTTGAGATTCAAACTTGAACAATATGATCTGACATAAGTCTTGATCTGTTTAAATGTGCATTAATTATAATAATTATATAATGTGGCCGATAAAATTAGATTAATATCTCTTAGGGTCCGTTTGGTGAATGAGTTTGAGATGAAAAAATACAGTTTGAGATGAAAATTTTGTTGACTTTTCAAAAAAGACAAACTTTTTCAGAAAAAGATAAAAAAAAAATTCAGAAAAAGACAAAAACTGAGATAAAAAAGTACAGTTTAAACTTGTTCACCAAACGAGACCTTAATTTTATTTATGTTTGAAACTTTTCATTCTTTTACACAACATAATTATACCATACATAACCACTAAAGGTTCTCATTTTACATCGATGTGAGACTTGTCATAGTGGCTATCAGTTTTTTTTTCGTATTCACACAAACAATAATACATATAAGGTCATTGTGGTCAATCTATATCGTGAGATTATATCTATTCTTGTTTGTGAAAAAAAAAAAAAAAAACCATATCATACCATACCATACCTAACAAGATTTCCAACCTTTTAAGGGTGTTTGGTGAATGAGTTGAGTTGAAATTTTTAAGTTTGAATAGTAATTTTTATTGATTTTTTCAGAAAAGATAAAAAAAAATTTCAGAAAAAGATAAAAAAATGTACAATTTAACTTTAGTTAAACTCAAGTGCCAAACACCCCTAAAGTCCAAAAGACCAAAAAAAAAAAAAAAAAATTAATGCAAAACGTGGGTAAAAAGGGAGGTTTAGATGCTTGAGAGAAGAAATTCAAAATAAAAACAAATACAAGGCTTGGGAGAATAATTCTTATAGAGACAATTAAAATGTGAAAGAAAAAACTATTTGGCAAAAATCAAAATTGTCCTAGAAATACGTTTGCTTTTTTCTTTGGGTATGTTGGTTGCATAAATATTGATATCTGAGTCGTAAAATCATTATTTCATGTTAATTAGTGTGAGTTCCCTTTCTTCTTCTTCTTCTTCTTCTTCTTCTTCTTCTTTTTTTGTTTTTTTTTTTTTTTTTTAATAACTAACCAAACAACTCTTGCACCAAATTAGAAAAGGAAAAAAAAAAAAAAAAATCATACAAAAGAACATCAAAACTATTCGCCAGCTGTAAAAACCATAGGAAAGAAATATATGGCATTCCAAATCATACTAATTCATAAATAACTTGAGGCTACTAGAGGATAGGGTGGGGGCATCAAATTTCTTTTTTACCTCTTTAGTTTTACAAATTCCCAATGATTTTTTTTAATAGTTTTTCCCTCTATAAAAGAATATTATTTACAACTTTATTTCTTCTATTCTTTATTATTATTATTATTATTATTACATTTACGTATTTCACCCTAAATTTTGATTTTAAAATACTAACTATATTTACAATTTAGTAACTCTAATAAATCAAAATCAACTACGCTACTATATAATTTCACAATTTTTTGAACTTATAATTAAATTAAACTCTAATATAAATTAAGTTCATTTAAGGGGGAGAATTAACAAAGATATAGATAGATAAATGATGGTAAAAAGCATGATAGTTTTGGTTCAAACTTTTGATTTATTCACGCTATCTTAAAAAATTTATCCTGCTCCGTCACTAATATGTCCAACTTTCGAATACTAATTTATATATTCGAATGAGCTATCAGACTTTGAACTAGTAAATACTATCGGATTATATTTTTACTGAGGGAGGATTTCATCAAATATAAATAAAACATTATCTTGATTATTGGCTTAAAGTGATAGTAGTAGAGTGAATGGGTGGTTGAATTTTTCTTCCCTGGCAAAAGTCTCTTGTAGTTTGTTCAGTTAGTAAATTCTCATATATTTGATAACCTTAGGTCCCGTTTGGTATCATAGTTCAACTCAACTTAACTCAAACTTTTTTTTATCTTTTTCTCAAAAAGTTTTTTGTCTTTTCTGAAAATTCAAAAAAATTTACTATTACAACTAAAATATTTCAACTCAAACTAACATACCAAACTAACATACCAAACGGACCCTTAGTAAAGTATCTCATTTTATTATTTGCTCGCTCACTTATTTTTTTTTATTTTTTTTAATAATCTTTTTTTTTTTTTTTTTTTGGTTTTATCCAAACATTTGTTAAATTTATTGGATGAGAAAGTCAAAACTCAGCACCAAAAACTCTGCCTAACTCATATCATCACTTTCAGGGCACGTTTACCATGTTGAGGTTTCAATTTCAATTTGGAATCTAGGATTAGTAGTTTTGTAACCTATTTCGTGACTAAACACAATAAAAATGATATTTATGAGAATTTATGGAAAGATTCTTATATATAACCAAACGTGATAATATAGATTTTTCAATAAATTAATTTTACGAATGCCTCGTAAACTATTTATTATATTTCACTTTGCCCATCGAAACCATTTATCGCATCCCCTTATTTGTACAAAATCTTTCGAATGTCCCATTTCATCTATTTTCGTTTATCTATTTAATAGAAATGCTTATAGATCAAAGGACATGATGAACAATTTTAATAATTCAGGAACCAAAATAAAATAAGATATATAATTCATGAGACATTTATAAAATTAATCTTTTTCCAATAATCATATTACCTATTATCATCTTCTTAATATTATGATTCATATTGATTACCCATATCAAATGCTTCAAGAGAAATATCTGGTTACATACGACAAATTATTCAGAGTTTGTAATTAAACAAAATTAATAAACTTTTGTCGTTTTATGAAGGTTGCCAATTCACGTATGGTCCCCTCTACCTGGCTCTGACAAATGAATGAATGTAAGCATGCATGCACTGGTGAGTTCCATTGTTTTATGGTTATTTGATTCTAATTAAATTAGTACTTCGGTACCAAAAAAAGAAAAAAAAAGTATTCTTGAAGACTCTTAACCGAAAAAAAAAAAAGAAAAAAAAAAAAAAAAAGAAGGAAGAAGAAGCAGAAGAAGACAAAGCCACACACAAACATGACATCAGAAGAAGATCCTAATGCTACTACGCATCACTTGTGCCAGCCACCAATAGCATTTTTTTTCTTGCTATAGGAATAAAAAATAAAATAAAATAAAAACTAGATTAAAAAAAAAAAAAAAAAAACTATGCTGTGACAATAGAGTATTCCAAAATCCAGAGTGGGTACTAAGGGTTAATTTGGGGTGTAAGTTTAAGTTAAGATTTTTAAGTTTCAATAGTAATTTTTTATTGACTTTTTCAGAAAAGATAAAAAAAAATTCAGAAAAAAAAAAACAAAAATTGAGTTGATGGGTGTAAGTTTGAGCTTACACCCCAAACGGACCCTAAATTTCATCAAAATCTAAGCCCCCATTTGGATCTCAATTTCATTGTTTGAATGTTATTATATTTTGTGTTTTCTATCATTAAAATTTATTTTTTTAAGTTTGAAAAGTAAATTTAAAACGAAGATCCAGTTGAAATCTAAATTTATTTTTAACTTAGAATATTATTTTTAATTATCAGGCTAGCCATGAGTTTTTTTGTTTCAATTAATTTAATTATAACTAAGTAGAATGTTGCCCTAACGTATCATCTAATTATGACATTAGACTATCTCAGAAATCATCACGAATATAATTGCGTTTCCTAATCATCTAGAGCAATTAAATTATAATACCAATCAAATCTCCACACTGCATTGATCAGTATATCATCGATTATCTAATATTGAAGTTTATGTTCAATTATGAGATTTAGAATTTTTTTTTTATTTTTATCATCTCTCACTAAAAATATAATGGTGGACCCACTCAATTTTTTGAAATTTTAATTTTTATATTGATTATTTTTTAAATATTCAATTATGTCCACATATCCACTGACGGAGGGAATTAGGACCTCGGGGGCTTTCAACTTTTGTTTTATTAAAAGTAGCCTATAAGTTTGAATAAATTTTCATAATAATCCTGCTAAAACTATTTATTTGATGACAATAACCACCCGTACTTATTCATTCTATGGTTATTAGCCCTAATAAAAAGTAAAATTTTATCTATACCCCTACTTAATAATTAAAATTAATAACTATGTCCTTATTTATTTTTTTAAAAAATCTATTGTTTTTCGATGACACCCTAAAATATTCAGGCTTCCAACCACGCCCCGGGGGGGGGGGGGGGGGGGGATTAAGTTCCCATTCGACTAATATTTAAAAAACAAAAAAAAAAAAAACCTAATTATTTATGTCTATTTTATTATATGAGTATACAACCACTAAGTACATTAAAAGTTTGATATAGTATTTGAAAAAAATGTGTATTTTAATTATTAGTCCCCGCTGATAAAAATTACTAGTTTGGTCACAGCAGACTCCATCCTAAAAAATGTTTTGTGTATATGTGTGTATGTATATATGTGTCGACGTGTGCATGTTTTGATGCAAAAGTATGTGGCAAGAGAACATCATCCCACTGGAAGTGATCACCATCAGACAAACTCTATCGCTTGTGTGTCATGCCAATCTTTTGCCTTAAATTTATTTTATCCTTTTTCACACAAGTACCTTTCCAACGCCAGAATCGGTTTGAATTATCACAAATTATATATTCGTTGTACCGACTTCAGGTTCATCATATGGTATGAGCAAAAAAGGAGAAAAAAAAAGGGATTATTTTCAGAAATGATCGAGAATTATATTCATAGTTTTAAGTTGAACTTGACATTTTATTTTACATGTCACACTATATTAAACTTTCTTACTGTTACAAAAAAAGCCTTTATATCGGAATTCTGAAAAAAAAAAAAATTGAACATAACTTAAACATGTTTAGATCACGCGAGCTTTAAATAAGGCTCAAATCGTAATTAAATATTTTTTTAGGGGAAATTGTACCTCCAAAATAGTTCTAAGGCTTTATATATTTGATTAAAGTACAATTTACTTTTAAAATATCTCTAACTAAGGTGTATTTTCCTTTATAAAAAAATTAATTACGATTTTACTTGTAAATAAAGCTTATGTGATCACATTGTGTTCAATTTGTATTTAGTTTTTTTATTTATTTTTATTTTATATATATCAATAGATGAACTCTTGGCGTAGCAGTAAAAAAGTTCAAGAAAGTGTAAATAAAAAAATCAAAAATCAAGGATTATCACGAGACATAATGTCTATTTTAAGGGCTGTTTATAAAATTAACAAAAACAAAAAAAAAAAAAAAAAGGAAAAAGAAAAAAGAAAAAAGAATGAAAAGGACTTCAAACTTAATGTACATCTCTAGTGCTTACTCTCAGCATCCAAAACCAAAGCAAACAATAGGGAATATGCACGTAGAGACAGATTGTCGTTTGAGTCTACTTTTTGGCCTTAAAACAAAAACAAACTCATTTCGTGACACACTACTTATTTACACATTGATAAAAACTTACCTTTTCATGAAACTGAATTATTCAAAGGAATCCTCTACATCTGGCTTTCCTTTCACATGGCTGTCCTTCTCAATTAATTTTTTCAATGAATTATTTCTTTTGCTTTTGTCGAGAAAAATATGGGGATAGATGGTACCTTTATGTCACTTCAAGAGAAATTTATTGGCATCACAAGTGAAACAGAATAGCTAAAAGGACATATCTCGTGAGAGGTATAATTGCAGCCTCACTACATAATGACGAGATTCGATTCCTAAATATTAAACAAAAGAATCTTAATAGGTAATTTTTTCTGCTTTATCCCTGCCCACCGATGATAATTTTTTATTATATTTTATTTATTTATTTTGCTTACTAAATAACAAAGCATGCTCCAAAATGGTTAAAAATCAAATGCCACCTCTACCAAAGTTGCACTGAGAAACCATTTTTTCCTGGACACGTGTTCCACCATTTCACAGAAAGAAGCACTTTCCCTTTCAAGTTCATATTTCACAAACCTAAGATATTGCCACACTAAAGTTAACTATAGTATGGTTGTAGCCTTTGTATTGCACAAGCAGTTGTAGAAAGAAGCTATGTATCTTGATCAGCTTTATATATATATATATATATATATAAAGATACTTTTTTAGTTCATAAATTAAACACATTAAAGGGTTGTTTGGTAGGCCGATAATCAATGGAAGATCATATTAATAAAATAACGAATGGGAATCACATTAATTAAAAAAAGTGATAAAGAGGAAATATGATTTTTACTTTTTTTCAGAAATATAGGATTATTGTATTTCGATGACCGTTTGATTTAAGAATATAGAAAAGGCTTTTACTGACTATCGATTAATACATTATTCGCCAATTTTCTTTGAAATCTACTAATCAATTTTTATAGTTAGTAACTATATATATTTATATTTATAAATATTTATGTAATATTTGTTTAATACATTATTTATCAAGTTTTATACTTTGTAGATACTAATTTATTTCTCAATATATTTATCGAATATTTCAATGTTATACTTGATAGACATATATTAATTACATATTATATGCCAAGTACAATAAATACATTATTTACCTAATATTTTCCAATTTTTATATCTGGGATATTAATGATTTCCTAATTAGACTATTAATTTTTATGGCTTAGTATAAATACATTATTTACCACGTAAGAATTCGTATTTAGTACCTAATGAACAAATTACTTACCTTAGTATGTATCAATTTCTGTGGTTAGTATATAAACTATTAATTTCGTAAATGCATTATATATTTACCAATTAAACACCAATTTTTATACTTAGTACTTTTTTTTATTTGCTAATACCAATTTATGGCAAATTCACCAGGAAATTTAACGTAAATATATACATTATTTTGCTAATGAATACAATAATAACATTTTGCCAGTATTTATTGACAAATACATCAATTTGTTTACAGAGTAGGTAATATTTACTAACTTTTTTGTTACCTATATTCTTTATTTAATTAGCAAACAAATTATTTATCTCAAATTATGAAGGAAAAAAAAAATTCTCAGATTGAAATGCCGATGCTTATACTTTTCTAGATCTATAATGTCGTAGAAGAACACAACTCCAATACTGCTAACAGATTTGTCATGATTATTTCACAAGGGGGAGCCTCTTTATTGTAGGAGAAAGATTAGGGATAGGAAATCAAGGACATTGGCGAGCTCACCATCTCATCGAGAGCGTGACGCTCGCAATGGTGAGCTTCACTCCCGTCAACTTGCAAAACAAAGATCTCATAACATGATGGAGAACTCGAACACTTCACTCGTAACGGGAATTTGCTCCTACAGTTTGTTCATTATATGGAGGGCTCGCTTGAGTTTCGGTCATGATGAGGAGGGTCGCTCGTGAATGACGACAATGCTTATGATGACGACATGAGATCCGAGAGGAGAGGAGAACGAACTAGGTTCTTTTGAGAATTTTGGCCATTATTAATTTTTATTCACCAAGAAAAAGGCTAGTTTCCTCCTTCTAGATGGGTGGCGGAGAAATAACCTAGTAACTAAACGTTCAATCTTTTCTTATCCTAAAAACCTATTATGTTACCATTTGTAACCAAGTAGCTCAAGAACCAATTCCACAACTAATAGTATGAGCTATGGTAGAAGCCATAATTTCACATCTGTTAAAAAAAAAAAAAAAAAAAAAAAAACTTCAAAACTTGAACTAGATGAGGTCTGGTCTGGTAGCACTAGTACAAAATGTGGATACCACGACGATTTTTAACCGTCGTGATAACATTTTCACGACGATTTTTTTACCCGTCATGGAATAGGCAAAAAATATGGCCTAAATGTGGACATTTAAGAACATACCACAATGGTTCTACGCAAAAATCCGTCGTGGTAGGGTCCGTCGAAAAAAAATTTGCAAATTCATTTCATTTCCCACGGGTGGCAAATCAGGAAAATTTAACTCACAAAATCAACATTTTTTCTGGAAAATTCCCAAATCCGTGCCTTACCCAATCAATTTTAAAGCAATCTAAATCACAACGACAATCAACAATCACCGAAATAACGGATTTTGGACATTTTTCTAAGGAAAATTCCCAAATCAACAATCAACCAAATCAACATTTTGGAAGGAATGTTGTGGATTTTTGACATTTTTGGACGGAAATTTCACAATCAACAACCACGATCAACTAAATCAACATTTTGGACGGAAAATTCCCAAATCCGTGCCTTACCCAAGCAAGATACATTTCAACTTACCGGATTGTCGAGCGTGGGTACGGGCGGAGTGGTAGAGAATGTAAGGGACGGAGGAATGGTAGCGAGAGGGAGAGGTTAAAAGGCTCGGAGTTAGAGATGGAGGAATGACGGCAAGAATGTAGAGAGGGAACGGAGAGAGATAAATGGAGGGAGGATATGGGCGGCTTTAGGTTTGGAGTTAGAGTTTGTATTAGAGAGTGAAAAAGGCTCGGAATGTAATGAGGTGGGAAATATGATATTTTTTTGGGTTTTAATACACGCTCCAAAAAGTTAAACAATTTCAAAAATTTTCAAAATTTCCGCCTTCATACCTAGCACGACGGTTTTTGGTAGGGTGAAAATTTTAAAAAAAAAAATTTTGAAAAATTCCCTCCTTCGTACCTACCACGATGGTTTCTAAAAAACCACGATGGTTTTTTTTAATTTAATTTTTTTTAAAATTTTAGTTGAGATACCACGACGGTTTTTTTAACCGTTGTGGTAGCTAATTTTTTAATTTTTTTTTAAAATTCCACGACGGTTTTTTTTTTTCCTTCAAAATTTTGGTTGAGATACCACGACGGTCTTTTTAACCGTCGTGGTATCTCTAGCTTCCACGACGGTTATAGAAAACCGTCGTGGAAGCATGGTCTTCCACGATAATTTTCGGAAACCCTGTTCCGCTCTGTGTTTTTGTTGCATTTTCCACGACGATTTTTTAAAAAACGATCGTGGAAGCTCCGTTGTGGAATCCACATTTTGTAGTAGTGTAGGATTTTTCAGTGAAAAACATCATTTTTAGACCAAAAGGTCAAATCTTTAAAAAATGGAGAAACAAAGTGACATGAAACAAGTTAGCCCTTGCGAGATTGTCGTATATAACAATCTAGGAGCCATTTTGCTTAGTCAAACTCCTTTTTGAGCTCCTAACCTAACCCTTCTCCAATCAACTCTAATCGAGTTTCTTCGTCTGCTTCAAATTCTAAACTCAACCGTTACTTGAACATAAAAAAAGTTTAAAAATAATTTAACCCCACGTTCTAGAAGTTCTAGAATTCCAAACACACTGTGGTGTTTAGTGGTGGCTATAAAGATTGATTTTGAACAGAATTTAATCAAACATTACACATGAGAAACACTAAAACCCACTTTTCTTGCGTGATTGTGGAAAAATGATTCTTTTCAAAACGAGGCAAAGCTGAGTGTGTGTGATTGGAAGGAGGGAGAAGGGTGGAAAGAGAGGACCAATCTGTTCTCGGTTGGACGAAGATGAGGGGAGAGTTCCCACTTAATTAAATCTTTTAGCCAGTTGAAGGATTCAAGACATCCACCAAATTATCCTCCAAAATATTTATTGAATAATGAAGTGGAATTTTTAGGTGCTCAAGGACCAACATAGGAAATCTTTTTCCCTTAAAAAGTGAAGTTAGGACCCAAGTGCAAAGGATCCAAAAGTTTGGGGTAAAAACAAAATAAGAAAATTCCCATCGATCAATTTCAATTTTAAACCTGAAAATATAAATTGTCTCATTTTGTCACCTGAAACTTAACATGTCACACTATGAGTACCTGAGTTTATTGATCGTTTCACTATTGACTCATTTGTGATAAGAAAAGTTTAAAAAAATTAAAAAAAAAGGGCTAAAACAAAAAAATGTGAGGATAATTTGATAAACTGATTGATAAGTGGTTCATCAGACATGTGAATTGAGTCGAATATATATTATCTGATTGATCCAAATATGAAAATCACACTTTTAGATTAGTTAGGTATGGATACGGTTCAATTCATCTGTCTACTCAATATCAAACCTTTATTTGACCATATTGCTCTCCACTAACCCAATCATGTGTTCACGTGTTTCATTTCATATGTATATTTTTTAAATTATGTCTATTTGATAAGCTCACGTACCAATTATGTGACATTTTGAGATTTATTATAGGACAAAAAAGACAACATATAGTTCTTAGGGGATAAAAATTGAAAAAGGAAAAATTATAATTTTCCCCTCAAATTTTAGGCATTGATACAAAATACCAATGTACTTTAATTTGTAGCATTCTTTCCCCTTGAACTTTGGAAAAGTTTGAATTTTCCTTCAATTAAATTTTGATGAAAAAAATGAACATGATATTCGTTGAAAGCATGAATTGCGGATAATGAGTGTGAAACACTTGTTATTAAGTTAAAAGAATAATTTTTATGGCTGATTGTCAATTTTTACCTACATCTCTTTCTTATAGATAGATAACTTCGTGATTTCACATTAAATTAAGATAATGGGTGCCGGGAGTATTGCCTATGTATCATACTTCACAATTCTATATTTGATACTCCTAATTCAAACTTCCAACTGAGGGTTATGTGCATTTTTCACCAAAAATTTAATGAATCGGAAAATTCACAAACTTTTCTAAAGTTCAAGGGAAAAATGTTACAAATTGAAATTTGATAGACATCTTATGAAAGGGCTAAAGTTCAAAGGAGAAAAAAAGGAAAATTTAGGTTGGGTGACCTTTTTTAATCACCTAATTTAATATATGACATAATTTTTTATATTTAAGAAAATGACTGTTTATCATTTTTCAGATTTGGTCAATAATTGATTAACTAGGAAAATTGATGATTAATTAATAATTTATCAATGATTAATCATGATATTTGATGATTTATATTATGATTAATCAGTGATTGAATCAATTATTGATTGATTATTTAAAAAAATTGATTAATTATTTTTTTTAAAAAATCGTTTTAACTAATTGTAAAAATTTCAACCATTTATTAAAAGACTTACTAAAAAAAAAAAGAATATTTAGCTAAAAAAAATGTAATTTGTCCATGAAAAAATAGCTGAAGACCCCTTTTAAAAAAGGGTGGGTCTGTTGTGGAAGCCTTTTGATTAATCAGTGATTGAATTAATCATTGATTGATTATTTAAAAAAAATTGATTAATTATTTTTTTTAAAAAAGCGTTTTAACTAATTTTAAAAATTTCAACCATTTATTAAAAGACTTACTAAAAAAAAAAAAAAGAATATTTAGCTAAAAAAAAGTAATTTATCCATGAAAAAAATAGCTAAAGACCCCTTTTAAAAAAGTGTGGGTTTGTGGTCTCTACCGGTAAAGCTTCTTTTTAGGCCGTTGATATTTAATCGAACGGTTGAAATATTATTGGTGTACCATATTTATCATACACCTTACCTCATATTACCCTTTCCATCCAAAGTTTTCTCCGCCACCGACGACCCACCCCCGGCCCCCCCCCACCACCGGCCCCAGCCCCGGCTGCCCCCCACCCAGCCGCGGCCCCCCACTCCCTGGCCCCCGGCAACCCCCCCAGCCCTCCACCGCTGGCACCCCGGCCTCAGCCCGGCGCCCCCCCCACCCCAGGTCCCCCTCCCTCGACCTCCCCCCACCCACCCCCCTAGTGCTTCTCGGCGTCCCCCCCCGACGGGGACCCCCCACCCCTCTTTCTATCTCTTCCTGGCCCGCGGCCCCCCCACCCCACCCCCACCCCCACCCCCGACGGGGACCCTCCATCCCCCCCCCCCCCCCCCCCCCCCCCCCCCCCCCTCTTTCTTCTCGCAGCGGGGGTTTGGGGGGAGGGGGGGGGGGGGGGCGTGCGGGCCTGGAAGAGAGAGAGGAGAAGAGAGAGAGAGGGGAAGAGAGATGGGAAGAGAGAGAGAGGGGGGTGGGGGGTCCCCGTCGAGGGGGACGTTGAGAGGCGCCGGGGTGGGTGGGGGGTGGTCGGGGGAGGGGGGGCGTCGGGGGGGCTGGGGCCGGGGTGTCGGCTGGGGAGGGCTGGGGGGGGTTGTCGGGGGCCGGGGAGTGGGGGGCCGCGGCTGGGTGGGGGGCGGTGGTGGGGGGGCCGGGGGTGGGTCACCGGTGGCGGGAAAGTCGCCGGCGACGGAGAAGACTTTGGATGAAAAGGGTAATATGAAGTAAGGTGTATGATAAGTATGATACACCAATAATATTTCAACCGTTCGATTAAATATCAACGGTCTAAAAAGAGACTTTGCCGATAGAGACTTTCTATCACAGACCCACTCTTTAAAAAAAAAAAAAAAAAAAAAACAAACAAACAAACAAACAAACTGCAGAGAAGGAAAATCTTCGCTAATAAACCCCTGCCAAAACCCTAACGCCCATTTTTAAAGTACACAAAACCCAAACTCCAGAAAAAGCCTCGAGAACTGCGAAGGAGAGCAACAATGGCGAAGAAGACAGATCCAGACCAGTTCGGGAAGCTTCTGAGCTCCCTGGGGGACTTCACCAGCAAGGAGAACTGGGACGAGTTCTTCTCCATCCGAAGCTCCGACGAGCCATTCGAGTGGTACGCCGAGTGGGCCGAGCTCCGAGACCCTCTCATTTCCCAAATCCCCGTCACCGAATCGGAAGCTTCCTCGAGCGCCAGATTCTCGTGCCCGGCTGCGGAAACTCCAGGCTTTCCGAGCACCTCTACGACGCCGGCTTCAGAGGCATTACCAACATCGACTTCTCCAAGGTTGTCATCTCCGACATGTTGCGCCGCAATGTCCGCCAACGCCCCGGTATGCGGTGGCGCGTCATGGACATGACCAAAATGCAGGTTTGGCTTCTTCTGGTCAAAAATTTGTGCTTTTGGTTGTCAATTTGTTTACTTAATTTTGGACTAATTTGACGAAATGTGATTGATAAACAACATGTAAGTTCAATTATGGAGTCTGAACGGTGCGCAGGGCAAAAATTAATGGGCGTATTTGCTTTTGAATCAGTCTATTTTCGACTAAAATTCAGTATTTTGAATTGATCAATGTTCTGAAAATGTGATTGCTGCTGCTCTACTTTAACTGTCAATACACTTAAACCGCAAACAAACCGCCTGGTATGCGGTGGCGCCCGTGGTGGACATGACTAAACTTATCTTGCATTTGTATTCTCTAGTGTGAAAGTCAGTGTTTTGTTTTCCTTTAAACTGACGTCTTTTACTTAAACTGGATTTTTGTCTCTCCAATTTGTTGTTGAGTGTTAATACTGGAGTTTTCATTTAAGCCGAAGCCTGCGGCAACTGATCGATTTTATGAAAGTTTGATTTTTGTTTTGACATTGAAGTTTTCCCAAAACTATTGCAATTTGGCAGTTTGAGGCTGATAGTTTTGACGCGGTAGTTGATAAAGGGGGATTGGATGCTTTGATGGAGCCAGAGCTTGGTCCTGACTTAGGAAACCAATATTTGTCAGAGGTGTTGTTTTGGAATTCAATTTGAGCCTGCTTCACTGTTAAATTGGTTTATCTGCTCAATAATTTAGTTTAGTTGGTATTATGTTCTGTTTTCATGTGATTACATTGACTTGTGTTTACAGGTTAAAAGGGTTTTGAAATCCGGGGGGAAGTTTATTTGCCTTACCTTGGCAGAATCTCATGTTCTAGGTACAGAATTTTCATCTGAATCTAAAGACTTGTGCCAATCTAATGGTCATACCAACATCCTATTAGTTCCCCTTTCATTTTGGTTCCAAACTTGTTGTCATGCCTATGGTGCACTCGGATTTCGGACTGGTCATGAATGAGGGGAATCATTTGTGGAACTTCTTTTATCTGTTGATAAGCATGTTTCTTCTTCTTCTTCTTCTTCTTATTTATTTTAGTTATTTATTTATTTTTATTTTACATGCTCTTGCATTTGCTAAGCTTGTTTTGGTCCTCCTTGTTCAGGTGTGCTTTTCTCCAAATTCCGCTTTGGATGGAAAATAAATGTTCATGCTATACCTCAAAAACCATCTAGTAAGCCTAGCCTTCAAACATTTATGGTGGTTGCTGAGAAAGAGAATTCAATTATACTGTACGAGATAACGTCGTCATTCAATAATTCTTCTCTTGTGTGTAGCGGAGATCAGGTAAAGTATTTACCTTTACTTGTTTCTTTCAGAGACGAGTATTAGATTAGCAAGAACTTATGATACATGAACAAAATTTTTAGAATAACATGTCGAGCTTGATGGCTACTTGTTCAAGAATTATTGCAGCTTGAAACATATTTGTAGCAAGCAATTGATATCCTCTGCAGTTTCCAGTTCAATGCAAACTTGTGCTTTTGAATCTTGGAATCCTAGTTTCTAAAAACTTGACAGAAGCTGCTGTTTTTCCTTTAGGCCGGTGGGCTCTTTGATGCTCTTGAAAATGAGAATCAATTTCGTAGAGAACACTCCAATGATTCTGATGTATTATGCTCGCTTGAAGACTTGCACCTTGAAGCTAGGCAGGACTTGGCAAAGCTTATCCAAGGCCGACGGCTGCAGCTTACTTTGGGAGGTCAAGGGAGTTCCTGTTTCACTTATAGAGCTGTTGTTCTTGACTCTCAGTCCCAGTCTGGCCCGTTTCTATATCATTGTGGGTTTTTATCGTACCTAAGGTCTGTCTCAGTTGTACCTACATGTTAAAACTGCATAAAGGAGCGCCCTTTTTTTTTTTTTTTTTTTTTTTTTCCGGAATACTCTTGCTTACTTTCTAAAATTAAGCTTACGTCACTTTGGCCTTATTCTACCTCCAACAGGTTGATTCTATTTCATCTATTATTTTACTTGATTTAGCAGAAAATATCAGGCATATTCATCTAAACTTGTTCTGATTGAGTCCTTGGCTGTGCCTGTTAGAATTCTTGGAATCTGATTTCTTGTTAAACATGATGTATGAAAACTAGAAACTCTGTAAAAATCTAGATAGGAAACTGTTGACTGCTGCTTGTGTCCTACATCAATTACTTGCTAAAGTGATCCCACACTCCATTTCGCGCTTTGACAGAGAGATCCTTTTTTCTTCATTAAAGTTGTCCCATAGTCCACTGTGATATTATTCTTTTTTCAATTATGTAACTGAATCTTAGATTCCAGACTAGGGGTCGTGAATGGTTGTTCTACCTCAGAAGAAGGTCAATGGGTGGTTGTCGAAAGCTCAAAGGCAGCTCGTCTCATAATGGTAGCTTTTCTCTGTAACAGCAATGTTATTCTATGGACTCTTGCACAGACTGTTTAATGCTATAGCTAAATAAAACTTATGTGCTGAATTAAGGTTTTATTGGACAGTAGCCATGCAAATGCCAGCATGGAGGATATTCAGGTAACACTTTCCTTCCTCCAGAATATGTGTTGACAAATACGAATTATCAGGATAATTACACATTAGTCAATTTACTAAAATCTTGTACGTGGTCTCTACTTCAGAAGGAATTGTCTCCCCTGGTTAGACAACTGGCGCCTGGGACAGATGACAAAAGTGCTCAAATTCCGTAAGTATCATGTACGATGTGATTTAAAAAAAAAAGGAACGGTGCCATCTTGATCATGCTTTTTGTTTTTTTTTTTTTTTGGTTTAAGAAATAAGCTTTAGCCACTGTTACTCTTAAATGGTAACTTCAGCTTGGTCCTGAGTGTGTCTTACTAAAATAGTCTACAGATAGGCTGTTGAAGCGTCTCGTGTAATGCAGTTGCAAGAAAATGTTGTTACTGTGCTTAGTTCTGCTGCTTTTAATACCTTTCTCTAGACTTCACACCAAACTGTTCTCATACTCCTCTATATTTAGGGAATCATTTGTCTAGCGTTGACGTTGTACATAAGGTCAAACTTTGTGAAGTTCATTTGTTGCTGTATTTGTTTTTTAATGGTTTCCTATGCTCTTCTGAAGTTTTTTTTTATCCTTGTTTCGTAGCTGACAGTCCTTCTACGATATAGATTGTTTTTCTAGTGCATGGACATATAGAGTGTTTGTCAAGTATATAAGAACTCATTGTGATTCACAGTTTTAGTGAATGCCGCTTATTTAATTCTATTGTGGTCATCTTAATATGATGCTTGCACTGTCTTCTTACTTTCATTGAAAGGAAAAGAAAAATCATTGGTTTGTAAGGCGTATGGAGACATATTTTTCAAGTCATCATCCGTTTAAGCTGCAGGGCACGTTCTGGTAGTTCATGATTTGCTTTTACGTGTTCATCATTTTGCAGGTTCATGACAGCTGGTGATGGGATTAAGCAACGGAATATTGTTCATCAGGTTTGCATCCCCCCTGACGATACAAAAACTCTCTCTCTCTCTCTCTCTCTCATATGTTAGAGGAAGCACTTTGAAGAACTAGTTGAGGTACATGCATATTGAATTGTGATTGAAATTTTTATAACGTAGAATACGAACAGCAATATACTAAAAGGAAAAAACAAAAGAAAATTTTGCTTGGATATTCAAGAAAAGTATACAATGATAGTAGTTGAGGAACGTCTTCTCTCTTTTTTTTCCCCTCCCTTCCTTCTTCTTCTTCTTCTTCTTCTTTTTTTGGCATAAATAAATAGTATGACATGTCTGTAATTTTCATCATCTCGGTTGGTTGACTTCTACGCTGCCTACATCTTTAGGTCACGTCTCCATTAACTGGGCCAATAGTTGTTGAGGATGTGGTTTATGAAAATGTTGATGGTGATATCAGTCGCATTCTACCATCTAAGGACTTGATATTTCGTCGGCTCGTTTTTCAAAGGAGTGAGAGTTTAGTGCAGTCTGAAGCTGTACTAATAAGGAAAGGATCTCGTCAGAAGACTAGTGGTGGCAATGAGAGGAAGAAATCCAACTCATCTAAATCGAAGAAAAGGGGAACTCAAAAAAGAAGTGATGGTATTGATCCACGTTTATATATATATATATATATATATATATATCTAGTGTTAATCTAGTGTCTTTTATACTCCTTGACTTCACTTCCATTGTATTCTACTTTGGAAATTCATATAGTTTTTGTCAAAAATATCTTTGTTTTGAAAATGTTTGGACCTTTTCGTTGGTTGTTTAATACCCTTATAACGCTTGTTTTATCTGCCCATCTCCCTCATGTGGCATGTATCTCTGTGGTAGAGAGAGTGAGTCGGATATATGATTCGGCATTCAAATTATTCTTCATTTTGTTTTCTGTCTATGACTCTATGCTTGAGTTGTTGCCAAAGGAAATAAGGTCATGTGGACATTAGCATATAAAAACTACTGAAAAAATGAAAATATAAAGTATAAACATCCAAAAATAAGAAATAGAAAGAGGATTAATGAAATTTGTGAGAGAAACACTCTATTCTTTCAAAATCCCAGTTATGGCTCTGATCCATGGTCACAATTTTTCTACCCATGCTAAACATTGTCCTACTTCATTTATTATGAGTTGGTTTAATAATTCATAGCAATTAGGTAATGGTCAATTGCACTCTGTTTCCTTGTTGAAAAGCATAGTTTGTTTTTGCATGTATCAAGTCTATTGTCAATTCCTTTTATGGATTTTCCTTTATCCCCAAATAGCAATAATGCAGCTACTAATGCTTTAATATTTCTGTTTCTTAATTAATAGAATCATGCAATCAGCTGAAGGTCTATCATGACTATTTGGCTAGTTCTTATCATACCGGGATTCTCTCTGGGTTTGTTTTGATTTCCTCGTACATGGAAAGTGTGGCATCAAGTAACAAATTAGTAAGCACTGCTACGTTCTGAGTTTTGTTTTTAATTTTGTTGAAAGGAGTTTGTTGGGATTTAGTAGGTCAGGTCTTATGTATTATATAAGTTGGAAAAAATATTTTCTTTCTTTAATTGCCGTTTGCATATATGGAAGGTCTTAGGCAGTCCTAATTGTTCGAACTTTTGGGAACTGCTTTTTCTCACGTTTCATGAGGTGGAAAGTCTTATAACTCCACAAAATTTTGTTGACCACACTATTTGTTGTGGTTTTTCCTATATTTTTGCTAACTTGTCACTTGTTCATTGTCTTTGTTGGCCATAAGTGTGTGTTTAGATCTTTATAAAATCAACCTATTCGAACTCAATTGTGCAAGTTTTGAGTTCAAAATTGAGCAGTGCAATTTCCCTTGTCTGCATCGTCAGTCACTAATCTAGATACTGTTTAAACCTTTTCCCTTTCTATCTTTTAGCGACCTGTGTTCTCTTTGTATTACTGTCAAAGTTCCAAAACCTATTCTCAGGTCAAAGCGGTTATAATTGGTCTTGGAGCAGGTTTACTCCCTATGTTCCTTCATGGATGTGTTCCAATATTGCACATTGAGGTAATCCAGGTCTTATATCATGGAAACACATGCACAGACGAAGCATTTAAATATGTACATTTTTTTCTTGGGGATCATTTTGTTATAAAATGAGGCTGTAATTTATGGTATGTAGGCAGTGGAGTTGGATCCAGTGATCCTCAATCTAGCAAGGGGATACTTTGATTTCGCTGAAGATGAACATTTGCGGGTAGGTACCATCTAACAATGCTCTCTTTCTGCAGTTTTTGATTTGAGTAACAGCCGATAATTCTTAGAAGTCGGTAGAGCTCTTGTGGTTATTCTTGCTAATTAATCTGTAAAAAGCATTTCAATGATAGGGCTTCCGTTTTGGGCTTGCTTTTTTCTTATTAGTCAAGCCTTATTAATACCTGCTCAAAGATTTTCTCCGACCTTGTACATATATTTTGTTTTTAGGGTAAATAATTTGGCCTTGGGAAAGAGTGATAATACCCATTTTTCCATGGCCCCCCATTTCGTTTCCTTAAAAATTAAAAATTTACTCTTTTAGTTCCCATCAAAATTAAATTTTGTTTTTAGTTATTAGCCCCTACTGATTAGTATTCCTGTCTCCGTTACTGGTATCAGGTACATATTGCGGATGGTATCAAGTTTATAAGAGAGATTACGAGTTCTGCATCAGCCGATGAAGCTTCTGTTGTTCATGGAGATGTAAATTCAAATGGAAGTTGCACTTCTCACGAAGAAGGCAGGGTGAATAAAAAGGTCGACATTATTATAATTGATGTGGACTCTGCAGATTCAAGGTGAATGTAATTTTTATTATTTTATTTTATTTTCATGTATATATGTACATATTTTTTAATTGAAAAACTAGGAAATTTTGCAAAGAATAACAAGGGGCGAGAGAAGAAAGGAGCAGGTGTCAAACACCCTAAAAAACAAGAGATATTTAATGCACGACGCATTTAGATACATTAGTGGTAAGTTCTTTTAGATGGTTGCACGGGGGTCTATTCTAATGGATAGTACTTCTTTGTTCACAGCTCTGGGATGACGTGCCCTGCCGCAGATTTTGTGGAAGACTCGTTTCTTCAGACAGTAAAGAAGAGCCTTTCTGACGGAGGTCTATTTGTTATTAATTTGGTTGCACGGTCTCAATCCATTAAAGACAATATTGTTTCAAGGATGAAAGAGGTGAGAACGAAGAATGCTTGTTTGCATTATTCATTTAGCTTCTTATCAGTGTTCCACAGGATTTTCGATTTTGTTCACTGACGAGTAAAATGTGTTATTGGTAATTCCCTGTCAATTTCAGAGTTATCTGTAGGTCTTGTTATGAACTGTTGTTCAGATTGTGCCTTAGGAATTGCTTGGAATCAACTGTAACACGGGTTTGTGATGTTCTCATTTCAGGTCTTTGACCATCTCTTCTGCCTTCAAGTTGAAGAAGATGTCAATGAAGTTATTTTCGGTCTTTGTTCAGAGCCCTCCACGAAGGAGGATTGCTTCTCGGAAGCTTCTAGTCAACTGGAGAAATTATTGAAGTTGAAACACCCAGAAATGAGCCAAAGCATCATCGATGCTGCGAAGAAAATTAAACGATTGAAGTGAACTGGAGCTTATTAAAGTGCCTTACTCCATTGAATTTTACATGAGGCTCCATTGAAAGGTATCGGGTTGAAGAGCAAGCTTTTGCAGATTTTGATCGGAAGAAGAAAAAAAAAAAACCAAGAGGCTGGGTAGTCAGCTTCAACAGCACAGTCAAAAATATGAGAAAGATGTCTATGAAAATGGAACTAAATTAGTGTGCCAATTAGCTGCATAGTTGAGAGTATTTGTTAGAAGGTGCTCCTGTTCCATGGAAGTGTATTTGTTATTTGTGAGTTTATTTATTTATTTATTTTTAATTATCAATTATGCCCATTAAGTAGATGGTCATTTATATTATTTATTATTATCCTTAAATGTATCAAAAAAAAAAAAAAAAAAAGGCGGGCTTAATCAAGGATAAAAATTTGATATTTTAACATAGTTGTGTGTTTGGCATCATCGGTATCTAAAGGGTGCAATATAGAAAAATATTGGTAAATTTCAGAAGTTCAAAAGAAAAAGGTAATTCAGTGTCTTATTTCTTTTCCAATCCTGGTTTCAAATGCTTTCTTCTATATCCTTAGAGACTTGAGAAGAAATCACTACTACGAATGGTCTTTTATAAGCAAAAATCTGCCATATTTTTCTATTTCAACGTGTGTCCTGATATGCTAAAATTAGGTTTGAGAGGAAAATTAAATCTCTGCTTATTTGTTATTATTATTGTATTATAGCTTCTAGAATCTCGATGTATTTTGAGACTAAAAACATTTTTTCAGACCTTGCTCTTTCTCTCCTAATTTTGGTTCTAGGTTTGTTAGTGTAGAGAGAGAGAGAGAGAGAGATAAATGTGGCTCTGTCAGCTCCACATGAGATACAACGAGCGTCACAGGGTGGCTCCTAACAAAACGAACCGCCTTGTATCTCTTGACTGCAAAGCTGAACAGAATCGCTCCTTAAAATTGCCTAAATTTGCTGCACAGTCTCATGGCTGGCCACGCCGATTCAATAGTCTAGTTACTTTGGTCACACTGTTTGCACGTTTCCCTATATGATAAGACGATATTTCCTCATTAACATACAATCAAATTTGAGACTGATCAGTTCATGTTTCCAAATTCCACCCAAGGAAAAGTTAAATGTACGGACGCTTCAAGCTTTTTGGAACAAATCTTTTCCAGCATGTTGTGTTATGTGATCACGCACTAACCCCGTCTCGATCATTTCCCCGAGATGCAACTATTTTTTGAAACTTTTGTCTAGCCTTGGACCAAGGTATAATTGGAAAATGGTATTTTAATTTTTCAGGATTGCAGAGGTTGAGATGGCAAGGAGGTGAAAAGCGACTACCGGAACAATGGTGGGTTGGAGATGGAAATTCTGAGGAGAATGGTAGGGTAACAACATGCTGCTCCGAAGTAGGATCAAGATCATAGTGTACTCTGAAAACCCGACAATCTAGACAACCTATCACAGTGCTGCAGTCGCATGATCCAATCAAGAAAGCTCCTTACGAAAAAGGAAACGGCAACGAACATCTCAAAGGGAAACTAACAAAACATGGATGTCAAAAGTTCAAAGATAGAACGAACAAGAAAGTGGGAAAGATTCCGAAGAGCCATGCAGATTCTCAAGGCAGGTGAAGAATTCAGTGAGAGTTAAAAAAGTTACCTGTAGAGAATGGATAAATGAAATGATAAAATATCTACTGATAACCTTGGTTCCGATAAAAGCTCTACAACTTATATGTTGTTTGTTTCCTAAGAAATAGTTTTGTTTTCTATGACAAATGATCCTTGAGTAAAAAGAAAGACTAAGCACAGTAGCCAACACTAGCAGTCTCACTAAAAATCTGAAAAGGAAAAAAGATTTGCAGTGAGAGAGAAGAGCCAGCTATTACTATATGTCGATAAATTAAGGTGCAAAGAAATCCACTATCAAAATGCCAATCACCATAGCAGAAAAGACAAAAATAGCAGAACCAATATAATTCTGCAAAATATGGATTTCTTCCTGTAATATACATCGTCAAATTTCATACACAAAGGCAGATCATCGCTTGACAAGCTCATGCCCATTATAAAAAAGTCTAGCATATCCTAACAAGCATATAAAATAACTTAGAGCGTTGTCATAGACTCTCAACTTCACGTCGTAGAATGTTATTGTATGGATGATGATTCTTCATGCCTATAAGCATGAATGATTTTCAAAATCTTTCGTGTTACATGATTGGGCAGCAATCCTTTTAGGATCATTTCCTTGAGAAGCTTGAGAGCAACATCTACTCTTTTGACCTTTAAGTAACCTTGAACCAAGGTGTTATAGGAAATGGTATTAGGAAGAGCACCCATTACTGCCATTTGATCGAACATGTCTTTTGCTTTGTCCATTTCACCTTGCAAACAGTATCCCTTAATCAAGGTGTTGTATGTTATCGTATTATGCGCTTTTCCATGTTCAACCATCGACTCAAATAACTTTTCAGCTTTATCCATCATCCCTTCAGTGGATAGAGCATTCAGAACCGTGTTCACAGTGCTTGTATCAGGAAAAATTTTCTGATTCGCCATTTCATCAAACAATCTCTTAGCTTCTTCCAATTTACCTGAATGACACAATCCACTTACTAAAGAGTTGTAGGTGATAACAACAGGCAACACGTCTTTATCAGTCATTGCTTCCGCAAGATCTAGTGCCTCTTTTGTCCGTCCTACTTTGCACTGAGCATCCAACAAGGTATTGAACGTAACAATATTAGGAGAGATTCTATGTTCGGACATGCTCTCCAAGAATTCCACCGCTTCATTCCATTGACCACACTTGCACAAAGTAGAAATAAAAGTAGTGAACGTGACAACATTGGGCTCTATGCCTCTACTAGTCATTAATTCAAGTACCGCAATCGCTTCCTTAGTTTTCTCTTCCTTGCAAAGAGAATCAATTAAAGTAGTATAAGCATGTACATCAGGCGAAATCCCACGATCAAGCATGTCACCCAGAAATCTCTTGGCCTCTTCGCACTGACCCAATTTGCTTAATCCATGAATCATTGACGTATAACTAAAAACATCTGGTGAAACACCACGATCGATCATATCTCGAAACAAGCTCAGGGCCTCATCCACCCGTCCTCTCTTACAAAAGCTATCAATAATCGGATTGAAACAACCTACGAAAGGTTTAACCCTTTCATTATCATACATTCTCTTAACCAACTCAAGCGCCTTATGAGTTTCTCCGGCCTTACAAAACCCGTTAATCATAGTCGCGTAAGTGATCTCATTACACTCCTGTTCCTCCCCTACAATTTCATTGAACAACTTCGTCGCCGCAACCATTGAGCCTTCCTTGCAAAGCCCGTGAAGCAGGGTACTCAGCGTGCGCGAATTCCACCTAAGTCCACTCTTAAGGATGATTCCCAGAACAGAAAAACCCAAATCCACATTCTCCAAACGGCATAAACAATTGATAACAATGTTCATTGTACTAATATCGGGTCGAAAATAACCGCAACCCATTATCACTCTGTACATGGAGACCACAGTGGAATGGTGGTTCATCTTGGAGAGTGCTCCAAGCACGTGGTTGAGAGCCCGGATAGAGGGCTTGGGTTGCATTTCAACTATGGAGTTGAAGAAACCCAGAGCTTCATCTAGCTTAAAGGTTCCTGATTTACACCGTGTTTGGATCAACGTCTCTAAATGGGTAACGGAATTTCTACGATTAAAGGAAGAATAAGAACGGAACAGACCAAAGAGAGAAAAGATAGGAGGAGTTTTACCGGGAGTTCTTGAGAAGAGCATTTGTGGGGTTTTCGTTTCTTGGATTTGAGAAGCGAAAAGTTGTGTTGTTTCATAAAGAGGAAACTCTCTGTTGAAGATTTGGAGAGGTGAAATCGGCGACGAACTGGGGATTGGATTTGGCGGCGAGTTCGATTTTTCTTGTTGTCTGTCTCCTAAGACTGAGCTGCCAAAACTTGGGAGTTTTTGTTAGTCTTGTCTCTGTATTTTATAAATAGGGTTTTCGCAGTTTTGCCCCTAAACTTTGACTAAACTGATACTATCCCTTGCAATTTTTAGTATTGTCCCTTGCACTTTTTTAATATGGCAAATTATTTTTGTGAATTCAATTAATATTGCAGAGTGTTCCGTAATCCATAACTAATGATAAAAAACATAGGTGACATGATTTGTTGTGATTATTATCTTTCAAGTGAACTTAAAAGCCGTGGTATTTTCATCTAACAATACGCATGGGATTAGCCGCTTCAATGGGATCTTTTGTTTTGGTCGGAGGAGAAATTACCAAACGTCTAGCATTCCCTCACGCTTGACGTTAATGAGTTTTTTATTTGATTTGAGAGAGAGAAAAAAAAAAAAAAAAAAAAGACTATGCCTCCACGATATATAAAATATAAATATTAAATAATAATAGCATGACACTTCGAATTCGATATGGGAAATATTTTTTTTTTTTTTCAAAATTGTTCCATTCCATTATGTATCGGAAGAGTAGTATCAGATAATTTTGGATGTTCTCTAATATTGTTAAATTTAAGAAGTAATTTATCGTGATAAAAATATAAGAGTATCTTGCCAATAGTAAAAGATTAGGAGATAGATGTATCAAATGCCGTCCTTTTTTCAATATAGAGATATACATATCTAATACATCATTTATATATATATATATATATATTATATGTCTGTATATTTGTAGAAAGGAGAGAAAATATGTTGATAAAAAACAAGAATGATAGAAAAGAAGTTGTTTTGTTTTCTTTATGATGTTGATTATTTCAGACTTCATAAAAAATTTACTTACGTTTTTAGTAGCAAGAAATCTTCAAGATGTTAATTTAGTTTGAAATTTAAGAAAAATCTATCAGAAAACTAACTGAAATACATAAAGGAAATCTTTTAAAGGTTATAAAAATCAAAAGAAATCATGCGAAATACAAATATTGCGATAGAGTCCCTTTTATATATCTTACCGATAAAATTTCATATAACATTATTCAAATTTAATCAAATGGACAAGAAAGTAAATGTGTACAATAATTAAAATAAACACTCATGTACATAATTGCACCCAAAAAAAAAAAAAAAAAGAAGTCCCCTTGTTTCTTCATCGGTTGCCGAACATGTCGGGGGGGACTCAACGTCACCGAACGTCGAGGTCTGGGTTTCCCGGGGGGGGGGGGGGGCGGTGGTACTCACCATCATCGATTGTTGGGGGAGGGTGGGTTTCGCAGGTCTAGGCCCCCCCGGGGGGGGGGGGGCACGATTCAATATCGCCGAGGGGCGACGTCGAGGGGTGGGCTGGGGGAGGGGGAAGTCTTCACCATTGGGGGCCTCGCCATTTGTAGGTCAGTTTCAGGAGGAGGTGATCTGCTGTCTTCGCAGTCGCTGAGGGGCGAGGTTCTGGGGACACCGCCGGGGGGGTGGGGGGGGGGGGGGGTAGGGAGGTTTCCAATCAAAGGTTAGGTTTTTTTTTTATTTTTGATTTTTTAATTTATTAGATTATGATACTATGAGCTAAGGTGCATCATAAGTATCATACACAAGCAATATCTTAACCGTTGAAATTTATCGAACGGTTTATAAAATGAACTCTACCAATAGAGTATATAAAAATAACTTTACCACAGTCTTTCCTACAAGTAAAATTACTTTTCTTATTAAATAAAAAAAAAGTACAAGTTAAATAACTATCTTACTACTC
Source organism: Ficus carica (assembly GCA_009761775.1). Taxonomy (NCBI): domain Eukaryota; kingdom Viridiplantae; phylum Streptophyta; class Magnoliopsida; order Rosales; family Moraceae; genus Ficus; species Ficus carica. Next base: position 4,674,004 of record CM019746.1, read on the forward strand.
CACATTGAGAAACATGATTAACAATGCTCATGAATATAAATGCGTATATTTACATATGATAGACAATGTTAACAAATTACAAGGCCCATTCAAAATTTTGCACATCCTCTAGTCATAGGAAATGAATTATCATTAAAAGGTATAAGATGATATGCAACATTTTTCATTATAAGATGATATGCAACATTTTTCATATGGTGAATGAGTGAGGGCTGTAAGATATGCAGTTTTTTAACGAAGATTACAAATTTGACACAATAGCTGATGAAGTTTCCATGCTTTTCCTTTGTAAGTGAGAATAGTTTCTTGACGCCGAGAGAGTATCAGGCGGCAGGTTAGTACGGTCCTCATGCTGCTGGTTTGGCCCTGCACTGATTCAGGAGCTTCTTCTTTCTTCTAGGATTCAAAATAATAATCAAATCAAACAAAGCGGCTGGGGACTTCGCCTTCGACTATTGTATCAAGAGCTTAATGCCACTATGCATTTTGCAATATATCGCTCAAGAAAATATCAATATTTTGCTGTCTGCAGACTGTAAACAGATCCTTTTCTAAGCGAAGTACAGTAATGGCTGCTAATTAGGTTTCTCCATCCTAAGCCATTAAGCAGAATTTCAAGCATGAAAGAAGTGAGTTCAAACTTTAAGTAACGATAACTCTCTTGACTAGTTTATCATGTGTCATACATATTCGCTGCAAGAGTCAGGGTCTAATTTGTACAATCATAGGAATCTCATACTCTTTTTGTATTCAGTGACTAGAAATTCAGAAAAAGAGTCTTGGTCTTTTTCTCTCTGACAAACTCACTTGAAAATAGCAGCATATGTGAAATATACATGATAATGGATTCTCACAAGAATGCACAATTTTTCGTTCAGTTTCTTAGGAACATAGCAGGTCTGGAAATTTTTCCAAAAATATTTACGTTTGAGAATCGACGAAGTGTGATTCTTCAAAGCCATAATACACTTTACCACCGAACAAACTCAAATCCTGAAAAAAAAAAAAAAAAAAAAGCCTAGATCGAAAATGTCCTAGTTTTCCAAGTTTTGGTTATGGTAGCATAGCATTTTAATCAATTTTTGACCTCACCTCATTGAGAGTAAATCTACAGATGCTTCGAGCTTAAGAGCATGAATGCTTTTCAAAATCTTTCGAGTTACATGATTAGGCAGTAATCCTTTCTCGATCATTTCCTTGAGAAGCTTGAGAGCAACGTCTATTCTTTTAACCTTTATGTAACCATTAGCCAAGGTGTTATAGGACACGGTATTAGAAAGATCACCCTCTACTGTCATCCGATCAAACACCTCTTTGGCTTTGTCCATTTCACCAAGACGACAATATCCCTTAATCAAGGTGTTGTATGTTACTGCACTACGTGCTTTTCCATGTTCAATCATCGCCTCAAAAATTTTTTCCGCTTTCTCCATCATCCCTTGATTGCACAGAGCATTCAAAACAATGTTCAAAGTTATGACATTAGGAATATTCTTCTGGCTTGCCGTATCATCATATAATCCGTTAGCTTCTCCTAATTTATGTAAATCGTACAATCCACTAAGCAAAGAGTTGTAGGTGATGGCATCAGGAAACAGACCTTTCTCCGTCATTGCTTCCACAAGATAAAGTGCCTCTGCGGTGCCCCCTTCCTTGCACCGCGCATCCAACAAAGCGCTGAACGTAACAATATCAGGTGAGATTCCGCACTTGATCATGTTTTCTAAAAATAGACTTGCTTCTTCCCATCGGCCACACTTGCACAAAGAAGAAATCAGAGTAGTGAACGTGACGACATTGGGCTCTATGCCTCTTTTGGTCATATACCCAAACAACGAAATCGCTTCTCGAGTTTTTGCTTCCTTGCAAAGAGAGTCAATCAAAGCATTATACGTAAATACATTCGGTGAGATACCACGATCAAGCATTTCGATCAGGAATCTCTTGGCTTCTTCCCAACGACCAAATTTGCACAATCCATGAATCAGAGAAGTAAAACAAACGACGTGGGGCAAAACACCACAATTGATCATATCTCGATACAAGCTTAAGGCCTCCTCTATCGGTCCTTTCCTACAAAGGCTATCAATGACCGGACTGAAACAGTCAACAACGGGTTTAATCCTCCCATTGTCATGCATTCGCCGAAGAAGCTCAACAGCCTTCTGAGTTTCTCCGGCCTTACAAAACCCGTTAATCATAGTTGCATAAGTTATTCCATCACTCAAGTGTTCCTTCTCAATCATTTCCTCAAACAACTCCGTCGCCGCAACCATCGAGCCTTCCTTACAAAGCCTGTGGAGCAAAGTACTAAGCAAATGAGCATCCATACGAATCCCACTTTTAACCACAGTTGCTACAACAGAAAAACCTAAATCCACCCTATTCAAACAACAGAAACATCTAACAACAACGCTAAGAGTACTGATATTCGGTCGAAAATCGTCCCGACCCATCATCACTCTGTACATAGAGACAACAGTGGAATGGTGGTTCATCTTGGAAAGTGCCCCAAGCAAGTGATTGAGAGCCCGAATGGAGGGCTTGTGGGGCATTTCAGCCATGGAGTTGAAGTAACCCAGGGCTTCATCTAAGTAAAGGGTTCCCGATTTGCACCGCGTTTCGATCAATTTCTTCAAATGGGTAATGGAATAAGGAACAGTAGTAGAAGTATAAGAACGAAATGGGCTGAAGAGAGAGAAATTACCATAACCACTTCTTGTGCTCAACATTCGGGTTGAGTTTCGTAAGCTGAAACTCTCCTTTGAAGTTGAAGACTAGGGCAGAAGGAGAGCCGAACCGTGAAGAATAGAGATTGCAGAAATCAATCGGTGATGGCCGTGGTTTTTACGAGCGTCCGCATAGAATTGATTTCTCTCACTCCTCTGAAACTCTGTTGCAGACAGAGCTCCCGAGACCAGATCACTGGTTGGCTCTTGCTTTAGCAAAAATGGGAATTTAGCACTAATTCCTTCAAAATTTATCACCTTTTGCACGACTTGTCTCTTAAATTTTTAATTTTGAAACTTTATGTTAAATTTTTTTAAATTATTACAATATATCTCTCATGAATTAATTTTTCAATAAATTAGTCATAAAAAACTCACGTACACCTTATGTTAAGATGAAAAACCTCACTATCGACCAAAGAATTTCAAATCTAAAACACATCCTAATGCGAATCTTCCAAACAAGTCTTAATTTAATGTAAAATTAACTAAATGAGACATATGACAATAATTTAAAAGTTTGGAAAGTGAATTACCAAAATCAAAAGTTTGGGAGACAAGTTGTGACAATGTGACAAGTTTAAAAAGTAATAGTGCTATATATTCTAAAAATTGGAAAGATTTAGGAGAATGACTCTCCCAAAAAATAATTTTACCAAAATACCCTCTATCTAATTTCACCCAATATTTTTTCTGGGATATGTAGGTAAATGACCTTATTTTAAGAAATTTTTTAATAAGTGGTTGAAATATTATAAAATTAGTAAAATGATCGCAATAATCAATTTCGTGATTGAACTATTAACATGGTTAATCAATGATTAATAAATATTAATATGTATTTTCTTTTATTAATTATAATCAATCACTGATTGATTATAATTAAAAATTAATTATCAAATATTTTCTTAAATAAAATATTTTGATTACTTGACCTTAAAGAAAAAAATTTATGTGGTTCCCTAATCTTATTACATATAGCTTTTTCTTTAGTTAATTTTTATCTTTGTGCCTGAAATACCATTTCAAATAAAATAAAATAAAATATTTAAAAGCTGAGTTTTAAACTAAAAAAAAAAACAAAAAAAGTTCAAAATTGACGAAAAGAAGGAAAATATACCAATAAAAAACTAAAAAGGAGAGGAGAAGCTTGGGTGTGAAATCTTGATCATTTTCTATGTTGTCTGTTAGTTCATCAACAGAAAATGGTTTCCGTACAATTTCAACTTTGAACAACAAGGTTTTGAAGATTAGGGATTTGAATATAATTAATCTGTCATCATATAAAGTTTTTATTTTTATTTTTTTATTTTTTTAGATTAATAGTATTTTAGTTTAAAGAAATAGAAGAAATTTCGAGTTTTGGAGCTTAGATTTATGATTTCCAAACCAAAAAGTTTGTAGATTGGAGAATATGAGTAATGTGCCACACTGTTTAGGCAGTTAAGCTAAACGGACATGATCTAGCTATTAGCTATACATGTACCGTCTAGCCTCATGAACTTTTTCTTTTTCTTTTTCTTTTTTTCCTAAATCATAAAACAAATTTCCTCAGAAAAAAAAAATCATAAAACAAATATTATTAAGGATTAATTTCACTTTTAGCACCTGTAAAAATTTTATTATTAAAAATAGTATTATTTTTTTTTCCTTCATTACTAGCACTTAATGTGGGGCCCAGCAGCATTTAATGTATATCAAATTACGGGTCTACCCTCATCTCCTTCAGCTCAAATATCTCTCTCCCTCGCATGGCTCAAAAAAATTTTATGCACAGACCAACATCTACAGTGTTTTAGAGAGAGAAAATTGAAATATAGAGAGAGAAAGAGTTACCACCCACCGGAATCTTATTTTTTTTCACTTTTTCGCCTAGCCCCCCACCCATTTTGAAACACAAATCTTCATATAATAGAGAGAAACTTTTATTTAGAGAGAGAAACTTCCATCGAAAGTTTTTTTTTTTAAATCTAACATTTTTAGCCATTTTTGAGTAAATGTCATTCCTGTTATGACCATCGAAAGTTTTTTTTTTTTTTTTTTTTTATGACCATTGAAACTTCCATTTAGAGAGAGAAACTTCCATCGAAAGTTTTTTTTTTTTTAAATCTAACATTTTTAGCCATTTTTGAGTAAATATCATTCTTATTATGACCATCCGGTCATAATAGTTATGACCTATGTTAAAAAAAAAATTTAAAAAAATATAATATTTTTTACCATTTTTTATTACAGGTCATAACAGTTATGACCGGGTAGTCATAACAGTGTGGTCATAATGGTTATGACCGGGTGGTCATAATGGTTATGACCAGATGATCATAATGGTTATGACCGGGTAGTCATAACAGTGTGGTCATAATGGTTATGACCGGGTAGTCATAACAGTGTGGTCATAACGGTTATGACCACCCGGTCATAACCGTTATGACCACACTGTTATGACTATCCGGTCATAACCATTATGACCACCCGGTCATAACCATTATGACCACACTGTTATGATCACCCGGTCATAACCATTATGACCACCCGGTCATAACTATTATGACCACACTGTTATGACTACCCGGTCATAACCATTATGACCACCCGGTCATAACCGTTATGGCCACACTGTTATGACTACCCGGTCATAACCATTATGACCATCCGGTCATAACCATTATGATCTGGTCATAACCATTATGACTACCCGGTCATAACTGTTATGACCTGTACTAAAAAATGGCCAAAAATGTTAGATTTTAAAAAAAAAAATTTAACATAGATCATAACTATTATGACCGGATGGTCATAATAAGAATGACCTTTACTCAAAAATGGCTAAAAATGTTAGATTTAAAAAAAAAAAAAACTTTCGATGAAAGTTTCTCTCTTTAAATGAAAGTTTCGATGGTCATAAACAAAAAAAAAAAACGTTCGATGGTCATAACATGAATGACTTTTACTCAAAAATGGCTAAAAATGTTAGATTTAAAATAATAAAAAAACTTTCGATGGAAGTTTCTCTTTCTAAATGGAAGTTTCTCTCTATTATATGAAAATTTGGGTTTCAAAATGGGTGGGGGGCTAGGCGAAAAAGTGAAAAAAAAATAAGATTCCGGTGGGTGGTAACTTTTTCTCTCTCTAGATTTCAGTTTTCTCTCTCTAAAACACTGTAGATGTTGTTCTGTGCATAAAATTTTTTTGAGCCATGCGAGGGAGAGAGATATTTGAGCTGAAGGAGATGAAGGTAAACCCGTAATTTGATATACATTAAATGCTGCTGGGTCCCACATTAAGTGCTAGTAATAAAGGGAAAAAAAAGTAATACTATTTTTAATAATAAAATTTTTATAGGTGCTAAAAGTGAAATTAACCCATAAAATAGGGTCCTAAGAAAATATAGAGTAAATTTATAGATGTTATATTTTTCTCAACATTCAGAAAACACAGAGGAAAAAAATAAAACCCACTAGACCCATATAACTACATATTTTTTTAATGAATTACAATATTAATGTTGTCCTTTTATTATAATTTGGACAAATTACTCATTTGGTCCTTAATTTTTTCCTTCTTGAAGTTGTAATTTTCCCAACCATTTTATAGCTAAAAGATCCCTGAATTTTTAAGAAAGTTACATTTTGGTCCTTTTAAAAGAAAAAAGGGTTAGAATTTTAACAAAAAAGTGTCTTGTTCACCATACATGATTTATAATTAAAAGGTAATTAAAAAAAAATACAATTTTCAATTTATAATTGTCAAGTGTAATCTATTCAATCTAGTTTTTAACCTTTTGTTTAAGTAAAAAAGGATCGAATTGTACAATTTTAAAGAGTTTAAAGACCTTTTAACTGTTAAAAAAAATTGGAGACCAAATCATAATTTCATCGAAAGAATAGGGATCAAATGAGCAATTAATCAATATAATTATTGACAAACCCAAAACCTCTTTTAAAGCCCGCTAATAGCCAGCAAGTATCGCGCAAACTGCAAATTGTCTTGAGCTCCTCAGCTCCTTTTGTTCTACAACACACACAAACCAGAGTTGTAGAAGTGAACAAGAAAGAACTGAGGCAAAAAAAAAAATCTATATATGTGTGGATAGATACATATATATATATATATATATCAAAATCCATTTTTGCCACGCTCTTGATTTTAGCTACTCTTGAGACGTGTGGAAGAAAGAAAACACTAACTTCTCTCTTCAGAACTTTCACTACCCAATTCCGTTCTTCTTCTTCTTTCACTATTTCTGCTGAAAATTCTGTTTCCCTTTTTGAGAAATTAGTCCAAACATGAACCAAATGCGAAGCTTTGGGTTGTTTCCCTGGCCTCTATTTGGGCTTTCAATCGCTTGCTTGGCTCACACTCCAACAAGAATCACCATTCTACTGTCGTCTCCATGTGCAGAGAGATAATGGGTTGTCATGATTTACGCCCCGAGGCCGGTACTCTCACCTTTAATGCTTCTGTTGTTTGGAGAAACTGAACTTGGGTTTCTCTGTTTTCGCCACTATGATTAGGACCAGCCTTAACCCCAATGCTTATAGGCTTAGTACTCTTTTCTCCACAGGCTTTGCAAGAAGGCTCGATGGTCGCGGTGATAGAGTTGTTCAAAAGATTGCTGCTTGAAATGTTTGATCGTGGAGTTCTGCGTAACGAACGTATCTATACATCTGTAACTCATTCTCTTTGCTAGGAAGACAAATTTCAGGAAGCAGTTTCACTATTTGAAATGATGGTTAGAAAAGATATACAACCTGATGTTTGACATTTAATTACTAATTTCTACTTTGTGCAAGTAGTCGATGGAAAGAAGCGAAATTTTTTTTAGAAATCGTGATCACGTACGGGTGTCCTTCCTAATACCATCTCCTACAACACGTCGGCTTCTGGCTGTACAAAGGTCAAAAAGAATAGATCTCGCTCTGATGCTTCTCAAGGACATGATCCAGAAAGGATTAAAGCTTGATGACGTAACACGCGATGTTTTGAAATGTATTAACGCTTATAGGTTATTGCAAGGAGTGCAATAACTCTCAATGGGGTTGGTCATGAGCTGCTTACAATTCTACAAGTTATTTTTTCGTTTTGTTTAGGAAGTGTTAGGCCTAGCAACTTCATCACTCAACTGAGCAGAAGTTTTTTCGTGTAATTTTCGCTTGAATAAGAGGGTATTTCTACACCATGATCTTTACTGATTCTCATGTTTTTGGTCTATTTTACTCTATTACAGTTGTTTTCTAATGCTCCTTAAATTTTTCATGGACAGTAATTCTTCTTGCTGAAGAGATATTCAACATATTTCCCTTTGTAGGCTACACAACATATTGAAATGAGCAGAGTGACAACCGAGCTTAAAATTTAGCACTTTGGGAATACGCCGAGAATTCCTCGTCTTGAAATTTTTATTTTTTTTTATGTACCTTCCTTTTGCATTTTTTTTTTTGGTACTATGTTTTGATTGATCTGGATACATCAGTTTATTGTTGAGATTTTATAAGTCAGCAAATATCCCACATCCCTTCACTTTTGGTCCTCTACAATCTTACGTATTTGGTAAATATTGGATTCAAGACCACTTTGGTCACTTCATATGGTGTTGGAATCATTTCATGCTTTTTCCGATATGCACTATTAGAAAAACTGATTACACTGTGGGGGACTGATTCTGTTTGGTCACAAAACAAAGGTCTGCTGTCATGGAATTGAGTGTGTTGTAATTCCGGGTCTCCGTTTACTCGTGTACTCTTATGTCTGCGTGTAGGCATCTATTATGTGTCAGTAGAGTATACTAATTCTTCCTTCTTGAGAAGCTTTAGTGTAAATGCTTTTTCTAATTGTATTTTGGTGACTACAAATATCAATCTATCTACACACAGACACATTCTATGTTTTCAAACTGCTCTTGTTTATAGTTATAAAGATTGGCGAAATCGACTCTGCTTATTCTTCTATTCCGTATATTTTACCGTCATTCTATTTACCAACTTTTGGCTGTTGATTAATTGGCAGTGGCAAGTGTCAGCACTGTTTTTAGCTGCCACAATCCATCTCATTGCCTTTTCAGGAACGTCACCAGACGTTTGACTAACTTGAAGGTAAAAACGAGCAATTAAGATGCGGCTCTGTGGCTTCACCATACAATGGAGATTCGGGTCTCCTTTCTGCCACCATTTTTCCATCGCAATTTTTGCTTGATCTTTCATCTCAATTCATCAGAATTCCTCGCGTTTCAGGTTCAGCTGTATGCCTTTGGCTCTTCCATTGCATAACGTGGATCTTCTCGGCTTGTAGGTATCCTTTTGTACTCGATCTTCCCATATCAAATATTTTCTTGTGGCTTGATCTCATGCAAAGATAACCATTTTTTTTTTTTTTTTTTTGCAAATTTAATTTGTTGTAGGTGCATTGTTTTATAGAATTTCAAAGGAGTACGTTGTTTTATATAATATGTAGTTTTTTTTTTTTGTTTTTTGTTTTTTTTGTTTCATGTTCTGCAAAACCAATTCTCACTAAACAAGTAACCGAGCAGTACAAGGAAGTGGAATTTCAACTGGCTGCAGATTCCTTAAAAACAGTTAAATTGATAGGTGTACAAAGGCTAAAATAATAATAATAATAATAATAATAATAAATAAACAAGTGTCATTAATTAGAAAAAAAATTACAGAGAACAAAATCCTTCTCAAAGTAAAATAAGAAAGAATAAAAAGGCAACCTAGGTAATGGAACGGATTAACCACAAGATCTAATCCTTTATGAAAAGGACGCCTCATTAAAACCTTGCAAGGAAAAAAACGACAAAGCTATAAGGGGAAAAAGTCCAAGCAAGGAAAAAAGATTGCATGATCTTGAGCCGAAGCATCCCTTACTTTCCAGTCATCAACCTTCCAAATATTGCTATAAGAAAAAGTGACGAAACTACGGTTGCTGAAAAATCTTCTTGGTCTTTGTCTTCTTCAGCCTGAACATTTGTATTAGTGGCCTGACTCTATTGGATGATTTGATCGTACCATTCTGACTGAATGACTTCATCATACCAATGCACCAGAATGTTTTGATCAGACCAATGTGCCAGAATGTTTTGATCATACGATTGCGACTGAATGTTTTGTTCATACCCTTGTGGCTCCCGGTTTTTGTGATAAAGATTAACAGCATGATTTGTTTGCGGGTGCAGCTCCTTGTTTTGACGAGGCTCCTCCTGCTGTGTGCTAATTTGAAGCACCTGTTACTGCTTTTGTTATAGACCTTGCATAAAATATACCCCTCCATCTGTAAAATAATTATAGTTAAAAAAAAAAAAAGTTAATTACTACTAAAACTACTGGTTTTGCACACTATGTATGAAAAAGCAGGATTGAACATGTATGCAAGTAAATACCCTCTTCGAGTTAGATGGAATAGTATACTCATGCATGAGCCAATCGGTCTTTTGTTTATTCTCGGTTTTGTAGTAAACTAAACATCATCTTGTCCCCAATTTTACGTCCGTTGCCACCTCTTATAGGTTTCTTGGAGGTACTAGCCCTCCAAACACCGCCATTTGTTCTGGTAAAGAAATACATCTCCTTTTCCCTTCTTGCTTCATATAGCTCTGTTTATTAACAAAAGTAACTATATTATTAAGACTCGTCCTTTGGTTCATAATATATTTGCGTCTATATGTATATATGCATATTGCTAATAAATATGAAGATAAACACATGTAACAACCTCTGCCACTATTGACTAAGAAAAATAGATGCTCTACATATCCCCACGCCAAAAAAAAAAAAAAAAAAAAGCAGAAAAGAAAAGGAAAAAAAAAAAAAAAAAGAAAGAGGAAAAGGAAGTAAAACTGAACTGAACAGAACAGAACAGAAGTAGTAAACAAAGACAAGCATAGGGAAGATTTTAAAGAAATAATAAAAGATAGAGAGTGAGACGACGTTCAAGTTCTTGAGGAGAGTACTTGTAGAGATCACTTCTTAGATTATGTCGGCAGGTAGATTCTGGTCCAACACTTTCTTCACCAAGTATAAACCACTTCGTCTTTTGCAGCCCATAGAGCAAGCAAAAAATTTTTTGCTTTCGGGAAAAAGGTCTCTTCCTCAAACATTTTGGAGTTTCCTTCCATCCAAATTATACAAAGCATTTTGAGTCCCAATATATTTTCTACAGATTTAGCCACTTTGTTTGATCCAAAAACCAACCGGATTTTCCAGCAGCAAGGAATTGCACCAAGCAAGAGACGACCATAAAAAAACCAGCTTCATAATCCAATCTTTTCCATACACTTCTAGCCACAGAACATGCAGAAATACAAATGGTCCCCTAATTCCCTTGCGTTCTTAACATGACACGCCGAGTAGGAGAAACGATCAAGTAGGATACATCCTGTTTATGATGTTAATAAAATGCACTTTTACACAAAACTCCAGACCATTACGAAAAGAGAGAGAGAGAGAGAGAGAGAGAGAGAGAGAATCAAACCATGATCATGTTGTTTATCAAGAACTAAAAGAAGCTAACCTGCCACAAATCTGTAGGCCGCATATAAAAGAATATTGGTGTCTGAATTTTGATGACCACATGCTGAGGGAAGAAGCACTACAATATTGATGGAATAAAATGTCACCATAGCGGAGAAGATGTGGGAGGGAGAAATAAACACGAATAAAAGTAAATGTAATTTTTTTTTTTCAACGGCAGGAGGCTTATGGCTCCCACTTATTAAAGAAAACTGTAATTACTAAACAGGTTTCGAACCTTGAAGCTCCCATGCAAATCCCTCCCTTCCCACCTACTGAGCTAGGCCCAACGGTGTACACGAATAAAAGAAATTACCAGCCTTTGTACTCGATCTGAAAGAGCAAGATGAAGGCATTTCTTTTTACTCCATGGAACCCTGCAAAAATGTTTAGAACCAGAATTTGTAAGTCAAAAAGGTGTTAAGAAGGAAGGTAAAGAACTCTGGAATGCATGCGTGAGAAGAGGGACATTTACCAAAATAATAATAATAATAATAAATAAATAAATTTGTTAATCCATATGTGAAGCGCACTGGACAATTAAAGGCAAAATCTATTGCCTTACTTCCAATTCGATCTCATGGTATACCAAAATTATTAAGCTACAAGAACGAAAATCAAGTAGTCATGAAACGGAAAATAATTACCTCTCCTCTTGAACTTGACCCGGTACCTCTTGAAGTATGCTTTGGTTTTCTGTGCTTCGACAGAGGCCTGAATTTGTTAAATCATTTGACGTGCACTTTCAGCGGAGAAGAAAGAGAGCCAAAGATCAAGAAACTAAGCAGATAAATCAACACAAACACATAGCCCTTTTAAGGTTTTAAATCAGACAAATACAACAATGGAATCCAGAAATCAGATCCGAAACCTACAAAATCTAACCAACCTAAATAAAATGAGCAGCTTCAATTTCATGTGCAATGGAGTTCATAATACTTCCAAAGCTGCTCTCAGACACATGATTAGGAGATTTGACTTTGAACAGTATAACAATATGAACACAGAAATCAGTCAGTAGCGAAGAGAAGAAATAACAAAACCGAACAGCCAAAGGTTCCAAATCCTAAGCTTAAGATCGATCAAAGTTCACTAAAAACAAGCATTATAATACTCTTGAAATAACCACCAGACACATTTCCTACCAGTACACCATCAGCAATACCGAGGCAAATCTTACTTGTAAAGCACGGCATGAGAGGAGACTAAACTTAGAAACAAAACAGCAAAACAGCAATGAAAGTCCTGTGCATAGACATTGACTTTTTACATTTCGATGTCCTTGCCTTCCTAACATAAACGTCTAACAAAGTTTAAAGAGAAGCAAGAGAGAATAAAATCACTTCTTAAATTTACATATATTTTCCTAGGTCCCAGGAGGAGAGTGGAGGAGGAATTGGAAAATCAACTTACAAGAGTCCAGAAAGCTTTTCCCGGATCTCAGCTATAGAAGATTTTCTCCTTATGATGTTATGAAAGATAATGCCGGTTATTGCATACAGTTGCCAAGACAATGCTGCTCCAATATTCTGTGGTGCCAGCAAGTCTCCAATTATGATCAATTTTGACCACTGCCATATATCTGGAAACAAGACACACATAATTGACATGTCAAAAAGATTAAGACAGGGAAGAGAGAACCAAGTACATAAACAAATGCATGTGTATGTCACATCAATGATCTTAAGTTGAAACTATTCCTACTCTTATCTAAGACCCAAATATCAAACTTCATCGTCGTCTATATGAAAGTAAATAGAGAAACAGACCATAATATGTAAGTTGAAACTATTCCTAGTCTTCTCTAAGACCCAAATATCAAACTTCATCGTCGTCTATATGAAAGTAAATAGAGAAACAGACCATAATATGTAAGTTAGAGTGCACATGAGCATGCCATTTGATACCATAATGCCCTCAAAAAAAAAAAAAAAAAAAAAAAGAGAGAGAGAGGAGCATATGACACTCAATACGATAAACAATATGGAATGTGGAATGCAAATAAATGTAAGAAGAATGTTTACCTGGGCTGGCAACATGATAAATAGATGATACATTTATCCAGTTCATCTTGAAAAAACATTCATGTGTGTAGAGTCTCGTATACTTGAACCGAGGCTATTTCCAAATTGTGGTGGTTAGCAAATAAAATGTGTAATCAGAGCTTGATCCCGTTTCAACCAGAGTTAGTGTACGAATGCCTGATGCCGACAAGAACGAATTCTTTTCCAAGTATTATGTGTTACATGATTAGGCACCAATCCTTTTTGGATCATGTCATTGAAAAGCTTGGAAGCGATACCAAATTTATTAGCTTTTACATAACCAGTAACCAACGTGTTATATGAAATTGTATCGGGAAGAACACCCTTTAATGCCATCTGATCAAACACGTCTTTTGCTTTATCCATTTTACCTTGCAGACAATATCCCTTGATTAAGGTGTTGAAAGTAATTGTATCAAGCTCTTTTCCATGTTCAATCATTGCATCAACTAATTTTTGAGCTTTCTCCATCATCCCTTGATCAGACAAAGCATTCAAAATCACGTTTAGAGTTATGATGTCAGGAAAATTTTTCTGGCTTGCCATGTCACCAAACAATCTCTCTGCGTCTTCAAGTTTACCTGAATGGCACAATCTACCAAGTAAGGAGCCGTAGGTCATGGCATTAGGAAACGCATCTTTATCAGTTATTGCTTCCACGAGATGAATCACCTCTGATGTTCTCCCTTCCTTGCATTGAGCATCCAACAAAATATTGTACGTAACAATATCAGGAGAGATTCCATAGTTGGCCATATTTTGTAAGAATCGTGTCACTTCTTTCCATTGGCTGTGCTTGCACAAAGTTGATATCAGAGAATTGAATGTCCTAACATTAGGCTCTATGCCTTTTCTAGTCATCAATTCGAATAGCGAGATAGCTTCTTGAGTTTTGTTTTCCTTGCAAAGAGAATCAATTAGAGCAGTACAGGTAATCGTGTTAGGTGAAACTCCAAAACCAAGCATGTCAACCAAAAATCTCTTGGCTTCTTCCCAACGACCCGATTTACTCAATCCAAAAATCAACGCATTATAACAGATGATATTTGGTCGTACACCACAATTGATCATATCTTGAAACAGCCCCAATGCCTCATCTACTCGCCCTTCTTTACACCATCTGTCGATGATTGGACTAAAACAATATAAACTCGGTTTAATCCTCCGATTGTTGAACATTTCCTTAAGCAGCTCAAGCGCCTTCCGAGTTTCTCCAACCTTACAAAACCCGTTAATGATAATCGCATAAGTGACATCATTACACGGGTGTCCCTTCTCTACTATTTCCCGAAACAACTCCGACGCCATGGCCATCACGCCTTCCTTGCAAAGCCCGTCGAGCAGCGTATTCATCGTACAAGCATCGTGCTTATGACCGGTTTTAATCATAGTTCCCAAAACAGAGAATCCTAAATCCACCTTCTTTAAACAACAGAAACATTTGATAACAATATTCATCGTATAGACATCGGGTCGAAAACAATCACAACCCGCCATCTCTCTGAACATGGAGACGACAGTGGAGTGGTGGTTCATGTTGGAGAGTGAGCCAAGCAAGTGATTGAAAGCCCGAATAGAGGGCAAGGGTCGCATTTGAATCATGGAATTGAAATAACCCAAAGCTTCATTTACAGTCAGGTTTCTGGATTTACATCGAGTTTTGACTAATTTCACCAAATGGGCACTGGATTTTTCATCAGAAATGGTGAAAGAAGCAGAAGAATGGAATTGGGTACTGAAAATTCTGAAGAGAGAAGAGAAAGAAGGATTACCAGGAGCTCTTGTGGTCAGCATTGCCGTCCGGTCCTTTCTTTGCTCCGACGTCGGAGAGTAGCGAATCAAGGGCGAGGTCAAATGGATTATTTCTTTTTCCTTTTTTTTTTTTTTTTTTTAAAGACAACTTTTTTGGACAATTCTACAATGGGCTAAAACTATTTTACCTCATCGATGGTATAAAAAATTCTGACCATAGATTTCAATTACGGTATAGAAGTTATATACCCACAAAATCTATTATGTAGATTTAAAAAGAAATTTAATATTACAGGTAAAAGTTAGGGGGTGTTTTGGTGTGTAAGTTTGAGTTGAAATTGATAAGTTTAAATAGTAAATTTTGTTGACTTTTTAGAAAAGACAAAAAACTTTTTGAGAGAAAGACAAAACTTTGAGGAAAAGACAAAAAAAAGTTTAAAACAGGACCGTTACCAAACAAGGCCTTAAATATTTATTAAATAAGATTTAAAAGATAACTCTCACATATAACATTTAAATATAAAGATTTACAAAAAAAATAATTACTTGATTTAGATTTACCTTTTAAATATATTAAATTTGTTGAGTAAATATTATTATTAACTTGTGAATCTGCATATTTATGGAAATTTTTTGTATATTTAATAAATCTAAATATTAATTAAAAAAATTCAAATATTTACATATAAATATATTGATTTTCATAAATGAATAATTTTTTTTATTTTTTATTTTATTTATTTATTAACTTTCTTAAATTATAAAATACACCCCAAAAATGTTCCAATTAAATCCAAAATTTAATCAAACCTAACCCTAATTCCAAATTGCCGCCGCCGCCAACATCATCATATCGTCGGAAATCACGAAGCTTCGTGAGCTGCCGCCATCTCATACTCGACTCATCTCCTGAGATCGCCACCATTGCCTACTCGATTCGTGTTCCGAGATCGCAGCTGGAGTTCGCGATTGCGACGTCTTCCGGGGACTTCGCGATAGTAATAGTCGTCGGAGAAGACGAAGAATCAATCAAGAAATTGCGAGACGCCACTCGAAGCTGACAACCGATGCCACTCGAAGCACCAGACCAAAAGCCGACGACCGAGAAATCACAAGACAAGACTCGAGGGAATGTAACATCTTGCCACTGCCGCCGTCGTTACAACTGCTGCCGCCATCGCTGAAGGTCGCGATAGTGACGAACTCACGAGGAAGCGAGCTCCTTGCAGTACTCCAAGATGCACTCTGTCCTCACGAGTCTATCACCAACATGGCGAGAGCCATCGCGCTGGTTCGTCGTCAATGGTGCAGCTTCCTTGATGAGGTCGCGCGACTATTCTCGCCAGTGGTGTTGATTTTGTGAGTTCGTGAGTTCGCGAGTCTCCAATCTTCGTCCTGGAGTCGCTACGATCGGCAATCTATGGCTTGACGAAGAAGACGACTAGCGAGATCTAGGGAGCTCGTTCACCGGCGCCTGTGACGGCATAGATCTGAGGAGATCGGAGAAGATGGTGGAAGGGCAAAACCGGTATTTAAAAAAAATTAGAACTTAAATATGCTATAATTTTCTAAATTTTCAAAATAGGCTATTTTCTTAAATGTACATCTTCCATTATGCCATTTGGCTCGGTGTTTGGTGTTTGAGTTTGAGTTAAGATTTATAACTTTAAATAGTGATTTGGTTGACTTTTTCAGAAAAGACAAAAAACTTTTAGGGAAAAAGACAAAAATTGAGTTGATGGTGGTGAGTTTAAACTCACCACCCAAACGGGCCCTCATTCTCGCTTAAATTAAATAGCAAGATTTTGAAAATATTTAAAGTAAAAACAAATTTACTAGGCAAAAGAAAAATTCGTTGAATAAATAACAAATTTACAGCACATTAATAAAATTTTGTGTATATTTATTATTTATTGATATTTACTTCAAATATTTTTAAAATAAGGTTTTACTGTAATTATTTTCTGAAACTATAATTTATTTCTTCCTCTTAAAAAGTCCTCTAAAAAAAGCCTTCTTCTTCTTCTTCTTCTTCTTTTTTTTTTTTTTTTTTTTTTTTTAAATTTACAATTATTTATTGAAAAAAAAAATGCTATTTATTTATTTCTTATTTTCAAATTTGAGCGGTCATATTTTTTGTTTAAGATATTAGGTAGTTAAATTTGTGCTATTGGTAAAATATGATAGAGATTCATAAACTTTCTTAACTTTATGAGATTGGGTTTTAGTGTTTACGTTTTATATTATTTTAGACTGACAAATTTATTCTAGTATCTGCATAATAAAAATATAGGGAGAGCATATTTTAGTCATAAATATTGTGAAAATTTACTTGCACATAATAATGAGAGATGCATAAGTAAATGAATATTGAAAATGTGATAAATCTGTTCTAGAAATTTTTTTTATAAACGACAAAATTTGGTGAAATTAACAAAATAACTGTGTTTTAGGGATTTATAATTAAATAGGTTTTTTTTTTAATAATTTCTTTAACAAATAGTCGAAGTTTTAAAATGTAGTTAAAAGGTCATTTTTCTGAAATGATTAATCAATTTTCTTAATGGTCAATCAGTGATCCACCATAGAATATATTTAATTTAGTCGTGATACCACAACACATTATATCACTGATTGATCAAATCTGAAAATTTGATAAAAAAAACCATTTGTTAAATAAAAAATGTTTGGCTACCTCTTAGATTGGTTGAGTAAAAAAGGTCACCCAACGTAATTTTTCTTGTTTTGTTAATGATTTAATCAGTTAATCATTGATAGACTATGATTAATTAATAATTAAATAATATTAATATGTATTTTTCACCGAAAACAATGATCAATTACTATCGACTATGTTTAATTACTGATAAAAAATATCGACCATTTACTTTAATAATTGTTTCAAATTGCCTATTTGCTTAATTTTTAATGATTAATATGAAGTTATTTATATTGAGCAAAATAATCGAGTACAGATGTAATAATATTTCTTCAAAACAATTTCAGAAATGTTAAAAGTTCTACTTGAATTTTTAATTATTTTGGCTTAATTTTTGTTATTATTTGTGCTCACATAATTACCTTTCTTCATTGTTACATCTTTAAAGTCTATACAGATGATATTAGCCCCTCATACCCACACACATACCCATTTGAAACCTTAAAAACCCGCCCTATTATGGTCGGGTGCCGGTTGGTAAATATGTGAACCCTAACTAGGGTGTATTTTGGGAAGAAAAATAGTGTGTAATATTACTATTTATTAAAAACCATATCATGAGAAAAGATGGGTTTAACTAGATATTCACATACAGTGACAGAGTCATAATTTTTTTTAAGGGGGCGTTACTCAAACTCAAATTTAAATTTAAAAAATTAACCGGCTTTATATTATTCTTTTTTTATTATGTAAACTTCGTAATCTGATTTAACCAACTTCAAAAAGTCTAATATATGAATTTAAATAGTAGTATAATTGACTTTTTATTTATTTGGGGTTTTTAAATATAAAACAATATATATTCATAAGTCAAATTTTGAGACCTAATTGAAATATTTTAAAAAAATTTAAGTAATTTTTGTAACTTTGAAATTTAGAGGACAAATTAGGAACTTAATTAAAAACAAAGAAGCTAATTGGGCTAATTGGGCTAGGGGGCCGCTGCCGGCTGGCCAGCTTCGCCATTGCATATATAGTGGTTATATTTGCACTACTTTGTAAATATTTACACTTAATTCATAAAATCAGTTTTTTTTAGATATTATATTCATAATACCTAATTTAATCCTTCTACATCGCTTTAGTTTTAATTTTAATTTTATCTAGAAATGTAACATAAACAACAAGCCTATTGGAAAAAGTTTTCTCATGAAAAAAAAAAAAGTTTTTCTCAACCAAGAAAGATTATGTATTTCTTTATTAATTACTTTCTTTCTTTCTTTTTTATGCTAACTATTGTTTTCATTTAACAAGAGCAAAATCTCAACTGACCAAAAAAAAAAAAAAAAAAAAAAAAAAAACATAAGATTTATCTTCTAATATTCGACAATCATAAAATACGATGAATGCTTATAAAATAATTACAAAAAAAAAAAAAAAAAAAAAAAACATTTTAATCTTAACTAGTTTAGGAAGCGTGCTTCGCACGTGTGGGCATTTTATGGATAAAAATAGAGTATATAACTGTGGTTAAAATCTCATCTCTAAACTTATTTAAAACTAAGAAGGAGAAAAAAAATATTTCAAATTCACATTTGCTTAAGAACGTCAATCACACTCTAAAGAAAGTGTAGCTAGCTGATTTAAAGCAGAAATATTAGACTCCAAATATACCTAGAGATTGAAAGATCAATCCACGCAAAAATTTTAAGCAAAGTAAAAATCAATATATGATCATGTATCTAAATAATCATATTTACACCACAAAATCACAACCAGCAATAACCAACAGAAAATACTTTGATGACATGCAAGAATTTTGAACAAAATCGAAACTAATACATGGTTACAATTCTAGCTAAAATAATCATTGTTGTACCATCAGCAGTCAACAAAATAGGTCATAGAATAACCAACCAAAAAAAAAAAAAAAAATCTTTTAGCAAAAAATAAAAATAAAAATAAAAATCTTTGTATACAGGATTTCATTGTTGAAGATACGAATATTAAAGATCTCGAAAGCAGAACAAAGAACCACAAAAGAACCACAAAAGGCAATACGCATAATAAAATACAACAATTACCAATCTCGAAGATCCCAAAAGTAAATAAGCGAGACTTTCCTTTCGCATGAACAACATTAAGCCCATGACGTTGATTACGGTTGGGTTTTTAACATAATTTAATTTGAGGATTAAATTATAATAATGATAAAACATAATTAAGTAGGGCTATTTTCAATTTTAGTAAGTTCTGATTTTATTACTCTTTCTGAAATTATTTCTTATTTATTCGGTTAAGAAATAGACGTTTGTAATGGATTTTATCATCAATCGTTACGTGTTGAGTGCATAATTGATATTTCTAAAACAATATAAAGATCAATGTTTCACTTACTAAAGAGTTTGATAAAGTAACTAAAGAATTTTAAGTTAAAAACTTAAACTTTAAAACTTCAAAACTTTAAATTTATAAGTTCAAATAAAGTTATTATTATTATTTAAATTGCATATAAGTTCGAAACAAACAAAACAAGATTTATATTGATTTTTTTTTTCCCGAACAGTTTCTATACTTGTTAATTCCAATCAGTTAAAACTCATATGAAAATTTTCCTTTAATTATTTCCCAAAACACATGCTTAAAAAAAATTGACCTTAAAGAGCAAGTTAAAAGAATAAAAATTTTAGTGAGCAACACTATGGGGAAAAAAGAAAGAAAGCGTGATTTAAAAAAAAAAAAAAAAAGTAACTAAGTTAAAGCACTTAAAATTAAAACTTGGGGTGGGGATATATTTCAACGTATATACACCTTTTTATAGAGTCAAGTCAAGTGTGGTATTGTATCTAGGATATGCCTATAACGAAGTATGATATTAGTCCAAAAGACAAAAAAATTAAATCGTCGTCTGCTGTCGGTGATCATTGTTAGTTTTGACGATATCTTTTAGAGTTAAAAGTTGTATCTTATAAGATTTTATTAAGTAACAATTAAAATTAAAAAATAAAAAAATAACGTCAACAAAGTAAAAAGGAAATAAGAGTGAAAAAATTTTCCATGGCGGAAAAGAAGCACTCCTTTTCTTCTAATTACTATTTATTTGAAACCGGTTGTTTCAAGAGTCTTTTCTCTGCCCCTTTTTCTCTCAAGTTTCTATAAACTACGGTTTCCTTTGTGTGAGATTTTTGCTGCTGTCGCCATCATCGTAGTTGGCGAAGGTGATCAGCAATTTGGTGATCTCGGTAGGCATGGAGTCGGAGGGGTCCTAATTGAGAGTTTCTCGACCAAATTGAACCCGGTAAGTTTTCAACGATTTAGGATTCAATGAGACCTTAGTGATCTGATGGTTCGTGCGTAATCTCTTACCTCGAATCGAGCCGATTGATTTCCTCTAGATTGTGGCATGCGGCGGAATGGTTGTTCCACATGGAGCGAGAATTTTGCAGGCGGTATTATTTTATATTCATGCTTTGTTTTTCTTTTAGTATTAATTTTGTAATGAATGAGGTAGTTCCCACACCTCCGGTTTGTTTTTATTTGTGTGTTTTGCTTGAGTTGTTTGTTTAGCGGTATATATCTATGGGTTCCATTTGTATTAGGGCCATGCGGAGTTTGTCGCAGTCTATATGCTGCGAGTGACTATCTCTCGATAAATTGGAATATTCCATCGACTGTAAATGTTTTTTTTTTTTTTTTTTTTTCAAAAAAAGCTTTGTACATGCTCGATTATAGGATCGTTAAGGAATTCAATGAATTTTCTAGTCACTAGGTCTCGGCTTATGTCCTCCTCACCAAGCTTCATCAGATTTTACTGATGGAATTAATCTTAGTCAAGAATTATATCTCTTATATTACAGGGTTATTTCATCTTTAGTATTGGTGTATTTACTTAATTTTAATTTGAATGATAATTTTTCTATATAAAAAAAAAAAAAAAAAAAAAAACGGTTGTTTGGAACTTTTCCACCTGGTAAAAAAAATCTTGGAATAGATTAGAATGTAATTATTATGACAGTGAAAATAAAAAGGATAATTATTGTGACTAAAAAACCTTAGTGGGGCTAGCTAGTGAGAGGGAACGAGTCATAGAGTTTTTCTGGGGTGTTTGGAGCAACAATTTCAACTAAAAAAACACAACTCATATATATATATATATATATTTATTTAGAAGTCAATAAAAATTTTAACTATTTTTGAAAAGTTAAACCACTCTGATTCAAAATTTTCAACTCCAAACCTATACACCAAATGCATGCTTCACGTTCAAAACTTAATCATAATATTACTTTTTAATTATGTAAAATAAAAATTGTGACTAAAAAACAATTGTAATGTTTATTTTTTATTTTTCTTTTTTGCCGGCTCCCGATTTCAGAAAAGATTTGATCAATCTCATTTTCTACGATAAGAAAGAAAAATTTTAAAACGCAAATTTGAGTAGGAGTGATTTCCATGCATTAATAGGATTACTTGATTTTAAATCTTTAACTCCATTTACAAATTAGAATCCTAATTACCATGCAATTCCACAAAATTCGTGATAAACAAATTTTGGCAATGGTGAATCGAAATCCTAACAGGACTAAAAAAATAAACCGATATAAAAAAGACCCCTCACCCTAACGTTCTCCATTCCATTAATCTTGTTTTCTCTTTTCTTTCTCCAGAACCTACACCACCGACAAGCCTTCTTGATTTTCATTTTTTTTGTTTTTGACTTCAATGGAGCCCAACCAAGAAGCAGCTGCTACCGCTGTGCCTGTGCATGGGAGTGTAATACCCTCCGGTGACAACGGAGGGTTCAATCCGATCGAGTTTCCGATAGGGTATCGGTTTCTACCGTCTGACGAAGAGCTCATAACTGACTACTTGGTGAAGAAACTTTTGGACCAGGATCTACCTGCCGACATAGTCAAAGAAGTTGATCTCTACAAGTACTCTCCTCAGGAACTTGAACGTACGTCTCACTCTCTTATTATTTCTTCAAAAATTTCCCTATGCTTGTCTTTGTTTACTACTTCTGTCTGTTCAGTTATATTTCCTTTTCCTTTTTCTTTCTTTCTTTTTTTTTTTTTTTTTTGGGCGGATATATATATGGCATCTTTTTTTCTTTAGAGTGGTCTAATCCGTTAGTCAAATAGTGGCAGAGGTTGTTACATGTGTTATCTACTTTTTCATTAGCAATATGAATCAAAGGACGAGTCTTAATAATAATATACTTCTTTTGTTAATAAACAGAGCTATATGGTGCACGAAGGGAAAAGGAGATGTATTTCTTTACCAGAACAAAGCTCAAGTATGCTAATGGCAGTCGTCCTAATCGTGAAGCTCCTGGCGGTACTTGGAGGGCTAGTACTTCCAAGATACCTATAAGAGGTGGCAACGGACGTAAAATTGGTGACAAGATGATGTTAGTTTACCACAAAACCGAGAATAAACAGAAGACCGATTGGCTCATGCATGAGTATACTATTCCATCTAACTCGAAGAAGGTATTTACTTGCATACATGTTCAATACGGCTTTTTCATACATAGTGTGCAAAACCAGTAGTTTTAATAGTAATGATTTTTTATTTTATTTTATTGTTATTTTACAGACGGAGGGGTATGTTTTATGCAAGCTGTATAACAAAAGCAGTAAACAAGTGCTACAAATTAGCGCACTGCCGGAGAAGCCTCCTCAAAACAAGGAGCTGCACACGGAACCAAATCACGCTGCTAATCATCTTCATCAAGACCAGGAGCCACTAGTACCACAGACCTACCTTGATTGTCTTCCACAACAACATCTTGCTTGTCAAAATAATCAGCAAGAAGGTTATCATGACAGTCAGCCGTTGCAAGATTATCATAACATTTTGCTGCAAGGTTATGATCCAAACATTCAGCTGCAAGGTAACGATCCAAACATTCGATCGCAAGGTTACGATCCAAACATTCAGCTGCAAGGTTGCGATCCAAACATTCAGTTGCAAGGTTATGATCCAAACATTCAGTCGCAAGGTTACGATCCAAACATTCAGCTGCAAGGTTACGATCCAAACATCCAGCTGCAAGGTTCTGATCCAAACATCCAGCTGCAAGGTTCTGATCCAAACATCCAGTTGCAAGTTTCTGATCCAAACATTCTGTCGCAATGGTGTGATGAATACATCCAGTCGCTTTGGGATGATGAATACGTCCAGTTGCATTGGTATGATCAAGCCCTTCAGTTGCAGTGGTATGATCAAGTCGTTCGATCGAGTCAGGCCACTAATACAAATGTTCAAGCTGAAGAAGACAGAGAGCAAGAAGATTTTCAGCAACAACAGTAGTTTCATCACTTTTTCTTATAGCAATATTTTGAAGTTGATGACTGTAAAATAAGGGAAGCTTCGGCTCAAGATCATGCACTCTTTTTTCCTTGCTTGGACTTTTTCCCCTTATGGCTTTGGGGTTTTCTCCTTGCAAGGTTTTAACGAGGCACCCTTTTTCTAGAGGATTAGATCTCGTGGTTTATCCATCCCGTGATTTAGCCAGGTTGTTTCTTTTATTCTTCTTCTTTTACCTTCAGAAGGATTTTGTTCACTGTAACATTCTATTAATGACACTGTTATTTATTTATCTTTTTTTTTTTCCTTTGTATTCCTATCCATTCTACTGTTTTAAAGAAATTGCAGTCGCTTTAAATTCCACTCGCTTGTACTGTTTAGGGACTCCTTTAGTGAGTATTGGTTTTGCAGTACATGAACCAACAAAACACAGTTACAGATTATATGAAGTAAAGTACTTGTTTCAAATTCTATGAGATAAAAAAATCCATAGAAAATTAATTTTTTGAAAAAAAAAAAAAAAAAACAGCAATAAGGTTGTTATGATAATTTACTACAAAAAGCAGTTTAAAAGACAGGGTGTGTTCTCTGTGTGTATATAAGATATACTTACTAGAAGACTGAAAAGAATTAGTAGACTCAACTGGAATATAGTAGAAGCCTACAGACGTACATGTATCAACGGAGACTCGGGATTGCAACACAATCAATTCCATGACAGCAGACATATGTTCTGTGACCAGAAAAGGAGCAGTCCCGAACATTGTAATCAGTTATGCATCTCTGAAAAACAGGTGCAGCAGCAAAAAAAAAGAAAAAAAAAAAAAAAAGCATTACTGTCCATCAAAATTCAAGGTGGAAAACATATTTGCCATCAAATATGGACAGCCAATCCATTAAATTGCATTTGATGCACAGCCTCGGAGTGACTCTATCGGTGATGCGCATAGGCGAATACTGTTTTCACTAGCCTAAGAGAAATTAAAAAGCTAGTATTTTAAGTCCATTGTGTGTCGAGAATGTCAGCTGCTCCGGGCGAGTACTTCTAGTCGTATTCCAAATTGTTACCCCCTTTTTAGTTTACGGACTATTTCCACGATCATGTTATAGAAGCGTTTGTGTTATAACTGAACTTCTTACTAAAATTGAGTGTGATTTATCAAATCTGCTTCAGGGAATTCATTAATCAGAAAATTTGTGACTTGTGAAAGATATATTAGTCGTTGTGAACTTAATGTCAAAGTTTTACTGTGAGACATGATTTCTTGCAATGTACGTCTCTCTTCTTTGGGAAGAAAGCTCATGCAATCAACAACAAAAAGATATCTTTGTGCAGGAAAACTGAACTTAGGATGGTGAGAAACTTGACTTGTTGTTTACTACTAAGTTTGCTGATTAGATTTTGGCTATTCATACTCTGCCTTCTCCTTTTTCTTAATGGACTTTTCTCTGAGGAATGGCAATTTCTCGGTTAAGGGCCCTTATTTTGCAAATTCAAAGGTATGACTTCCTAAAACTTTTTCTATGGCTGCTCGGGAATGATGTGTTGGCATCTAGAGCTCGGCTTTCTGCAATTTGGCCTGAGTTAGATACTTGATGTCCTTTATGCTCGGCCGATGAGGAATCAGTGCTGCACGTTTTCATTCAGTGTCCGTTTTCTAGAGCAGTCTTGCTCGGAAATTTGCAAATTTTGAATCACCTATTCATCTCCTTAAATGAATTCTTGATGCTCCACCTGGTGTATTTTGATGCTTTAGACTCGGGTCCTATTTGGATTTTAGAAACTCTTTTTTGTCTTTTCATGTTTCTAAATTCTTTCACTCGATCCCAATTATGGGCATGTAATACAAGTGCTCACAGTTTATGTGTTTGGCCTAACTCTTCAAAGTTTTTATGGTTTTTTTTTTTATTTTTTATTTTATTTTTTATTTTTTATTTTTTGGGTGTCCAAGGGACAGCCTCCTTTTTTTTTTTTTTTTTTTTTTTTTTTTTTTTGGGTGTCCAAGGGACAGCCTCCTTTGTTGGGGTCCTTTTGCTTGCTGAACAAAAGCCAGTTTTCCAAGCAAGAAATATAATAATGATAAAGAAACAACTAAAATAGCACCTTTTTTTTTTAATCTTTATAATTAGTAAATTAAAAATAGCACCTCGCTAGTTGAGAGGTAATTTTCATAGGAATGACTTCATAGATGTATCTAGGTTCAATGCTTTTGTCTACGCCAATATTACATTTATTATAAAAGAGTGTAAAAAATAATATTATTTTACTTTATACTCTATTGCATAATGTCATTTCTAATGTTTATGAATTTGTAAAAGTAAACTTTTAGTATTTTAAAAACTAAAAAATAAAAATTTTGTAATAAATTATATGAAAAAATTAAGACAACAACTAATTAGAATTAAATATTAAATTCGACAGTGGCTCTTATGACAAATTTACCACATAATTTAGTAAATGAAAATTTTAACATAAAAAATAACACTTTAGAGCACTTTTATAATCCATATATTAGAATTTGTTATTGACACAATAATTTAATATTATATGGGAGATGATCTAAATGTAACGTTTCAACTAATCCATATATTAGAATTTATAATTTCTTTTTTCTTTATAATAAATCAAGTAAAATTATCTTCTTTTTTTTTCTTTAATGAAAGATTTGTTTAATTTGAAATGTTTTAGAGATTTTTTCTTTCATTTTTCATCAATTCTTTATTTATTTATTTTCAATTCTTGATAAAAGGATAATGTGGTCTTTATAAATATCAATTTAGACATTCAGGTAAATAAAAAAAAAATGGACATTTTTTAAATCATAATCTTTATTTTAGATATTTTTGTAAATAACCCATATAATAATGATAAATAAACAACTAAGAGAGCACCTTTTTTTAAAATATTTTTTATTAGTAAATAAAAAAATAGCACCTTGGTTGTTGAGAGGTAATTTTTGTAGGAATGACTTCCTAGATGTATCTAGGTTCAATGCTTTTGTCTACGCCAATATTATATTCATTATAAAAGAGTGTAAATTTTTTACTTCATACTTTATTGCATAATGTCATTTTTAATGTTTTAGAATTTGTAAAAGTGAACTTTTAGTATTTAAAACTTAAAAATGAAAAATTTGTAATAAATTATATGAAAAAATTAAGACAACAACTAAAAAGAATTAAACATTAAATTTGACAATTCTTATGACAAATTTGCCACATAATTTAATAAATGATAAATTTAACATAAAAAATAACACTTTATTAGAAAGAACTTTAATAATCCATATAATAATTTGTTATTTACACGATAATTTAATATTATATTAGAGATACTCTAAATGTAACGTTTCAACTAATTTTGAAATGGTTATTTCCTGTTGTGGGGGGGGGGGGGGGCCCACACTTATTTCTTCTTTTTATATCCTAAAAAAACCATATATCATATTATATCTCTCTCTATTTATTTTTATTTTATTTTTATTTTTTTTGGTGTGTGTTTGCTAACTACATGTAATTCTGCCTAAAACGACAACAAAAACATCATCTATATCTTATTCTAAAACGACAGTCACACAGATTCATTTAAAGCTCCATACCAGAAAAACGAAATCGGATCTCTTTACTTTGAATTAAATGGGATTCGAACAAATCAAATGAGGCCTAGGCTTCCTAGCTTCTTCTCAAAACGACAAACCATGACTAAGTCATTCCGTATAAAACGCAGCCCAGAAATCAACTCCCTTGACCAAAACAACATGTAACGTGTATCTACCTAGACACAATTTGAAATAAACACTAGAGTGAAATATAGGCAATTTGTTCAAGAGCATTTTCATTTTTTATCTTCTAACATAAAACGTTGGATTGAGCTTTCATTTTTAAAATTTAACTTATTATGTATAGCGACTCAATTAAAAAAACAAAAAACAAAACAAAAAGAAACAGATCCTAAAACAGCTAGAATATATAGTACCTTTATTAATAAATTATCTATTTACTCTTAGTAAACAATTTATTTAGGTTTAAGTCTTCATAAATACTGTTTTTATTTTTTTCTCCATTATATTTTATAACGAAGGATTTTGGTTTCTTTTTACGCTTTAGCATGTTCTTGCAAGTTGAGATATCAATTCGTGTTATGTGTCATATTACTTATCGTTGTTTTGGTTGTTCGTACTTTAATTTGGACTCAATACAAACATGACCCGTAACACGATAACCTTTAAATATTGCAACATGAATACAAAACGACCACTTGACGAGTTAACACAATATGACTTAAAAATGACTTGTGTCATGAAATTGATATGTGAATCCGTGATTGACATGAAATTGACTTGTGAACCCATAATTAACACGGAAATAATGAACTTTATTTTGGGTGTTTTTTATACATTAGAAAAACTAATATCTCACAACCTACTAAAATATGATATCATCCATCAAAATTAAGCATATAAGAGTGCAAGATTATATTGTAAAAAAAAAAAAAAAAAAAAAAGAGTACAAGATTATGAGAATAAGTAACATATATATCATAAAAAGTTCATATAAAAGTTACACCTCAAAAAAAAAAAAAAGTTACAGGACGTGTTCGGATTAGTCATTTCCAACCCGAAATTACCCATTATTTTCATGTCAATTTTATGTCAATATAGATATATACCTTATAAAAAAATACAGGACGTGTTCAAATTAGTCATGTTCAATATGAAATTAATCCATTTATTTTCATGTCAATTTTACGTCAACCTAAATATGTCTATAATTTTTTCCTTCAATCCTAAACTGTGAAATTATTCTCGTTTTCAAGTAATATTATTGTCGAGACCTATATTACCAGCTCTAACTTTCAAGATTGTATCTCCTCTAGTTACTATTCTTGAACTGAATGGATAGAGTACTCGTTTTAGCATTTTTGGGCTCAACTTTTAACACCTTTAAAAGATGTGATTTTCATCTTAAAAATTTTTCAACTTATAAAGTAGAGTGATTTAATAACCAACCTCAAATAATTCAATTGTCAATTTTAGAGTCCTATTAAATTAGTATCTCTTTTTTCTTTCTCTACATTAAACATCAAGCAGCCTTCTTGAAGACTACAAAATCGCAAAGGAAACACCGATTGAAGAATTTGGATGAGTTAATTGTCAAAAATTTATTTTAGGGCACTGTGCAAAAGATAAATGGTTCAACCTAATTTTGTTTTATTTTAACAAATAGCGACAACTTTGAAGTCGTCGTTGGTAAATTCTCCACTATATTTGTATACTTTTTTTTTTTTTTCCAATTACTTTTTTAATAGTTGAGGATGGTTGTTCTTAAAAAGGGGGGAAAAAAAGTTGATCATGATAAACACATGCAAAGCAATAGAACGCTTTTGTTTCCTTTTTTTTTTTTTTTTTTTTTTTTTTTTTGACATCTTAATTCTTTTTTTTCCCCCCTAATTTTTAAATTGAGGTAAAGGACATGTTTTGAAAACTTCTTTCCCAACTTGATACTATTTTGTACACTTCAACTGTTTTGTCCGTCAAAGGTCAACATAATATATTTTATCCAAATTTTTTTACCGATAAAAAAAATAGTGACAAAACATACATTTTGCTAGATGTCATCAGAACCAATAATGACCAACTACGGTGTTGGTCACCAACTCTGATCGTCGCCTATAGTTACTAAAATATTTTTTTAAGATATTTTTTAAAATTTACTATGATATTTATTTTTCATTATAAATGCTCGGATGTCTCCGCCACTAGTTGCTGACACCAGTTATCTGAATATTCTATTTGAATTTTTTAAATAATCTATCAGAATATTTTGTTTCTTAATATAAATGGCCGGACATCTTCAGCTATATAGTCTCCAGATATTATAGTACAATATTTTTTATAATCTGCCAAAATTCCATCTTAATGCTCCAGTGATTGGTGGCACCCAAAATGTCTAACCATCTATGTTGAAGCCTAAAAACAAAAACTATTTTAATAGACTATAAAGAGAATTCTATTAGGATACTCTCAAGTGATCGATGTTTACACAGCAACAGGAGTTGGACATATTCTCTGCCATCTATGTTGAAACAAAAATATTCTTAAAGATTATGAAAAACATTCTATCCAGAATACTCCGATGATAGGCGCCGACGATCAGATCCGTAGATGCCTAGTGATATTTGTTGTTAAAAAAAAAATCTAGTAGATTATCCAAAACATTCTTATAGAACATTCGTGTGATCGGAGCCGTGACCAACATTGGCGATGGTGTTGCTTCGAAGACATCTGTTAGGTTATGAGATATCTTTACTAGAGTGGATGTTATTTACAAAAAACGATGAAATTCAAAAAAACTCCAAAAACTAAAGAAGGAAAAAATAGTGGCAAAATTTTCAATAAAAGAAAAAAGGGTGACTTCTTAGGTAGTTTTCTCCATTTTATTTGGTGGACCAGTTTGATACACCCTTGACCTTTGTAACTCTTCTTCTTCTTCTTCTTTTTTTTTTTTTTTTTTTTTTTTTTTTGTTCCTTCTGTTCTGGGGTTGAAACCGGTCGTTTAGAACTTTTCCAGTTTCCACCCAGTAAAATTTTTCTTTTTTCTTTTTCTTTTTTTTTAAATATCCTAAAATAGATAACAACGTGATTTGTAAACAAAATTAGTTATTAAGAGCATATTTGGTACATAATATTAGCACTCCGTATTATAATATTATTTAATGTTGGAAAATTATCTCTGTATGATTTAGAACGAGATAAAAGTTAACACACTATGACTTAAGATATTTAATACAACAAAAAACCTTTGTATTAAGTCGTGCTATATAATTTAATCTAAAAGATTATATTTATAAATATAATATAATGGGTTTTAAGACAAGGGTTGAGGTCGGGCTTTGAGATGAGGATCGTAGTCTCATTTCGGGACATGGGTTGGGGTCGGGTTGTGAGTTTGGGGTCAGGTATCAAATTTTGAAACGGGGGTTGGGTTGGGTAGATTTTGAAACGGGGGTTAGGGTCAGGTGGTTTCGGTGTTGAAGTCAGGTTTTGGGATGAGAATCGGAGTCGGTGTTGGGTTTCAGGACCAGAATTAGAGTCGAGTTTCGAAATTGAGGCCAACAACCAAAGGCGGGTTTTATGGTCGGTGGTGGATTTCAAGATAGGGGAGGGTAGGATTTCAGGGTCGGATTACAGTACTAAAATATGCTCTAAAAGAGCTTCATTGGTCTAGCTAGACTGAGTGGGAAGGAGTCATGGTAGTTTCACTTCAAATGGTGAGGATTAGTATCATTTCTTTTCTAATATATATAAATAAATAAATTTGTGATAAAAAAAACAATTGTATTCTTTTTTTTTTTTTTGGCCGACTCCCATTATACGACTTCAAAAAAGAATTGATAAATCCATTTTTTAAGATAAGAGAGGCAAAATTTTAAATATAAATTTGAACGCGTTCTTAAAAAAAAAACAAGTACTTTCCTCACAAACTTAAACAGAATAGGAGTAATTCCCATAGGACTAATTAGATTTTAAATCTTTAACTCCTTTTACGAATTAGAATCTTAATTAGAATGCAATTCCACAAAATTAGTGATAAACATCCACAAGCTTTGGTAATGGTGAATCTAAATCGTAATAGGACTATATCAATACACCTATATATAATGACCCTAACGTTCTCCGAACTTTTTCATTCTGTTCTCTCTTTTCTTTTACCACAACATGACACCACCAAGAAGCCTTCTTGATTTTCATCTTTTTGTTTTTTTACTTCAATGGAGCCCAACCAAGAAGCAGCTGCTACTGCTGTGCCAGTGCATGGGAGTGTAGTACCCTCCGGTTACAACGGAGGGTTTAATCAGATCAAGTTTCCGATAGGGTATCGGTTTCTACCGTCTGACGAAGAGCTCATAACTGACTACTTGGTGAAGAAAGTGTTGGACCAGAATCTACCTGCCGACATAGTCAAAGAAGTTGATCTCTACAAGTACTCTCCTGAGGAACTTGAACGTACGTCTCACTGTCTTATTATTTCTTTAAAATTTTCCCAATGCTTGTCTTTGTTTACTACTTCTGTTCTGTTCTGTTCAGTTATATTTCCTTTTCCTTTTTCTTTCTTTCTTTCTTCTTTTTTTTTTTTTTTTTTTTTTTTTTTTGTGGATATATATGGCATCTTTTTTTCTTTAGAGTGGTCTAATCCGTTAGTCAAATAGTGGCAGAGGTTGTTACATGTGTTATCTACTTTTTCATTAGCAATATGAATCAAAGGACGAGTCTTAATAATAATATACTTCTTTTGTTAATAAACAGAGCTATATGGTGCACGAAGGGAAAAGGAGATGTATTTCTTTACCAGAACAAAGCTCAAGTATGCTAATGGCAGTCGTCCTAATCGTGAAGCTCCTGGCGGTACTTGGAGGGCTAGTACTTCCAAGATACCTATAAGAGGTGGCAACGGACGTAAAATTGGTGACAAGATGATGTTAGTTTACCACAAAACCGAGAAGAAACAAAAGACCGATTGGCTTATGCATGAGTATACTATTCCGTCCAACTCTAAGAAGGTATTTACCTGTATACATGTACAATATTGCTTTATCATACAGAGTGTGCAAAACCAATGGTTTTTATAGTAAACTTATTTTTTATTGTTATTTTACAGACGGAGGGGTATGTTTTATGCAAGGTCTATAACAAAAGCAGTAAACAGGTGCTCCAAATTAGCACACAGCAGGAGGAGCCTCGTCAAAACAAGGAGCTGCACCCGCAACCAAATCACGCAGCTAATCTTCTTCAGGAAAGCCAGGAGCCACAAATATCAGAGACTTACCCTGATTATCTTCTGCAGCAAAATCTTGGTTATGAAAACAATCAGCCACTGCAAGGTTCTCAAAACCTTCAGCTGCAAGGTTTTCCAAATAATCAGCCGTTGGAAGGTTATCAATACCTGGACTCACAATCTGCCAATGAATTATTCACAATCGACGAGTATGCTAAAATGGGAATTGATGTGACATCATTGGAATACGTACCTGATCAACAAAATCAAAATCAAAATCAAAATCAGGAGCAGCAATTGAGTCAGGCCGCTAATACGAATGTTCGTGCAGAAGAAGACATAGAGCAAGAAGATTTTCAACAACAGCAGTGGTTTTCTCACTTTTTAAGATAGCAACATTTGGAAGTTGATGACTGCAATGTACGGGAAGCTTCGGCTCAAGATCATGCACTCTTTTTCCTTGCTTGGACTTTTTCCCCTTGTAGATTTGGGGTTTTCTCCTTGCAAGGTTTTAACGAGGCGTCCTTTTCATAAAGGATTAGATCTTGTGGTTAATCCATCCCATGATTTAGCTAGCATGTTTCTTTTCTCTCTTGTTATACTTTGAAGGATTTTGTTCTATGTAACTTTTATTCATTAAATGACACTGTTATTTATTTATTTATTTTTATCCTTTCTACACCTATCCATTCCGCTATTTTAAAGAATCTGCAGTCACTTTAAATTCCACTCCCTCATACAGCTCACATACTTCTTAAGTGAAAATTTAAAAAAAAAAAAAAAAAAAACTACAGATCAAGTAAAACAACATACTTCTTTCAAACACTATTAAACAATGCACCCGTTTCAAAATAAACTAAAAAAAAAGGTTATGCATCTTTGCATAACATCTCCTACAGACGAGTTCAACACTGGAATTGACAGAAACAAGTAAATTTCCAATGGCATAGGGGTGAACCAGAAAACTTGGATGAACTAAAAACAATTGAGTGCAAGCCACAAGAAAATTTTGATATGGGAAAATCATGTACAGAAGGATACCTACAAGCCGAGAAGATCCTTGTTATGCTATGTAAGTGCCCAGTGGCATACAACTGAACCTGAAATTCGATGGAATTTAGAAGAATTGAGATAAAGTAACAGGCAAAAATTGATATGGAAAAAATGGTGGCAAAAAGGAGACCTGACTCTCCGTTGCATGGTGAAGCTAGAAGCCCTAATAGAGCCGCCACTTAATTGCTGTTTTACTTCAGGTTTGTTGTAGGTCTGGTGATGTTCCTGAATGGGCTATGAGACAGATTGTGGCATAAAAATAGCTCTGACACTTTCCACTGCCAATGAATCATCAGCCAACAGTTGGTAAATAAGATGATAGTAAAGTGTTCAGACTAAGAATAAGCATAGTCAGATTTTGCCAATCTCTATAACTATAAGCAAAGAACAGTTTGAAAACACGGCGTGTGTGTGTAGATAGATATGTATAATTACCAAAAGACAGGAAACGGAATTCATTTAACCGACACATGATAATTATCCACCAAAAATACTGTAGTAAGAAAAACAGACCAACAACATGAGAATCCATAAAAGACCATAATATAGAAATATCCTCTTATTCAAGCGAAAAGTACATGTACATGCATATACAATAAAACTCCTGCTTAGATACGTGACAATGTTGCTTTTATGCCTAAGTTGATACTTATTTCATCAAATAAGCACTGTCTAAGCACTGTAAAGCTTTGGCACAAAAAAGCAGGTCAAACTTCACATTCTAATATCCTCGAAATTCTAGTCGTAACACTTCCTAAATAAAATACAGAATAACTTATACATTACAAGCTGCCCTTGATCTCACCTCATTGAGAGTTATTGCAAGGAGGCCTCAAACCTATCAGCATTAATACTTTTCAAAACATCACGTGTTACATCATTCGGCTGCAATCCTTTCTGGATCATGTCCTTGAGAAGCATGAGAGCGAGATCTGTTCTTTTGACCTTTGCATAACCATAAGCCAACATGTTATAGGAGATGGTATTAGGAAGGACACCCGTCACTATCATCTGATCAAACACGTCTTCTGCTTTATCGATTTCACCTAGACGACAATATCCCTTGATCAAGGTGTTGTAAGTAATTGTGTTAATCTCTTTTCTATGTTCAATCATTAACCCAAACAACTGTTGAGCTTTCTCCATCAATCCTTCGCTGCACAGAGCATTCAAAACTATGTTCAGAGTTACAATATTGGGAAACATATTTGCAGTCAGCATATAATCAAACAATCCCTTAGCTTCCTCCAATTTACTTGAATGGCACAATCCATTATGCAAAGAACTATTGGCGATAACACCAGGAAATAAACCTTTCTCAATCACTGCTTCCGCAAGATAAAGCGCCTCCACGGTTCTCCCTTCCTTGCACTGAGCGTCCAAGATACTATTGAATGTAGCAATATTCGGAGAGACTCCGTACTTGATCATGTTTTCCAGAAACTTTGTTGCTTCTTTCCATAGACCACACTTGCACAAAGTAGAAACCAGAGAATTAAAGGTCAAAACATCAGGCTGTATATCTTTTCTAACCATCATTTCAAATAGTGAAACCGCTTCCTGAAATTTCTCCTCCTTACAAAGAGAATGAATTACAGATGTATAGATACGTACATTAGGCCAAACTCCATAATCAAACATTTCAAGCAGCATTCTTTTGGCATCATCTGACCGACCCAATCTGCTTAACCCGTGAATCAAATATGTAAAAGCGACAACATTCGGCACAACACCAAGGTTAATCATATCTCGAAACAAGATCAAGGCCTCATCTATACAACCTTTCTTATAAAGGCTTTTCAATATCGGACTAAAACACTCTACAGTTGGTTTAACCCCCTTATCTCGACACATTCGCTTAAGCAGCTCGAGCGCCTTCCAAGTTTCTCCAGCATTACAGAACCCATTAATCATAGTCACATAAGTGACTTCATTATATAGATATTCCTGCATTATTTTATCGAACAACTCCATTGCCGCAACCATCGAGCCTTCCTTTAAAAGCCCGTGGAGCAGAGTACTGAGCGTATAAGCATTAGGCTTAAGGCCTGTTTTAATCATAGTGGCGAAAACAGAGAAACCCAAGTTCACTTTCTTCAAACAACAGAAGCATTTGATAACAATGGTGAGAGTGCCGGCCTCAGGGCGTAAATCATAACAACCAATCATCTCTCTGTACGTAGAGACGACAGTGGAATGGTGGTTCATGTTGGAGAGAGAGCCAAGCAAGTGATTGAAAGCCCAAATAGAGGGCAAGGGTCGCATTTGAATCATGGAATTGAAATAACCCAAAGCTTCATTTACAGTAAGGTTTCTGGATTTACATCGAGTTTGGACTAATTTCTCAAAATGGGAAACAGAATTTTCAACACAAACCGTGAAAGAA
This sequence comes from Ficus carica, assembly GCA_009761775.1. NCBI lineage: Eukaryota > Viridiplantae > Streptophyta > Magnoliopsida > Rosales > Moraceae > Ficus > Ficus carica. Next base: position 4,710,222 of record CM019746.1, read on the forward strand.
GCAGAAGAACGGAATTGGGTAGTGAAAATTCTGAAGAGAGAAGATAAAGAAAGATTACCAGGAGCTCTGGTCGTCAGCCTAGCCATTCGAACACTTTGGTAGCTTTCTTTATTCCACACATGTGGAGGGTACAAACCAAGAGCTCAATAGAGTTTGCAGTTTGCGCAAAAAATGGATTTTGATTTTGATTTTGATGTTGAATTTTGAATGTTTTTCTCCCACTTCCTTGTCGGAAAACCTTGTCGTATGAGGAAAATGTTTCCCTCTGGTTTTGTGTTTATGCTCTACAGAACAGAACGAATGTGGGGTTTAGTAGTGGCCTTGGGTTTTGTCAACAAACGACAAAGCCAAATTGACAAAAGTTTTGTAGTTTTGCTTCTTCTTTTTTCCCCACCTCACAACACACCACCCACCCCCCCTCTTTTTTTCGTAGTTTTTTTTTTTTTTTCCCCTATTATTATTTGTTTTTATTTTGTTTCCTGACAACTGAATAGGGATGAAAATATTTTCTGTGGAGACAGAGTCCACACGAATCCACCTCTATCCCAAACGAGACAGGGATGAGAGACAAAATTTGAGGTAAGGATGAAAATTGAGAATAATTTTTTATTTCTGAAAAATCGGGGGCGGGGATGGGGAAAGCACTTATCGCCTCACCCCCACCCTATCCTCATTTCAATATTTATGTGTGTAATTTATACTCTAAATTTTATTTTTAAAATATATGCCATCCATGAAATAAAAATTGAAACTATGATGGATAAACAAATGGGATAATTTAATGTTCATTTTTTTTTTATGGTTTTAAGCTTTTTTAGCTTAGTATTTTATAAATGTTTAGTTTCTCTTGTAACGTTTTGATGAGATCTTTAATGGTTTTATGGTTAAATTTCATTGCCATATGTTTAGAATTGATTAGTTTATGAAATTTTGATTTTGAACTTAGGTTGTATTTATATTTATTGTTTATTTTACTTTATTGTATTTTTAAATATATATATATATATAATAAATGAGAAACAAAAATGAGTTTATGAGGAAGTTTCCCCCTAGGGGGGGAATCCCCATCCCCGACCTTGCTTTTATTTAAACAGGGACAAGGATGATTTTGGGGGTAAGGATGGGAACAGAAAAGTATTCCCCGGCTCCCCATTGCCAATCTTAAAACTGAGAAGGTTTTTGGCGTGCAAGTTTAGTGAATTAGGTATTTTGAAGCTTACTTTCCAAAAAATAAAAAATGAACTAGGTTTGTTTTTTTTTTTTTTTAATGTGAGTTTGATTGATTGATTGTCCTGAGAAAGAGAAAAAATATATAAATATATATATATATTTTTTTTTTTTTTCTGGTATCTTGTGTTTTAATTTTTTTTGTCACTGTAGTTTTTTAGTTTTTTTTTTTTTTTTTTTTTGGGAAAGTTTTCACCGTAGTATTCTATATCTGAAAAATCCCATTGAAGTATATGATTCTTTTCAAAATTATTATTATTTTTTTTAATTTCTGAGGTTAAAAAATTACGTTTTTTTAAGCTAAAATAACATGGTATTCAGGTACCCTGCATTCGTTTTGTCAGACGTGAATTTTCCCAATACAAAGTATAAAAAGTAAATAACCCTCGTCAAAAACCTTACTAAAAAAAATTGGGAACTATTTTATGCCAATCATCCAAACAAATAATAAGGGACATAACTAAATTACCAATTGCAAAATTTCTAGTAACTTGTGGTTATATTGGTCCTCATTACCTCAGCATAACTTATAATCCGCCACAGTTAGGACACTTGGAAACACAGAAAAGAACTCAGAAACAGCCTAGTTTGACAGGAGAAAGGATACGACATCGGAAAGTCGAATCCTAATGACCCTTGAGATAAACCCTAAACCCCCTCGAACAACGCAACTGAACTTGTTGCATCAATCTTTCATTCAAAATGAGCTTTCAAGTATCAAAAATTTTACAGATACAGCAAGGCTAAAACACGCGTTCCATACAAACAGAGAGACTGCTGATCCGAGAAGATCTGACGCTTCTTCTAAAACCTTGCACAATCAACATCCTGGTCGTGTAAGACCTATTGCATAGGGCTAAACTTGCCACTCAAGAGGATTTAAAAAGCTTTTGAATCAAGCCACGAGCTAAAATTTGATCCGGCGAAGATGATGGCAAATGGAGAGCTACTGATGCTCCATTGCATGGTGAAGCTGCAGGCCACAAAGCCGCTTCCGAGCTTTCCCTTTTACAGACAAGGTAGTGGTAGCTCTGGCGACATTCTTGAGCAGGCTATGAGCCGATTTGCATCAAACACTTGAGACTTCCATGGAGTCATCAGTTATGAGTTGGTACAGTCAAGTATTCAGATGAAAAGAATAAAGCACAGTTGGATCTCCCAATCCCTAAAACAATGAAAAAAAAGGCACTCGACAATTAAAGCTTTCCAAATAAAGAAGATTTAGAATACATAACCCCACAAATCAGTCCCCCAATAGTATTCCAAGTTTTCCCGAGGAGTGCGGTGGGTGGAAAAAACACAATATGGTTCCTAGACAATAAAATAGGTTAAATCCAATATTTAACAACATTAGATTGTCAATGACCGAAAGGAAAGGGACACTAAACGGACCCGTGCAAATCAATCAATTCACATAACATTCAAGTGCAAAAAAAGCTTTAAGATGTTCACCACAAGTGGTCATCCATTTCGTGTTTCTCGATGACATATGGTGAATATAATAAATTAATGTTTGACATACCAAAAGAAATTAGCACCCAATATTTTGGCGTCCAAGTGTGATGACATAGTGATGTGGAGGTAACAAACGAAATAGAATTATTTTACATGTTAAGATTGGAGAAGCTGAAATGAAAGAAACCAGTAAAAAGTGACTGCCGGATTATTTAAGTCAGGTTTGTGATCTAACCTCATTGAGAATCGTTGCCGATGCTTCAAGGCCACAGTATGTTTTCTTACTGATTAGGCACCAATCCATTCTAAATCATGTGGAGAAGCTGAAGAGGGATCTCAACTCCTTTAACCCAAGCAACAATTTCATTTTCCTTGAGAACTAATCGTAACAAAAGCCTAATATCCACAAGCGGCATGTATATCGCACTGAAAATTATGGCGAAAAAAAAAGCTGCAAGAAGAAAGGCTCAAAACATGCTGCTATTAATTAACATACAAAACGAATTTGCTAAGAAAACAATTACAACAGAGCAGAACAGCTCAAACCCAGGAAAAGACAAATAAAACTATAATATAAAAAGTTCCTACTGTTAACTGAATTAAGCATTGAATTATGGAACCCTAAAAAAAGAATATATTACCCTGTGGAATGAAATCAAGGCATACCTAATTTCCGGAAGGGAAAAAAAAAAAAAAAAAAAAAAAGGGGTCATTTTTAAAGCATTACACAAAAAACCTACCATGACCTAATCTTTAGTTACTGTATGCATGCTTCCAGCCTATAAGCATGGATACTTTTCAAAATATTTCGTGTTACACGATCGGGCACCAATCCTTTACGGATCATGTCCTTGAGGAGTTTGAGAGCAACATCTATTCGGTTAATATTTATGTAACCACTAACCAAGGTGTTAAAGGAAATGGTATCAGGAAGAGCGCCCTCCATTGTCATCCGATCAAACACGTCTTTTGCTTTATCCATTTCACCTTGACGACAGTATCCCTTTATCAAGGTGTTGTAAGTTATTGTATTTACCTCTCTTCCATGATCAATCATCGTTTCGAATAATACTTGCACTTTCTTCATCATCCCTTCGTTGGACAAAGCGTTTAAAATTATGTTCAAAGTTCTAACATGAGGAAAAATGTTCTGACTCACCATGCCATCGAACAACCTCTTAGCTTCGTCCAATTTACGCGAATGACATAATCCACACATTAAAGAGTCATAGGCGACGGGATCCGAAAATACACCTTTATCAAGCATTGCTTCAACAAGAAAGATTGCCTCTGTAGCACACCCTTCCTTGCATCGAGCATCCAATAAAGTATTGAAAGTTACAACATTAGGCGAGATTCCGTAAAGGGCCATGTTTTCTATTATTTTGGTCGCTTCTTCCCATCGACCAGAATTGCACAAAGCAAAAATCAAAGCATTGAACGTGACAATTGTCGGCTCTATCCCCTTTCTGATCATTGATCCAAATTGTGAAAGTGCTACCTTAGGCTCTTCTTTCTTGCATAAAGAATCGATAAGAACATTATATGTACAAACATCAGGTGAAACTCCGAAATCCAGCATGTCGATCAGGAATGTCTTGGCTTCTTCCCAACGATCCAAATTGCACAATCCGTGAACTAAACAATTATAAGAAATAACATCCGGCTGAACACCATGGTTGATCATATCATGAAAAAGGTTCACCGCATCATCTATTCTCCTTTCTTTACAAAAGCTATCAATAAGCGGATTGAAACAACCTACATACGGTTTAACCCTCTCATCATTGTACATTTGCTTGAGCACCTCGAGCGCCTTCCGAGTTTCTCCAGCCTTGCAAAACCCGTTAATGACGGTCGCATAAGTGATTTTATCTAACGGATAATCCCGCTCTACAATTTCCTCAAACAACTCCATCGCCGCGGCCATCGAGCCTTTCACGCAAAGCCCATGAAGCAGAGTACTTAGAACATTAGCATCCGGCGGAATGCCACTCTTAACCATAGTCGCCAAAACCGCGAAACCGAATTTCACGTTTCGCAAACAACAAAAGCATCTGATGACAATGGTCAGCGTAGAGACATCGGGTCGAAAATCATCACAACCCATCATCTGTCTATACATAGAGACGACAGTGGAATACTGGTTCAGCTTAGAGAGTGAGCCAAGCAATTGATTGAAAGCCCAAATGGAGGGCAAGGGTCGCATTTCAACCATGGAATTGAAGAAGCCCAGAGCTTCAGTTACCGTTAGATTTCTGGATTTACATCGTTTTTCGACCAATTTCTCGAAATGGGTAATGCAATCGGTGGTGGTAGTGGTGAAAGAAAAAGAACGGAATTGGGGAGAGAAGATATGAAAGAGAGAGAAGATAGAGGGAATACCGGGAGTTCTTGTGATCGGCAAATGGGTTTTCATGGTCTGCGATTTCAGAGCCGAGAGGTGGAGTTTTGTGGGTCTGTGGCTTCTCTGTCGAAAACGGAGAATCGGGAAGTACGGAGACGAAGGCGTCGGAGATAAGGAAATCAATGGAGGTTGACGGCGGCGAGCTCAAAAGGGGTTTGGATTTTCTTGCTGGTAAAATGCTCGACACCAGTCTCTATGCGTGTATAGCAGAAGAGGGTTTTAGAGAGAGACAGAGAGAGACGCCGGTTAGAAGAAGTTTGTTTAAGTAGAGAAATAAGGAGAGCTTGTTAGAAGATATATATATATATATATATATATATATATATATTTTTATTTATTTATTTATTTATTTTTTGCCCTTTTTAAGGCATTTCTGTAGCAACATCCATTAATCCCTAAAAAATTTTCTTATTAACTAACCCTACGAACTTATGATTTTTAATACTGGTAGTTAGTCTTTCTTACTTAAATCCATTAAAATTTAGAAGATTTTTTTGCCATGCCTTGCACATCATAATCCAAGAAAAACATTATTGAAGATTTTTACTTAATATTAATATAAATTCCTTTCAAAATTTAGATTTAGCTTGAAATTGGTTACGGATTCGATTAGATTGAAGTTGGTTATTTTTTAAAAAACTAATTATAATTTTGACTCATTTTACAATTGGGGTAAACTTCTTTTACCCCATCTATAGGGAAACATCCAAGGGTAGTTTGTGGGTAGATTAAAAGTAGGAACCCGAGTAGACAACATTGTATATGTAGGAAGCAAAGGTTTCAATTACCGAAAAAAAAAAAAAAAAAAAAAAGGAAGCAAAGGTTACAAGTAGAAGCGCCCAACAAATTGTGACTTTGAAAATGCAAAGTAACCCAAATTAGTACTAAGCCATCGGACAATCTCTGTTTTTGCCCAATCTCTCTCTCTCTCTCTCTCTCTTTTTAATGAAAATTTTGTCCAAATCTGTCCTTTGTTATTCACTGTTTTGTCGTTTGGGAAGTGTTGATGACAAAACCCATGTTTAATTCCCTGCGCAAAGGCACACCTTTACAAGCGTGAGGATAAGTTATGCATGCTAATAGATTTTAATCCAATGGCTCATATTTTTTTACCTCATCCCTGAGGAAAAGGAGGCGTACCTTATCGTAGAAGTCCCCTACAATTTTTTGTTAATTTTTAAGGAAAAAAGATAAAAATTGATATGAAAAACTTAGATTTAGACTTGAGAGCCAAACGAAGCCTTAAGTTTTTTAGTTCAAGTTTTTAAAGAAATTTATATTGAATAAAAATGAATAGCAATGCGCTTCTTAGGTTATTAAGTGCAAGTCATGTAGAGAAAACTATCCAAATTGTAACAAATTTGAACAAGAAGGATTGACAATGCCATGTTGAGGAAAAAAAAATTAGAGACTATTGTCAAATCTGGAATGTTTAAAGGGTGTTAAAAAAAAAAAAGAAAAAAAACTTGTTCTAAAATTATTTGGTAAAAGAGAAAGAAAGTAAAGAAAACATGTAATTTGGTGTACATTATAATTATATTTTTGGAAAGGATAGTAAATAGTAATTTTTACCAAAATAATTGAAATCAACATTGAGATTTCAAAATATTACTAATAAATAATAAATTTATTAGGTAAATAATATCAATTTATCACACCTTTTACCAGGCCCTCTCTCTCTCTCTCTCTCTGATCTCTTCTCTTTCTCTCTCTAAAGTGTGAGGATTATGGTTTTTCGATCATTTTTCTCTCTTGGGATCAGACTCCAGTGACGGCTTTGGCTATCTCTGGTTTTCAGGCCCTAGAGAATCATATGGGTCTTGATAGAGGCGAGCCCGTGACAGGAGGATAGACGTTGTAGAAAGAAGCTAGGCTGGAATGAGATAGTTGGTAACAGTGCGTAATCGTCATGCACTGGGGAAGTCCTGCAATAGCTTGGCTTCGACAACCCAGTTTTTCCTGACAATGTGGTTCGTTTTGTCGAAAATGACTATTTCTGTGTGATTGGTTTTTTTTTTTTTTTTTTGGTGTGTACGCTTGTGTCTGATAGTGCGATGCCTTCGTTGCCTTTTTCTTTGGGTGTTTAATTTCTTTTTGTTATATATAATAATGGAAGTGGTTTCTCCACCTTTAGAGTTAATTGTTTATCCGTCAGATTTGAGTCTTGACAGTGTTTTGGTCCGCTAGAGCTACTTCTATGCGAAGTTAGTAATGTCCCTAGTGCTACCGAGTCTTGTCCCTTGATTTATCGGGAAAATCTATTGATTGTCAGAGTTTTGTCAAAAAGAATTTTACATGTGCTTAATTTCAGTATGTCGAGGTATATTATTGGACCTCAAGCATACGTATTTCCCTTTGACCATTATCAGATTTTACTGATAAATCCGTTTTTGTTAAATGATTTTTGTCTCATATAATACGAGATTAATTCTCATGTTTGATATTTTTGTATCTTTTTAGTGAGTGTAATGAAATTTCTCCTTTCTAAAAAAAATACCACACCTTTTGACACTTGAACCAGTTTGCAGCAAAATATACTTGAAAAATACTTTAAATAAATAACAAATTAAATAAATGTAATTTCTTTAATTTTATTTAAAAAATTTTAAGATTTTTCTATTTTTCCCACACTTAAATTTTGTTATTCACATATTAATCATCATTAACATCTTTACACTTTGGTCTTTACCTAATTACCATGAACGTGTACATCGAGGAAAAAAAATTTAATTGTGTTGAAAACTCGTGGTCACCCATTTTAATTATTTTATGATTTTTTAAATAATATTTTAGTTCTAAAAAAATATATATTATTTTAAAATTTGGAAAAAAAACTGTGATAAAATTTCTTTTATATATTTATCAGTAGAGTACATTTTTAAACCGTACATATATAATCTAATGGTTGAGATTTTACTGATTTATGATAATTATGATAGACCGTACCTCATAGTAGTATGACTAAAAAAAAAAAAAAAAAAAAAAAGGGCTTGTCCTCCCGAGTGTTCGACGTCGGTGGGGGAGGTCGCCGTGGTCGGGAAGGGAGGGCTTGTTGTCAGGGGGGTCGTTGCCGGGGTCTCGGGACGTGGCGGGGGCTCGACGTCAGGGGGGCTCGGGGCGCGAGGATCTAGCTTGTGAGGGGTCATCGCCGGGGTCTGGGCATGGTGGGGGGGGTGGCCTGGGCTCGACGTTGGGGAAGGAGGGGGTTGGGGGACCTCAATGACTCGAAGGCAGGGGAAGTGGTCTGGGTCGTGCGAATCTTGAGCTGGGGGTCTGTCATCGGGATTTGGGCACGATAGATGAGGGGATGGCCAGGTTTGACGTTTGGGGGATTGGGGGCTCAGTGACTCAACGGCTGTGGGAGGGGGCCTAGGTTGTGCGGATATGGAGCTGGGGGTCGCATCGCCGTGGTTGGGCCGGGGGTCTCGTCGTCGATAAGGGCAGCCGGCTTGGGGGGGGGGGGGGGTCGCCGGTGAAGGGTCGACGGGGTGGGTTGCCCTTTTTTTAAAATTTCTTTTTTTCTTAATATTTAATATATAATAATATGAATTAAGATACATTATAATTATCGAACATAAATAATATATAAATCTTTAAAATTCATCGAACAATATATAAAATAAACTATATTAATAGAGTTTTAAAACAATACTCTACCACAAAATTATCCTATAAAATTCTATTAGTGATTTATTTTTAAAAATTTTATATAGAAAAAACTTCCGCTGAAAATAGAAGATTTACTTCTATGCTACTCTCTCATATACCCAAAAAAAAAAAAAAAAAAAACAGTTTGAGTTGAAAATTTTCAAAATATAAAGGAACACATTATATACTTAATGTAAAAATTAATAAACTAATAGTCCGTTTGGTGAAACAGTTTGAGTTGAAATTTTTAAGTTTGAGTTGGTTGACTTTTTAAAAATTAGTTATAATTTTTGTTGACTTTTCAGAAAAAATAAAAACTGAGATGAAAAAATACAGTTTAGTTTAATTTGAATGGGTTTACCAAACAACCCTAATTATATACAACTTCTTGTTTAAAAAAAGAAACTTCCTATTTTATATTATCAGTAAAAATAGTTATTTTAGCTGTTGGTTTAAATTTTTAAATATTTGATTTATAATTTTAGAGCAATCCTTTATCAAGTGCTTCAAATTTTTAATGGATACACTCAAATATCAAATCATTAAAAAAATAAATGATGATCAAAAGCAGTTTTTACTGCTAAATAAAAGATCATATTGTAGTACTAAAAAAAATCTACATCAAACCACAGGCAGACCTATTCTGTAGCAAAAACAAGTGACCATAAAGAGATTTGGCTCATATATATATATATATATATATATTCCCCATGTCTCGTGCACGTCTAATAATTTCATGTAAGCAGTGGCGGATTTGAATGAGAATAGCCCCCACTCAAACTTTTTATCTTTAATTTCTAACCCAAAAATTTCACAGTTTTTCTATTTTGCCCCACTAAAAATATAAAATTATCATATAGTCTCCATTGAAATTAATTTTACCCTAAAAAGTTTATGGTGTTTTTACTTTACCCCCATTAGAAAATAAAAGTTTTTATATTGCCCATTAAAAATTTACCTTTCAATTTTTATACTTGGATATTATTTACTTCCAATTTTTTTTTATTTTGAAACACAACTCTACTGAATATAAGCTTGGCTCCACCCCTACGTGCAAGGGACATAGAAGGGGATGGGGTGTGAGTTGTGACCAGTATTCCCCACTGATCAAAATTCCTTTACAGAATATACCCACGTTTAATATTGTTGTGAGGATAGTGTCGGACTTACGGCTGAATGAGGTTAGTACTGCTGGTTCCGATTGGGGCCGACTTGGGTTCCGACTTTGAACGGATTCTTAAAAAGTTTTGTCCTCCTCCTCCACCTCCTCCTCCCTTTTTTTTTTTTTTTTTTTTTCTCTCTCTCTCTCTCTCTCTCTCTCTTCAAAAAAGTTTTGTTCTCCTCCTCCTCCACCTCCTCCTTTTCTTTTTTTTTTTTGTCTCTCTCTTCAAAAAATAAATGAATTTCACTATTTACGTCTCCAAATTTCTTTTTTACTTTCAAAAGACTCAAATTTTAAAAATTCATAACTTCTTATTTAAAGTCAAAATGAGATATTAAATAAAAAAGAGATTAATATTGTTTTTTTTTCCTGAATATATTTTAAATTTTTATATTTTTTAATTATCACATTTCATTTTCAACCAAACGAATATTTATAAAATATCAACTCATTTTCAATCAAAATATAGTCAAACTCCAACTCCAGTTATTATTATCATTTTTTTTACTAGATAAAAGGATCTGATAGTGACTTCCGTCAACTCTAATTTCGGTTTTTTTTTTTTTAACTAAATAAAAAGATCCAATGATGACCCTTCTTGGGGGAGCTAGAGAGCTTCTTGGTGGAACTTTTACCTTCATGCCCCTGAGCTTGGTGACCATGGTCCACTTGTACCATTGGGCTAATTAAGTTAGCTTTATTTTAAGAACAATATTAAGAAATATTAATGATGACTAACATTACTCACTGATAAAATATGAATTACTCACTAGACTCACTTATTTTTTAGTATGATATTTAATATCACTTATATTCTAAACCATTTTTCTTATTCCAATCAAGGCTTCTTTTGCCCCCTCCCCACTTTGCAAGGTCAGTCTTTTTTTTTCTTTTTTGGTTAATAATTATAAGTGGGTTTGACTAGTGGAATTTTCTGGGTTCGTTTTAACTCTCTCTCTCCCCCCTTCATTATTATTATTATTATTTTGCTGAAGGTTTTAGCTCTCTTTTAAATTATCATAAAATACAACTTTATTTGATTTGTTCGTGAAGTTGGTTTTCTCATATTCTACCAAACTTGTTTAGTTTTCTCTTCCTTATCCTCTCTTTTTTCCTTATGCAGTTTGCATTGAGCTTCACTCATCCACTTGAGTGTCTCAGATTGAAGACGAAGCAATGTAATTCTCTATCACTAATGTTGATGTCTCATACCAACTATTTCTCAACTGCAACTCTCTTCAACCCACAAGAACTGGGTTTTATTCAATCTTACAAATCCCAAAACCTCACACAAATCCATGCCTTTGTCCTCAAAACCAAAACTTTCCCTCACCATCACTCCCTCTTCACTCCCAAACTCGTTTCGTCCTTCGAAAACCTCTCTTACTTATGTTACATTTTGAAACATTTGGAGCACCCGAATCACGGCATTGACGTTTGTAATGACATTCTTCGGAGCATCTCCTCCGAAGGAAACTCGCTCCGAGCTGTGTCTTTGTTCCGGGAGATGCTTGTCAATGGCTTCGTCCCGGATAACTACACGGTTCCGTTCGTTCTCAAGGCCTGTGCGCGGTCTCGGGCGCTCGGAGAAGGTGTGCAGATTCAGGGTTATTGTGTCAAGACTGGGTTGTTTGTGTCTAATGTGTATGTCAAGAATACTCTCATGAGGCTTTACGCTGTTTGCGGGTTTGTGGATTCTGTTCGGTTGTTGTTCGACGAAAGTCCTCAACGAGACTTGGTGTCTTGGACCACGCTCATTCAGTGTTATGTGAAGATGGGTTTTGCCAACGAAGGTGTTGAGGCGTTCTTTGAGATGTGCGATGCGAAAGTGAAGGCTGACGAGATGACGGTGGTAATTGTTCTCTCTGCTTGTTCTAAGCTTGGGGACTTGAGGTTGGGTAGAAGAATACATGACTATGTGCGTAATAATGGAGTGACCTCTGACGTTTTCGTGGGCAATGCGTTGGTCGATATGTATCTAAACTGTGGTGATGCTGATTCAGCACGGAAGATATTCAATGACATGCCAGTTAGAAATGTGGTTTCTTGGAATTCGTTGATATCGGGATTAACTCATCAAGATGAGTTCAAAGATGCGTTGGATGCATTTCGGAAAATGCAAAGAATAGGTGTTAAGCCAGATGACGTTACTTTAGTGTGTGTCTTGAATTCTTGTGCAAATCTGGGTTTGCTCGAGTTAGGGAAGTGGGTTCATGCATATGTAGATAGAAATAAGATTGAGGCAGACGGGTTTATAGGGAATGCATTGGTGGACATGTATGCAAAGTGTGGAAGCATAGACCAAGCCTTTAGGGTGTTCGAAGGCATGAAGCACAGAGATGTGTATTCGTACACCGCAATCATAGTTGGCTTAGCTATGCATGGAGAAGCGGAAACGGCATTGGATATCTTCTCTACGATGCCTCAAATGGGTGTAGAACCGGATGAGGTGACATTTATAGGTGTTCTAACAGCATGTAGCCATGCAGGCCTCGTAGCGGTAGGAAAGAAGTACTTTAGGGACATGTCATGTGTGTATAACCTTAAACCACAAACGGAGCACTATGGCTGCATGGTCGACCTTTTAGGCCGTGCTGGATTAATCGAGGAGGCAGAGAAGCTTATTAGTAGCATGCCAATGGAACCCGATGCTTACGTCTGGGGGGGCCTTTTGGGAGCCTGCAGAATCCACGGGCAAGTTGAGCTTGGCAAAGATGCTATGGAGAAACTACTAAAGGTTGAGCCAGAGAGAGATGGTGCATATGTACTCATGTCAAACATATATTCCTCTGCGAATAAATGGAGAGATGCAGTGAAGTTGAGAAAAGAAATGAAAGAAAAGAACGTGAAGAAAACTCCCGGATGTAGTTCAATTGAACTTGATGGTGTGGTTTACGAGTTTCGGAAAGGCGATAAATCACATCCAAGGAGTAAAGAGATGTACAAGCTGCTGGAAGAAATCGCGAGACACTTGAAAGAATTACGAGCATTTGGCACATGAACTTTATGATATTCATACAAAGAAGATAATTTAAAGACAACAATTCTGTTAAGTGCGGAGTGTGTAGATATATTTTTATAAGAGCACTCCTTTTATTGAATTGTTAAATCAATTACAAAGGAAGGGGATAAGATATCCTCCGCATAAAACTAAAAGGGCCCAAAAAAAAAAAAACAACCATGAAAAACTGAAAGCGGGCAAAACAGAGCCACTAACAAACCTAATAACTTTTATCCCAAAAAAAAAAATTAAAAATAAAAACCCTAATAAGTAATAACTCCCCTAGGGCCCTATCACATTTTTTCCAATTCTATACAATCAGTGAGAAAGGAATATTTTTAAAGGCTTTATTAGTTGAAGCCCATAACGGGGTCGAAAAATTCGCCTTTTCATTATATCATCCACCTCCAACTCTGTCCTCTAATATTCTTGCGTTTCTCTCCATCCAAATAAACCACATTAAAGTTAACACCATACACTTCCACCTGACCTTCATGACTGCAATATTTGTATCGATTCCGTCCACCTTCATTCGGTCTACAGTTGGCTGAGCAGCTTCAGCACTATCAGTGTTTGATTCCCATTGCTTTAACGCTAGTTCCAAGGGATTGGTCTTGCCCGCACAGATGTCTCCATCTATTATTGCTTCATCATATAAGCTTGCCTCTTTTCTGATATGAACCTGAGTTGGCAAAGTGCCGGAAGTGAAACTGGGAACAGTTTAGACTGCCGTTTTGCATATGAACTCCCAGAAACATCACCTTTGGCAGCATCAGCATTTAAAATAACTAGTCGATTAGAACGAGTTTCCAAAAAAAAAAAAAAAAAAAAAAACACACTCCCCCTAGAACAACTCTTGCAAGTACTTCTGACGTTTGGGTTTCTTCGAGGTTGTTTTTCCGGATAAACCTGTAAGCATCTCAAGAAAAATATCCAACCAATAATCTCGGCAAGAATTCCCTTTGAATTCAGGAAATTCCAAATAAACAGGGTCTGCTCTGCACCAACATAACAGAAAGAACTTAAAAGCAAAAACAAAAACAAAACAAAGTCAACAGTAAAATATGCACTCAATTCTTAAGTGTCAATAGTGTAACAGATAACATACGTAGATGTTGCTTTGTACACGACAGCTTCATCAAAAAGACAAGCATCCAATGGTCCAGTTAATCCAGGTCTGATGACCTGCTTCATATCCGTTGCTAGATCATATCGAACAGCTTCCTCATACAATCCAACTCCCAATAATTCGAAGTACAAAGCATAATTGGTTAATGTCAACCGCCCAACGCAAAAACCATAAATAAATAAGTAACACTGCCCAGATTAATATGAAGTGAAAAGAAGACAGCAAATAATGAACGCATAGCTGAGAATTGGTCATGAATTTTCTTTTTTTCTGCCATTTAAATGAATTTTTGCGGGAATGATTTTTGATAATTGGTCTGTCTTATGCTTCTTTACATGGCCTTTTCTTATGTTCGAACTTTTTTATCTACTCATTTGTCATTGCAGCACCAGTCATACGTGCCAAAGTTTGGAGACAGGGAAAACGAAGGAAACCTCCCATTTCACTTAAGAACGTCAGACGGGGAAAGGGTACAAATTGGAGGGACATCAATTCCACTAACCAGAGTAATACAATTATTTTCCTAAAGACCTAATAAGTAATCAATACTTAACAAACATAAAGTAAGCCAAATATCCTCCATCAGTGTGCATATAACACTGAAAATTATGAGGGAAAACAACAAGCAGGGCGAAATGCAAAAATAACTTCAGTTACCAATCAATATTCAAAAGAAAATTTCCAAGAAAACAATTATCAAAGAGCAAAACAACCCAACCCCGACAAAAGTCAAACAAGACAAATAGTATATAAAGCACTTACTGTTCAACTAAAAAATTTCCTTGAACTGTGGGATGGAATCAAGTTATACACTAATTTTCGAAAAAGAATAAGCGCTCTACAAGCATTCTAGAAAAAGTTAACATGTTCTGGTTAGAATATAACTTATAGCATGATGAGCGGTTCATTATCTCACCTCATGGAGAGTTATTGTATGGATGCTTCAAGCCGATAAGCATGGATGCTTTTCAAAATTTTGTGTGTTACATGATTAGGAACTAATCCTTTTCGGATCATGTCCTTGAGAAGTTTGAGAGCAAGATCTATTCTGTTAACATTTGTGTAACCACTAGCCAAGGTGTTGTAGGAAATGGTATCTGGAAGAGCACCCTCTATTGCCATCCGATCAAACACGTCTTTTGCTTTATCCATTTCACCTTGACGGCAATATCCCTTAATCAATGTGTTGTAAGTTATTGTATCAACCTCTTTTCCATAATCTAGCATTGCTTCAAATAATGCCCGTGCTTTCTCCATCATTCCTTCAGTGGACAAAGCATTTAAGATTATGTTCAAGGTTCTAATACGAGGAAAAATGTTCCAACTCGCCATACCATCAAACAATCTCTCAGCTTCTTCCAATTTAAACAACTGACATAATCTACACGTTAAAGAGGCGTAGGTGACGGGATCAGGCAATAAACCTTTATCAAGCATTGCTTCGACAAGAAAGACTGCCTCTGTAGTGCTCCCTTCCTTGCTCCGAGCATCCAACATAGTGTTGAATGTAACCACATCCGGAGAGATTCCGTAAAGGGCCATATTATCTATGAATCGTGCTGCTTCTTTCCATTGACCATATTTGCACAAGGAAGAAATCAAAGAATTGAATGTGACGATAGTCGGCTCTATGCCTTTTCTGATCATCAAACCAAATAGTGAAAGTGCTGCCCGAGGTTCGCCTTTCTTGCATACCGAATCAATTAGAACATTATATGTACACACATCAGGTGAGATTCCAAAATCCAGCATGTTAATCAACAACTTGTTCGCTTCTTCCCAACGATCCAAAATACATAATCCGTGAACTAAACAACTATAAGAGATAACATTTGGCAGAACACCACAGTTGATCATTTCTTCAAACACGTTCACCGCCTCATCTATTCTCCTTTCTTTACAAAAGCTATCAATGATTGGACTGAAACAGTGCACATCGGGTTTAACCCTCTCATCATTGTACATTTGCTTAAGCACCTCAAATGCCTTCCGAGTTTCTCGGGCCTTGCAAAACCCATTAATGACAGTCGCGTAAGTGATTTCATTGCACAAGTGTTCCTTCCCTACTATTTCCCGAAACAACTCCATCGCCGCAACCATAGAGCCTTCCTTGCAAAGCCCATGAAGCAGAGTACTCAGAGTATAAGCATTCGGTCGAAGGCCGCTTTTAATCATAGTAGCGAAAACCGAGAAACCCAATTTCCTATCTTCCAAACAAAAGAAGCATCTGATCACAATGCTCAGAGTACCGACATTCGGTCGAAAATAAACACTACCGATCATCTCTCTGTACATAGAGACGACAGTGGAATACTGGTTCATCTTAGAAAGTGTCCCAAGCAAGTGATTGAAAACCAAAACAGAGGGCAAGGGTCGCATTCCAATCATGGAACTGAAGAAACCCAAAGCTTCGGTTACAGTTAGATTTCCGGATTTACACCGGGTATGGACCATTTTCTCAAAACGGGTAATACAATATGTACTATTTGTAAAAGCATACGAACGAAAATGGGTAGTAGTTAAAATCCGGAAAAGAGAGAAGATAGAAGGAATACCGGGAGTTTTTGAGGTCGGGATTTGGGTTTTCATGGTCTGCGATTTCGGGACTGGAAACTGGAGTTCTTTGGGTTTTGCGCCGTATTCTCTCTCTGTTTCTGCTGAAGATGAAGATTGGAGAAGAAGGAAATCAGTGTTTCTGTAAGGAAATCGGTGGACGGCGAGCGGCAAAAGTTGTTTTGGTTGTCTCACCGGAAAATGTTGGACTGCGGTATGCATAGTAGAAAGAATGGTTTATATTTTACCTTTGGTCCTCAAGTTATATGTCCAATTTTTCTTTAGTCCCTAATTTTTAAAGTTTCTCAAAATCAGTCTTTAAACAATTATTTTATCTCATAATAGTTATTCACTCGAAAAACAATGAATTATTCTTAATTATGTCTTCTAAACTTTAGTATCATTCCGACTTTATCCTAGGATCTTTAAAAACTTATATTTTATTTGGTAAACTTTGAACTAAACTCTACGTAATCCCTTCAATTAGATTTTCAGTTAAGAATAGATAGAAAAAAGTGAGTTAGTAGCAATTTTGTCACTTTTTTGTTTCTTTTTAACAGAAATACTAATAAAATGGGTTTATTAAAACTAATTTTTTTTAATTCTTTTTATTCTGTTTTTAATTACAATTTTAATAGAAGAGATTAAGGGTCAAATTCAAAATTTAAAGAATAAAATAGGAGTTTTTAAAATAGAAATTATAAGCTTATCACATAATACTTTCCACTTTCCCAAAACTGTTTGGGACAGTTACAAATAGGCAGTGGCAGAGGGAGGTTACCCCTGTAGGAGTATGTGCACCTGAATTTTTTAAAATTTCCTTTCTATCCCCAAAGTTCAATGATTTTTTTTATAATTTGTAATCCCAATATAGAATGTTTTACAACTACATCACTTAATTGCCACCACTAAAAATTTTTAATTATTACATTTACAATTATAAGAAAATACTCAAATTTCACCCTTTATTTTATTTTATTTTTAAGTACTCGCAATTTAATTTTGTTATCTACTACAAATCAAAATAAACTGTAAATTCACAACTTTTTTAACTCTAAACTTAAAATTAAATTGAATTCCGTCTAGTTTCTTTTAGAAATAAAAAGCTAAAGATAAAAATAGATAAATGATAATTAAAAAGTTTAGCATTATAGTTTTGATTCAAATTTTTGTTTTAATTCACGCTCACCAGTCCAAATAAGTTTTAAACTATAGATATGTATGAAGTTCCTCCCCCTAAAATGAAAAGCATATGTATTCTTTTTTCTATCTCTATTTACTTTTGGAAACACGAAAAAAGGTACTGATCTTGGTGTTGAATATCCGAAACATGATTAACTGAAAGCTTGCTTAATTATTATTATTTTTTTTCAAATATTGCCCGGGACTCCTAGTCAACGTTTTGGTGCTCTCCCTCTCCTCTCTCTCCTCTTTCTATTTATTACGAGTTTAATACCCGTGCATTACACAGAAAATGAAGAAAAAAATAAATAAATAAAACTGAGTATTATATGATAAAAACAGTTGGTTAAGATAAATATTATAATTATAATAAGTATAATTCTTTCCAAAATCTCTCTCAATAGTGAAGATGCAAAATCAAAATGACAATAGTACTAACAATAATAAAAACGAAAATAAAAGCAAAAAAGAAAAAAAATTTATGTAGTCACTCATTTAAAGAAAAAAATTAAAACAAAAGTAAAGAAGAAAAAAAAAAGAACAAAATCTTTAGATTCAAAAGAACCGAAAAAAACTAACTCTACCAAAAAAATTATAACAAAATAAAATATATATTCCATTTTCTCCTTTTTTTACTGTATTAAAAAAAAATATATATCAGGTTTTATACATGCAAAAACTTTAAAAAAATGATTTTTACAAATAAAACAAAACAAACAAAAAGATAAAAATAAAATAAAATTTGCATGCAGAATCCTTAAAAAAAAAAGGGGTCTTTAAAAAATATAACAAAAGAAACAAAAAAGACAAAAAAAAATAATCCAGGAAAAAAATCCGAAATAAAAATAAAAAATTAAAGTAAAAAATTATTTAAAAAAAAAAAAAAAGCAAAGTGAACAAAAACACAATATAACAATAGATCAGAATGTAATATCTAATATTTAGGATAAAAAAAAGGCAATAATAATATTAAGAAGAAAAAAAAAAACAAACTCTAAATAGGGGTAAAACCGGCAACACATTGTAGGAAAAAGAAAATGAACTAAAAAAGAGGTGTAAAACGGTAATTATACTGTGTGGATAGCCGGTAATTTCTGCATAATAGGGGTAAAAATGTCAACTCACTGTAGATGAAGAAAAACTAACTAAATCAAAGGGGCAAAAAATTCTCTGCACTGTAGACAAAACAGTAAAATATGTGAGGATAAAATCGTCTTTTCACTGTAAATAAGCCAAAATCAGCACATAGGATAGGGACAAAATCGGTAGTTTAATGTAGAAAAAGCAGCTACTGTGCATTACTGTAAAAAAAAAAAAAAAAGTACAGCAAAAGCAACAAAAAAAAAAAATCACTGTTCATTAAACAGTGAAATATTGCATCCATTTACTTTACTGTAGCAAAGCAGCAAAAGTAAAAAATAAAAAAATAAAAATCACTATTTACTATTCACTGAGCAGTGAAATGCTACACTCCTTTAGTATATTAAGTAATTTTCTTATCATTATCCAAATCCATGTTATTTATGTACCATAGAGTCTAAAATTAATATAGAGTCGTTTATTTGTTTTATGTTTCTTTTTTTTTTTTTTTTTTTTTAATTCTTGGTCCTATGGATTAGTTTGTAGTTTGTGACATAAAACTACACTAATTATAGATAAGACTATTAAAAATGTAATCCTAGGATTAATGTAGTATTCTCTACCGATAGTGTAAATAGGAAGTCTGTAATTATTCTTTTCTTTTCTTTCTTCTTCTTCTTCTTCTTCTTCTTTTTTTTTTTTTTTTGGATTTTAATAATAGTCAAAACAAAGCGTTTAAACCTTGTACGAATTTGGAAGTTGAAGCTCAAGTTAGAGAATCTCAACTTTGTTCTCTGTTGGCTACTTTATTTTATGTTTTCACTCCATGATTTGGATTTCCAATTATGAAACTACACAGAAACGTTTGCCTCTTTGCTAGAAAGGAAGTAGCTGAAGTTTTGACCATCTTGAAACATGCATTTCCGTTAACTATATTGCTTGAAATATCTCAAATTAAAAACAACATCATGATCTCGATTAATTGAGCTATTTCTTCTGTTTCACTTGTTAAAAACCGCCGACAATAGATATTGACAAGAAATCAATTCCCAAAGAAAGTAGTTAAAAGAGAGTCGATGAGTATTCAATTTATTAAGAAGAAGTTCATGGTTCTATTGAATGATATATAGTCATTGAAGTATAGCATTTTATGGAAACTGTAATAAAATTTTATGGAAACTGTAATATGATTAAGAGCTCAAAAAGACCATGACTTTGAAGGTTTCTTCGTACATTGGACTTCCTGCTCCTATGAGAGACTGGGATGGCAATTTTCTTTGTTACAAAAGAGCTCGAGGACAAAGCGCAAAAAGGGGCTTAGATGTAACAAGGTTGAATGTAGCCTTTCATCATCATCGTCACCATCGTGGTCAGGTAAGCTCAAATGGAAACAAGGCCGAACCTGAAATTCGAAGAAAGTCAAAAGCATCAAGTTCAAACCACGAGGAAATATTGAGCAGGAAGATGGTCGTCAAAAGGATAGACTCACAGGTGTACCTGAATCAGTACGAACGAGTTGGAGTTGGAGGCAGCGGAGTTTCTTCTCATCCATGGGAGAGAAAGGCTTCATCTCAGAGTAGAACGGGCCACGGTTTTGCTCCCTTGACTTCTGGAAGATCTTGATCGAAACCATGAAGCTGAGGCATTGTTTGTGTTTTTGCTCATTGTCATCCAGATTATAGGATAGATTGTTGATTAACCTACATTATGAGGCCTTATCCACTGCATAATGAGGCTGCAATCTACAGAAAGACCAAAATGGCAGGGTCTGAGCACAGCATTGAAGACTCACAGCTCTACCCGAATCAGTGGGAATGAGTTGGAGTTGGAGGCAGCGAAGTTTCTTCTCATCCAAGGGAAAGACAGGCTTCATCTCAGAGTCGTACTGGCCATGGTTTTGTTCCCTTGACTTCTGGAAGATCTCGACCGAAGCCTTGAAGCTGAGGAATTATCTCTGTTTTTTGCTTATTGTCACCAAGCTTGCAGGATAGATTGTTAATCAACCTACATTATGCAAAGAAGTCCCATTCTTTGAGTTTGTCTAAAGGATTATTAGAAGTTACTAAAAAATGATAAATGAAACTCGGAATTTCTCCATGGAAACTTACAAATAAAAAACTCATGATAATGGCAAGGAGTTGCATAAGTTCTTTCATGACATCTCATATGTAGTATCAAATCTTTCTTTCTTCTTTCAGAGAGTTGAGGAACACACAAGTATAGTAAACTTGATATTTTAGAAACACTAACCTCCCACATCCTTCTAGAAGAATAATTGTACTCCTAGCGGCAGCCTCATCATAGCTCTTCTGTTCCGAGATTCGGCAGCTGGTATGAGAGCAACCCATCATCAAGTGAATCCAGCAGTGGCATTTTCCTTCAAGAGAGGCAAAGTAAAGCAGCAGGGGTGCCTGTTTAAGAGAAGAGTCGGACTCAACATTGGAATGAGAAGTAAATCAAAATATGCGGAATCATTATTACGTAAACTACAATAATTTTTCAAGCAATGTACAACAATGGATATGCAGTAGAAGGAGAGATTACCCGAAATAGTCCTAAATGAGATACCAATAGATCTTTCCATGAATCTGCAAGCTTAATCATTTGTTAACAAAAATCAACTCAACTTGATGTTTAGAGCTTTAGTAGATTGTCCAATGAGGTAGGTGTTGATTAAACAGCAGTCACATAACTTGTCTAAATGCACATATTACCATCATCATCATTATTTTACAGATCGGATAAAAGGGTGAAATTTCTTTTCTATTTTTAAACTTGGCCATCTGGGTTGTTTTCTTGCCTTGCCTACAGGTTGCCGTTGAAAGTTCACTATAAATCGAATGATGTTATTCTGCTCAATACGATTTAAAGTTTTGAGACAATACAAAGGCATCAACATATCAACGCCAAACTCGGTAAAGAAAAAAAAAAGTTATTATTTATTTGTGGCTGGACCAACTAAAGCTAGGCTGCCTACGTACCCGGTTAAGGGATCAAGCCACTCGTAGTTCATCTACATTCTCAAAGAAAAAACACTTGAAGTACATTAGTAGTCCTTAAAATGTGAAAAAAACACAAAGTAAATAAATTAATAAATTAATAAATTACGAACTACCATTGGAGAAACTGATCCTACTTGTTCCACACTTGGGATGATTATGAACAATACACTCGACAACTCCGGAAAACTACATGAAAGAAGTAAATGAAGTTACAAAGAAGCATGCAAAAGAAGATAAATAGGCATATTATAAAGGAGATACTTACATGTGCCAAAATTAGATCCCATTCATGTTTACTTATATCTCATATGTATCTTGGAGTGTAGAAGAGCTTACATTAGACACTCCAGGTTGTTTTGGAGAACACTAAACAAATAATAAAACTCATTAGTTGTCAAAATTATTATTTTATTTTATTATGCACATGCTCTGGATGAATTTGGTCTTAATAGATTCTGTAGAAAAACAACGATGATAAGCTTACCTTTCGAACATCAATTTTAGATCAGCTCTGACCCCTTTACATATGGAGTAAAGATGATAGACCTGGTCGTCCCACAGATCAACAACGCCAGAATTCAATAAAATCTATACAGATTAAGAGATATATAAAAATGGTTAATGGAGGGTCTGAACACAACATTGAAGACTCACGGCTGTACTCTCGAATCAGTAGGAATGAGTTGGAGTCAGAGGCAGTGGAGTTTCTTCTCATCCATGGGAGACAGAGGCTTCATTTGAAAGTAGTACTGGCCCTGGGTTTGCTCCCTCAACTTCTGGAAGATCTCGATCGAAATCA
This sequence comes from Ficus carica, assembly GCA_009761775.1. Lineage (NCBI taxonomy): Eukaryota > Viridiplantae > Streptophyta > Magnoliopsida > Rosales > Moraceae > Ficus > Ficus carica. The sequence continues at coordinate 4,732,867 of CM019746.1, forward strand.
TGAAGCTCAAGGCATAGTTTGTGTTTTTGCTCATTGACATCAAGCTTGCATGATACATTGTTCATTAACCTACATAATGTGAGAAAGCAGATTATATTTTGCCTAGAACATGTTTTTCCCATTCTTTGAGTTTCTCCTTACGATTATCAGAAGTTACTAGAAAACGGATAAACGAAACTTGGAATATCAAGTTGGAAACATAAAGAAAAACTTGTGATAATAGCAAGGAGTGGGATAAGTCCTTTCATGACATCGCAGATGTAACATCAATCTTTCTTTCATCATTCGGAGAATTGAGGAACACACAAGTATAGTAAACTTGATATTTTAGAAACACCAAAGTCCCACATCCTTCTAGTTACCCACAAAATTGAGAGAAATTTGTTGTCAACTTGCCCCAAGAAGAATGATTTTACTCCTAATGGCAGCCTGATTACAGCTCTTCTGTTTCGAGATTCGGTTACTGGTATGAGAGGAACCCATAATCAAGAAAGGCAGAGCGAAGCAGCAGGGGTGCCTATTTCCGAGAACAGGCCGACTCAATTTTGCAATGAGAAGAAAATCAAGGTATGTGGAATCATTTTGATATAAACTACAACAATTTCTCAACAATGTACAACAATGGAAATGCAGTAGAAGGAGAGCTTACCAAAAGTGTTCGTAAATGTGACACCGGTAGATCTTTCCATGAAGCTGCAAACTTAATCATATAACAAAAAATTATCTCCACATGAAGTTAAGAGTGTTAGTAGGCCGTCCAATGAAACAGGTGTTGAACAACAGTTACATAAGTTGTCCAAATGCACATGTAACCATAGTCATCGTTACTTTGTCAAGGTATGTGGAAACATGAGTTAAACAGCAATCTAACGAAATGGTGATATTTCTTTTCTATCTTTAAAATTGGCCATCTAGGTTGTTTTCTTACCTTATAACCTACAGGTTGCTGTTGAATGTCCTAATTCAGCCATACAAGAAATAGGATAATGTTATTCTAATCAATGCGATTTTTATTTTTAAGATAATACAAAGCCATCAACATATCAACATCAAACTCAATAAAGATAAAAAAAAAGTTGGTATTTATTTGTGGCTGGACCAGCCGAAGCTAGGCTGCCTACGTACCCAGTTAAGGGATCAAGCCACTCGTAGTTCATCTACATTCTCACACAAAAAACACTTGAAGTACATTAGTAGTCCTTGGAATGTGCAAAAACACACAACAAAAAAAAAAAAAACAAAAAAAAAAAATCAAAATTACAAACTACCATTGGAGAAACTGATCCCACTTATTCCCCACATGGGAGGAATATTAACAATATACTCGCCAACTCCAGAAAACTACATGAAAGAAGTAAATGAAGTTACAAAGAAGCACGAAAAAGAAAATAAATAGACAAATATAAAAAGGAGATACTTACATGTCATGTTTACTTATATCCCATATGTATCTTAGGAGTGTAGAAGAATTATATTCGACATTCCAAGTTGTTTTGGAGTACACTAAACAAATAATAAAACTCGTTAGCTGGCAAAGTTATTAGATTATCATATTGTACTCGGGCTCTGGATAAATTTGGTCCTAATAGATTATGCGGAAAACAACGTTGTTAAGCTTACCTTTCGAACACCAATTTTAGATTAGCTCTGATGCCTTTACAGATCGAATAAAGACAATGGACCGGGTTGTCCCACAGATCAATGACGCCAGAATTCAATAAAAGCTGTATAGATCAAGAAATATATTTAATTAAAATCTATAAAATCGAAAGTAATGATTGGTGAGAATCAATGGTTTAGCAAAATCCCTTACTCTTAATTGTATGGCAGATAAAATCTTGGCCTCTCCTAGCTTGTCTTATGACTTCATAGAGCAAATCTTCTTTCTCATCATGGATCCCCGGTTAGATTGCACATGATCAGGAAAAGACAACTTCCGCACCAGAAAAATAGCACCCTCAAGATTAATACTAAGTGTCCCTAGATATCTGAGAATACATATAAAATCTCAATGTCATAGAAGAGCGATTAGAAGTCCGACATTAAACACCGTATAGCATAAGGTTATCAAACACCGACATGAAATGGGATGCTAGATCATTTTCAAAGATTGAATGGATTCATCCAAATTAACCAACGATTATGATACCGAAGCACAAATGTAGATATTTTATTGGCTAATCTCTTGCAGCTATTCAAAGGACTACAAAAGCATAAAAAGTCATTACAACATTCACATTCTCAACAAATTGTGGTTAGGGAAATTAATGTCAGACACTGAAAAAAAAAAGGAAAAAAAAAAAACTTATATTGTTTTAAGCTAAATCTTGAACTAAAATCCTAGTTTAGTATCCTTGGCTCAAACTTCTTAAAATATATAATTTAGCTGTTCCTTAGGGTTGAAAAAGCTCGCAAAAGATCTAAAGCATTCAAATTACTTGCATATCAATCACTCAGCAACAGGGGATCCATGAATAAAAACACGTAAAACTTTAGTCGGATACTTTTTTGAGAATTAAGAATTCCTATATTTTTCTGTCTCTATAACTTCTCAAGAATAAAGAATTCCCATCTTTTATGATATCTGTCTGATATAAAAGCTATAAATTGACATACAAATTTACACATTATAAGATAAAAATCAAGGATGATTTTGAACAGAAGGTTTTTCCCCTTATTATCAACCTTAAGGGTTTTTTTTTTTTTTTTTTTTCTTCTTTAATTCTATTTATTAACATTTTGAACAACATGAAAAGATAGACTAAAATAGAAATTAAAAAAGAAATTGTAAAAATCTCTAAAAACACTGGACAAGCTGAAAATATTTTCTTTGAATCAAAAGAAAAAAGATGAAGGGATTAGGAGTAAGCGTTTTTTGGCTGTTTTATTATGACCAATTTCTATTCCTAAAAACTGAAGCTCTACCCTTTCAATCGAAAATATCAATCTTATAATAAAGGTGATACAAGGAGGAGAAGTTACCAGAAGAGTCGTGGCAAGATCTGCGAAGATCCTCCCCTACCAATCCAGTAATTGAATGTTTTGGAGGTGAGAAATCTTAGGCCACTGCTCTCCTACCCCATCTCGGCAATGTGTCACAACACGGGCAATATTGGATGCTTGGGACGTGAGAAATTTTGGGCCACTCCTCTCTGTCTCCTTCTCGGCAACGTTCTTTCAGGAAATGGCAATATTTGATCTGTAAATGCTGCAGACATGTCTTTGGGAGGAAGTCTGGCAGTTCTCTTAGGCTACAGCAACTCTGGAATTTGAAGGCTCCCAAATTAATCCCTGATTCCCACTTTTCCCAAAAGAAAAAAGACAAAAAGAGAAGTCATTTCAAATTAGGGAATGAAATTTGGTGGCTCCTGGGTGCACCATTTTCATCATTTTCTATTCCCAAGAACTCAACCCCCACCCTTTCCACTCTGTAGAAGTTCCATATTTCGAGATATTCAAGAGAGGGCAATTTTCCCAAAGGAGGTAGAACTTTACACACCCTGCAGTCACCCAGGGAGAGGCTTTTGAGGTAAATTAAAGCCATCATTCAGTTGGGAGAAATGGTGCTGCCCAGATATAACCTAATACGTAAAGATTCCAAGTTTGGATGTGGTTCCAACGCTTCAAGTATCTCTTCAGAAGCATCTTCATTCTCAGCACTAAAATGTAGCACCAAATTAACAAGGTATTCTTTGTCCTTGAGTGGTGCCTTCTCTGCTTAAACCCCATTTTCTAGGTTTTCACAACGATATATGCTAAAAGAGCCTTGAAGTTCTTTCAACTTATGCAAATCTTTAATCCTCAATGCATCAATATTATTACCGTTAAAGAAATTGATCCCACTTGTTCCACACTTGGGATGAATATGAACAATATACTCGGCAACTCCAGAAAACTACATGAAAGAAGTTAATGAAGTTGCAAAGAACGGCGTGAAAGAAAATTAATTAATAGACAGATTATACAAAGGAGATACTTACATACGCCGAAATTGGGTCGCCCTCATGTTTACTTAAGTTCCATATGTGTCTTGCGCTGTAGAAGAACTTAGATTGAACATTCCAGGTTCTTTTGGAGAGCACTAAAAAAATATTAAAACTAATTAGCTGGCAACATTATTATGTCATTCAACACACATGCTCTGAATGAATTTGGTCTAAATAAAAAAAAAAAAGGGTGATAATCTTACCTTTTGAACACTAATTTTAGATCAGCTCTGATGCCTTTACAGATAGAATAAAACCAATAGACCTGGCGTCCCACAGATGAATGACGCAAGATTCAATAAAACCTACATAGATCAAGAAATATCGATCAATAATATCTTGAAAATCGAAAGAAATGGTTGGTGAGAATCAATGGTTTAGCAAAATCCTCACTCTTCATTGTACGGCAGATTAAATGTTGGCCTCTCCTAGTTTGTCTCATGATTTCATAGAGCATATCTTCTTTCCCTTTGTGGATCCCAAGTTTGATTGCAAATGGGGAAACGACAGCTTCGGTACCAGAAAAAGAGCAGCCCTCAAAATTAGTACAGAGAGTTCCTAGATATTTGAGAAGCCATATTAGTTAAATAGTGGTTGGAGAATTAATCATTTGACTTAGATAGATAACAGGTGTGATTAATTGTAAGATTTAAGTATTAAAACAAATACTATACTTAGAAAGGACAGTGAATATAAGAAATATGATGAGGGAAATATCATAGTTACTTACTGGAATAGTCTCGTATACGGCAGCCGGACGTCCGGTGGGGAGAGAGAGAAAGAAAGAGAGAGAGGAGAGAGAGATGATCAATGAAAACAACACATTTGGGAAAACTATTTGCTCAATCTGCTACGAAGACCTCAAGCCCGTCATCGAAGATCTCCAAGCCATCTCCATCTGTGGCCATGTCTTCCACGAGCTCTGGTAACTGAATTCTCTCTCTCGGTGGGATTGGCCAAAAAGCCATTTCGGAGGCTCTTGATGATTTAGCTGGAAATCATGGTGATCGTTGCCGGAACTCATGGCGAAGACACAGCAGGGGGCACGACGACGGCTCTTAGACGATGCCAGACGCGGCAGAAGGCGAGGACGGAACGTCCGCAATTGGCTCTAATTCGCCATGGACAATCTGATTCCATGGAGACCTCTCTGGAACACTACGCGATTGACGGCTTTTGACTCTGTTGACTCCACCGCCATCAAAGAGGAGGATGAGAATTTGCTGCTCGCCGTATGCAACTGTCATCACTCAACACCTTTCTTTCTCTCCGGCGACAATCTCTTTCTTGGGTTGTATCCCAGCACAACGTGGCTCTCTCTCTCCCCCTCTCATTGTTGCCTTCCATTTTGCATCCAACGGCCACAGAATGAGTATTTGCTGTTGAGTAGTCATATTGCCTGTTGAGTAACTTAATGAGATGCCGAGTTCGCTTCACCTGTAAATACAAAGGAAAAAAGGGGGAAGATATGTTAGACTTCGAATGTGAAAAAAAAAAAAAAAAAAATCATATTGTTTTAACCTAAATCTTGAACAAAAATCCTGGTTTAGTATCCTTAGCTCTAACTTAAAACTCACAGTTCAGTCATTCCTCAACGCTGAAAAAAGCTTTGAAAAGAAAGAGAGCATTCAAATTACTTGCATATCAATCACTCAGCTACATGGGATCAATGAACAAGAACTTTAAATTTTAATCGGATTCATCCTCAGAAATAAAGAGTTCCCATCTTTTACACTCAACAGCTATAAATGGACATACAATTTTTTTTGCTTGTTTAATTCTATTTGTTGATACATTTAACAGCAACTCTGTGATAAAATACTACTATATCAAACTAATGAAGTAACAATCTCGGGGACAAGTTGAACGTATTTTGTTACAATTAAACATACAGATAAGTCAAACCTGTTTTTCAGTAACTTACCGGATGAGTCAATTATGGGATTAAGAGTAAGCGCCTTTTAGCTGCCTTATTATGATCGGTTTCTATTCGGAAAAATTGAAGCCCCGCCCTTTCTACTGTCTGGAAATCCAAGTCTATCCAGTGATGTTGGTTTGAATATTGAATACCATGATACATCTGTAAGTCCTGATTGGATAAAAGGGTTGAGTAGGCAATAAACATAATGCATATGCTTTGAAATAATCTTAACAACCTTGAAATTAACAAAGAAATTACGAACTTTTTTTTTTTGCCCAAAAAAACAGTTATGGTATTTGAGTAAGAACAGAGGCAAAAAAAACAGAGAAGAAATTGCTGCCAAGAAGGACAGAAATTAAATCAACAATAAAAAGCTTTTCTTTTTTTTTTTAACCTACTTGTTTTTGAGGATGGTATTTGAACTTGTAGAATAGTGTAAAAACATCTTAATACTTCCAGAGAAGATATCAACGATAAATAATCGAATTATCTCAACATGAAAGTGCCCAACTAAAAATGTATATAGTAAGCCCTAATCATATAGAAATTAATAAGCATGGGCCAACTCACAAAACACTATGCCCAAAACAAGCAAAAAAATGATGTTCATTGGTATAATGAGAAGAGAAATAAAAATTGATGAATATGGATCTTATGATAAAGATAATTGAAGGAGGAGAAGTTACCAGAAGAGTCATGACAAGATCTACGAAGATCTGCTCCTACCAATCTAGTAATTGGATGTTTGGGATGTGAGAAATCTTGGGCCAGTCCTCTCCCGCTCCTTCTCGGCAACGTTCTTTCAGGATTGGGCAACATCTGATGACCAAATGCCGCAGAGGTGTCTTTGGGAGGAAGTCCGGTAGCGTAGTTAGCCTATTGCAACCCGCAATTTCCAGGGATTGCAGTGATGGCATTATTGACAAGCAATTATCTTCTTCTCCCAAATTAATCCCCAATTCCCACTTTTTCCAACTGGAAAGAAACTTCAAGAAAAGTAATTTCAAATTAGGGAATGAAATTTGGAGGCTTCTGGGTGCACCATTATCATTATTTTCTATTCCCAAAAACTCATCCCCCACCCTTTCCACTTTGTTGAAGCCCCTTATGTGGAGAATTTCAAGAGAGGGCAATTTTCCCAAATGAGGTAAAACTTCACACTTATAGCAGCTCCTAAGATTGAGGCTTTTGAGATTAACCAAAGCCATCATCCAGTTAGGAGAAATGGTGGTGCCCATGTATTTGTGAATCTCCAAAGATTCCAAGTTTGGATGTGGTTCCAACGCTTCAAGTATCTCATGATGAGCTCCCTCATTCGTATTATATTTAAAATCTAGCTCCAAATTAACAAGGTATTCTTTGTCCTTGAGTTGTGCTCTCTCTGCCTGACCCCCATTTCTTATGAATCCACAATCCTGTATCCTCAAAGAGCCTTGAAGTTCTTTCAACATATGTAAATCTTCGATTGTCAACACCTCAATATCATTATTGAGGTCGTTAGGTATGATAAACATGTCTAATGTCCGAAGGCAACTTAATTTGGTAATCCCTTTTGGCAACCATCTTAGACCATGGGACCATTTAATGAATAGATGACGTAAGTTTACCAATTTTCCTATTTCTTTTGGAAGCTGTTCAAGCTATCCACAGTCATTCACTCTCAAAGTTTGCAGATTAAATAAATCACACAGTGAATTCGGCAATTCCCTTAGATTAGGATTCCGTGATAAGTCCAAATATCTAAGGTGAACCAACTTTTCAATCCCTTCTGGTAATTGCACAAATGTACCCCCAGACAAATTCAATGTTCTTAGACATGTCAGATTTAAGAACAACTTTTTCAAACATAACTCATTTAATTGAAAAGAAGACGAGCAAACAACAAATAGTGTACGCAAACCCTTGTTCTCATACATTGAACTAGAAATTATGTCATCGTTGGCCCTCATTAACTCTGGTAACACTGTTGCATGACGGGTCTTTTTTCCTGCATATTCCATTTTCTCCTTGACATCCTTTATACAATGTTCATTTTTTGCAAGAAATTGAACAAAGTCATGCATTATGTCATGCATCTTGCAACTTATAATGTTTCCAATTTCGTCTATTTCAAAATCTTGAAAGAAACATCGCATTGCTAAATTTTCAAAGCAATCTTGACCTTCTTTCTCTAGATTTTCGCTCCCATAGAAATAGCCTTGAGACATCCATAACTCGATCAAATTGACCTTCTTCATCTTGTAATCTTTGGGAAAGTTTGAACAATATAATAAACAACGTTTTTCAACAGACGGCAAGTCATTATAGCTCAGCAAGAATGGAGCAAAAACATTATTTTTATCGATCTCCTTCTCTAACTCCCATAATTGGCTATGTAAAACATCCATCCACTGCTGGATATGTGTTTTATAGCGCATGAGACTTCCCAAAGTCTTTGCAACAAGAGGCAGACCCTTGCACTTGATCACAATTTTCTTGCCAATTTCCTGTAGTTGCCCACACCTATCCCGACCAAAGAATGCTAATTGCTCAAATATTAACCAACAAATTTCTTGAGACAAAAGCTCAATAGAAATCATGTTCTTTTCTGCTCTCATCATAATAGCAACTTCTTTTTTTCGTGTTGTCACTAGAATTCTACTTTCTGGATCCCCACTCTTAAGTGCTTCCTTTAATGGCCCCCACTTTGTAGCATCATCAGTCCATACATCATCTAAGACCAGAAGAAACCTTTTCCCCACTATCATTTCATGAAGACGCCGCAGTAAAGATTCCAGCTCACCTAAGCCAACAGCTTTATCACTCAAATTTTCAACTATCGAGCTTGCAATTCTAACATCGTCAAAAGGTTCGGAGACGCAGACCCATATCCTTTTCTCAAAGTGAGCCTTAACCCGGTCATCATGATAAGCAAGTTGAGCGAGGGTGGTTTTTCCAATTCCCCCCATCCCTATAACAGGGATGATATCAAACCCCCTACTATCTTGGCTGGTCTGACACAGCTTACTTATTAAAACTTCCTTCTCTCTATCTCGACCGTAGATTTCAGATAGGTCAACGAAACTAGTAGTCCTAGATTGTTTGGGTTGTTCAGTGTCACTTGTCACGCTAAACATATACCTACTTTTCTCAACAGCTATGGCATTCAATCTTTCATTAAGTGCTTTGATCTTGCTAGCAATCTTACGACGCAGAACTAATTCATGAAGCGGAAAGTTAGAAATCCAAGAGGATGCTAAAGAGAGACTTAAGCATACCTTCTTTGCAGGAGGAGCATTATGACCACCTTCTTTTTCCTCTTTCTCCATGTGATCTGATATTTTGATGGCTGTAATCCACTCATCTAACACATCATCGATGTCGTGGGATACATCATTGAGCTTGTCTAGCCAATCTCTCACGGTGGCCTCTTTGTACTGTCGTTTTTCAGCGTCCTCGAGCACAGCCTGAATTGCCGTGAGTTCACTGCTGAGCTTTTCAACTTCTGTCCCAACATCCTCGATCGCCTTCACTTCTTCTGCTGTCAAATCATAAGCGGCCGATCCAAACTGTCCCAGGACTCCGGAGATCATCGGCTCAGCCATGTCTTTAAGCTGTTCCACGCATCCGGAAATGAGCTGTCTAGCCATGGCTACTTGGTTGGTAAGATCGACAACAAATGGACTAGTAGTAGTACCTGATTGATGAGAAATGGAAAACAAGGGAGATGAAATTTGTGTAACGGTAAATGAAATCCAAACTAAATATTACTCCTACAAATTTGTAAATATTAATTCCCTTGAACAAGACTTACTCTGTATCAGGTCAACAAGTCAAGCTATATTTGCATATGCCAATAAACTTCCCGGGTAGACTTTTTCCGCTAAAGAAAAATCAGTCTTGTTTTGTTTTGTTTTATTTTATTTTAAGGGAAATTTAGTAGCAGAAAATAGATGAACAATATTTACCTACAATTTTTCTACGTAATATAATTTTTCTAAGTACACAAACAACTAACCCAACATACGCTGGCTCAAGTTGGATTTAGACTTCTTTTTTTTCCCCCTTTCTGTTCATATTAGTTTTGTTTGTGTGTTGTTAATATTTTACATGTACGTTTTAGATTTTTATACAGAGTGGCAGGTAGTTGATTTTCAGCAACCAAATAACGCAAAAGCTATAAATGGGTTTAAATATATAACTTTATAGGGATGTATCTCCCCTCCAGCACACCCTTTTTACTGGTCACATCTTGCAGTTCTTTATAAACCGTTGGATAAGTGTTTGAGGGTTTGATTCATCTACAGTCAGAAGGGGTAGCCTAAAAGCCATTTGACATTAAAATAGGTTAGGGTGCAGTTAAAAATAAAAAATAAAAAAAACAAAAAAAAACTACTCGTTGGTAGTAAAGTTAGGAATGAACTACAGAGAAAAGTTAAAAGAATAAAAATTTGGGTATAATTGCTATATTAGTCCCCGAACTCTTCATCAGGATATCATTTGGTCTCTAAACTTTTTTTTTTTATTTGATTGGTCAATCCCTAAACTCATTAAAATGGTACAAGTTAGTTCTTTCTATTAACTTTCGGTTAAAATTTAACGGACTTACTCCACAACCCGTATTTTTCAAGAGTAGTTTAGGAAATTGATAATAAAAAAAATCATAACTATTTTTTAAAAATAACAACTTCATCTCACCATTCATAACAAATGAATATCAATTGCCAATCGCTAGACGGAGATCTATGGATAATTACTTTAAAAGAGTCTCTATCACATATTATCCCATTTATATATAATGCGCGCAAAGAAAGTTTCTTTGGACTAGTGCCGACCATGGGGATTTACTATTCTCAGCGACGAATTATTATGTTCGAGAATTTTGGGGCGTGTTAGGTATGAAGTCAAGAATATAGAGGAAGGATAGATAGTCTGCGTGATAGAAGGAAGGGGAGAGTTTTTTTAAAAATATTTTTGGTATAAAAGTGAAGAAATAAAATAAAAATCATCTCTATTTTGATTGTAAAGGAAAAGTTTTTTTTTTTTTTTTAGATCAGTAATAATTTATCTAGAGGATAAAAATCCCTCCAATAACTTTAACATAAAAGATATTAAAATTTGGATGTCTCAAAGGATTTATAGTCCCTTCTCTAATATATATATATATATATTTTTTCTCTCCTAGCAGTAAACTACACACACGCATATATATATATATGTGTGTGTCAAAATCATTTCACAAATCCTTTCAACTCTCTCCTTCTGTTTTTCTCTCTATCCAAACATACTCTTAGTATATATTTGGTAAGAGAGAAAAGGGGAAGAAAAGATAAGGCTGGAAGGATGAGTGTAAGGATTTTCATTATTATTATTCAGTAAGATAGAATAAAGGAAGTAAGGGACTAAAGTAGAGATCCAAATATTTCAAAACGTTCCATTTTTTAATATTTCTTAAACTGAAGAGATTAATAAAATGATTTCATAGTACATCATATGAGAAAATACTTATTTCTTATCTTTTATTTCTGTCATCTAAGTGATATAGCACACTCTCTTATTTATTTATTATTTTTTCTTTTTTTCTACAAAACACACCACCCTTACTCTCTGCATGCTTTCTCATAGGATTCTTTTCCTTATAGCTTCTTCTTTTTCTTCTCATCATTATAAGTATTTTGACATAAAACTTATTTCATTTCGATTTGAAATAAGAAAATTATGAACTTTTAAAGTTTGAGTTTTTTGAAAATAGAAAAAAGAAAAAATTTGATATAAAAATTGAGATTTTAAAATTTAGATCCCAAACGGGCTAAGTACTTTTCATTTGGGACTTTCCACACGTTAATATACAGCGCTTACAGATAGGGTTGCATTATTGTAGGCGGTATAGGATCAACAATTCAATAATTTTGCCAGCATTTGTCGTCAACATGAACTTTTTTTTCTCCGAAGAAACTAAAATTAAAAAAAATTTAGTCCTTATTAGGTAATCCCTTAAGTCTCGACGACTTCATTCGCACGTTTGATGTTACATATTTCTTTTGTTATATATTCCGACTAACATATTAAAAGCAATTCAAACTCCAACACGAGTAGGATAAGCGTCTCACTAATCCATCTATTATTATTATATAGCTACATCAATACATATGCATTTACCAAGAAAAAAAATAGTTTAAAAGAGGAAAAAAAAAATTTAAGAAAAAGAAGAAATTTAGTAGAAGAAAATAGAATTCTAATGTTTTCATATATTGTATAAATATAGATAGACAGATAGTTCAACTAATTGGACTTGGAGTCATCTTTGTTTTTTGTTTTTTTGTTTTTTGTTTCCATATAGAAATTTCAATGAAAGCACATGCCGAAAGAAGAAAAAAGAAATTATCCAACGTAGTTATCACGTAGTTTTGGGGGAATATCATTGTAGCTTTTGCTGTGTCTTGTATATGTTTTTCACATCTGTGGTCCCACAAAAAAAAATATGGTTCAATAATTGTCCGTTGCCGTTGATCTGACTTGATTATTGACTACTTTATTTTTATTTTTATTTTTTTTTAACTCATATAGAAGGGGGAGAAAACAATTCACTTTGCAAGAGCAATTCATATTATTACTGTTGTGTTGTTAATTTTGTATTCACGTATGGCTTCAGTTCACACCATATTTTGAGCAGAGAAAAGAAACATATATAGACTATAAAGAGCCTCGAATAAATTATGTATGCCATTACTGTACTGCTGAAATTTAATTTACTTGCTTAGTTTATCAGTATTTTTTACTTGTCTATATATTTGCATTTGCCTAGAAACTTCCCGGGTAGACTTTTTTCGCTAAAGAAAAATCAGTTTTGTTATTTTTTTTTTGTTTTATTTTATTTTAAGGGAAATTTAGTAGCAGATAATAGATGTACAATATTTACCTATAGTTTTTCTACGTACACAAACAACTAACCCAACATAAGCTGGCTCAAGTTGGATTTAGACTTTGTCTTTTTTTTTTTTTTTTTTCTCGTTTCTGTTCATGTTAGTTTTGTTTGTGTGTTGCTAACATATATTTTACATGCATGTTTTAGATTTTTATACAGAGTGGCAGGTAGTTGATTTTCAGCAACCAAATAACACAAAAGCTATTAATGAGTATTGACTGGATATATCCGGCAGTTCTTTATAAACCGTTGGATGAGTGTTCGACGGTTTGATTTCATCTACAGTTAGAAGGGGTAACCTAAAAGCCATTTGACATTGAAAAAGGTTAGGGTGCAGTTAAAAAGTAGAAGAAGAACAAGAAGAATGAACTACAGAGAAAAGTTAAAGAATAAAAATTTGGGTATAATTGCTATATTAGTCCATGAACTCTTTATCAAGGTATCGTTTGGTCTCTAAACTTTTTTTTATTATTATTTGATTGATCAATCCCTAAACTCATTAAAATGGTACAAGTTAGTTCTTTCAATTAACTTTCGGTTAAAATTTAACAAACTTACTCCACAACACCTATTTTTCAAGGGTAATTAAGGAAATTGGTAATAAAAAAAATCATAACTAATTTTTAAAAACAACACTTCATCTCACCATTCATAACAAATGAAGATTAATTGTCAATCGTTAGATGGAGATCTATGAATAGTTACTCTAAAAGAGTCTCTATCACATATTATCCCATTTATATATAATGCGCGCAAAGAAAATTTCTTTGGAGTAGTACAGACCATGGGGATTTACTTTTCTCAGCGACGAATTATTATGCTCTAGAATTTTGGGGTGTGTTAGTTATGAAGTAGAGAATATAAAGGGTAGATAGTCTGCGCGATAGAAGGAAGGAGAGAGATTTTTTTTTTTAAATGATTTTTGGTATAAATGTAAGGAAATTAAATAAAATCATCTCTATTTTGATTGTAATGAAAAAAACATTTTCTTTTTTACTTTTTTTTTTTGGGATAACTATTAATTTATGTAGAAGATAAAAATCCCTCCAATAACTTTAACATAAAAGAGATTAAAATTTGGATGTCTCAAAGGATTTGTAGTCCTTTCTCTAGTATTGTTTTTCATTTTTTTTTTTCTCTCCTAGCAGTAAACTACACACACACATATATATATATATATGTCAAAATCATTTCACAAATCCTTTCAACTCTCTTCTTCTGTTTTTCTCTCTATCCAAACATACTCTTAGTATATATTTGGTAAGAGAGAAAAGTGGAAGAAAAGAGAAGACTGGAAGGATTACTGTAAGGATTTTCATAGTCATGATTATTATTTAGTAAAATAGAATAAAGGAAGTAAGGGACTAGAGTAGAGATCCAAATCTTTCAAAACCACCACTACAAAAGTTGCATTACACGACGGAGATTACACGACGGTTTCACAACACTGTCGTACAAGCGGAGGTTTCCACAACGGTTTATTTAAACCGTCGTGTAATCTTCGGTTTACACGACGGTTCCTAAGAACCGTTGTGTAAACCTCCAGGAAAATTAAAAAAAAATTAAATTTTTTTTATTACACGACAGTTCCAGGACCGTCGTGTAAGGGATGGGGTTTACACGACGGTTTTAATTGAACCGTCGTGTAATCCCTAGGGAGATAATGTCAGACAATGAAAAAAGAAAAAAAAATAAATATATATATATTTGTTTAATCGGATTCTCGAACTAAAATCCTAGTCTAGTATCCTGCTCAGGCCCACTGAGCATCGATCCAAAAGAAATTTATTATTACTATTTTTTTCAAAAAAATAGGCTGAACGAGAGTGGGTTTTTTGAGAGTTTAGAATCCAACCCCTAAACAAGCAAAACAAAAAATGAAAAGACAAGAAAGAAAGAAATAATGATTATAATATAAGAAGATGGACTACTTGAATGATTACTCACTAAAATCACTTAAAAATACATGAAAAACCATTAAAACAACCTCCCAGCCTATCCTCTTCAGCTGAGCACATTTTTGGAGAGATTAAAATCCAAAATTTTCAAGTTTGTTAACCCACAATAAGGCTTGGTTATAAAATGGTTTTAAGGTAAACCAAAAATCACTCTTTTCTCTTTTCTCTTTCATAAAATCCATACAAGAGAAGAAAAGTCTCCTCTCTTCCTCCCTTCATTGTGGACGAAATTTGTTGATAAGGGAAGTTAAAAATATTCTTCATCTCCTTCTACCCACTCCCAAGATCATTTTTTTTATAAGGAAAAAGAGTCATTACAAGTGTTTTCTAAGGTAAAAAACCTCTATTTTTGCACTTGTTTCCTAGAAAGAAAAATGATGTTTTAAAAAAGTTTTTAAAATGATGTTTTATTTTCATTCTAGCCCCCTACCTTAAGGATCCAAGAGTGGTTCAAAGCCTTCAAGATGAGCTAAGAACCCACTACTTTTCTAAGACGTATATGATTTGTAAACTAGTGGTTTACCAAGTTCTTAATAACTTTCCTTTCAAAATGTGTTCTTACAAATAGGAAAATATTGACATGGTAAATGATTAAAATTTTGGTTTGCTACCTAATGAGATAATATATGTGCTGGCCGTGATTCAAAATGGCTAGAAAACATGATTTGTGTATGAAATATGTTGAAAAGTATGTTTATGTGATTTTTATGGTTATATGACATGAAATGAGTATCGATGTATGAGAATAGGAGATTATGGCACGTTGATATGTTATGTCCTCTGTTTTACGGAAGCATGCGTGATGAGGAAAATATTTTGACATCACAAATAAGCTAGAATAAGAATTAATGACTATAAAGTACTAAAAATAACTTTTTGACATAAATATTAATAATTTGAAAAATGGTAATTTGAGTGTGATTTTCATACTCATGTATAAGGACATAATATTACTCTTGACATAATCAATAATAAGAGCTCAAGTTTCGTCAGAAATAAAAATGTCAAAAATGACAATTTTGCCCTCAAGGGGTAAAATCATAATTTCACCAGCATAAAGACTTTATTTGAATATGTAACTTGGCAATCTTGACTAGAGATTTAAAATAGACCTTGTGTCAAATTTTGGTGATAAATGGATAAGAAAGGACCAAAACGCCTTTAGGGTTCAAAACGTAAATATAGAAAATTTAGGGTCAAAAATGTAAATAATAAAAACTTGTTAAAAATGTGCCCTGATCCTGTGAGAACAATTTATAAGGACATTAAATAAAAAAAAACATGAACCAAAGGATATTGGGAACTAATTAGGGCTAAATAAGGACTAAAATGTAAAAATAAATAAATAACGGGTCAAATTATAAACTCTACTTAGACTATAATTGACAACATCTTTGTCACCCTTAAAACATTATATTAAGCTAAATAAATACAAGAAATAATATGGTTTATGTTATAGTCAAATGTACGACCATAAAACACATAAAAGGGGGCGTAAATGTAATACTTTTATTTGATTGTGTTTAGAAATGTAATAAGTTACGAAAGTCATTTTGAGAGCTTAGGGACACTGTAAACATTATTCTAAGGCTCTAGGATAAATTTTTAAAAACCATCCAATAAGTATAGATTATAAAGGGTATGTCAAGTGACAAAATTGTAATTTTACCAAACTAAGGTGTAAAATGGTAATTTGATGGGGAGAACGTTTGGGCTGTAAGTAGAGGTTTTGTGGACCTATAAAACTGCAAGAGAGATTACTAAAAGCTATGGTCAAAAGATTTAACAAGTTTAAGTTTAAAAATGCTTGAATCACCAAAATATGGACAAATTGATAAATTAGTACCCGATGGCTCGGTGACGAGAAATGAATCCTCCACTAAACTTACTAAGATGCCAAGTAACTGTTGATCAAAATTTGATAAAGATAACAAAGTGTAATGGGCCTTAACGGGTACAAAACAATAATAAGGCCAAAACGCTATTTGGAAATGATTTAAACCAATTATAAGTAAATGGGTCACAATGGACCCAATAAGCCCACAATCCATAAAGATGGCTCAATATGATGTTGGAAGACCATGATTATCTGTGGTCACCTAATGGACCCAAATTATGAATAAAGTGGAATTAAGTAAATAAGGAATAAGGAATTAAGTATTAAATAATTAACTCACTAATGGATTAATAATTAATTAATTTAAATTTAAAATTAATTAATTATTAATTAAGAGATTAATTTATGATAATCATTTAATTAATAATTAAGGATGTTATTCTTTTAAGATAAAAAAGAAACTTAGATACAAATTAATAATTAAATTGAATTAATAATAAATTAAGATAACATATGTTCATAATCGAAAACGATTCAAAAACCTTACTCTAACTGTCCGATGTCAATTTAAAATTAGGACACCTCATCGACTTGAGGGAAGAGCCGGAAACAATCTACGCGGATACACAGTTACGCGATTTTCTGTAAATATAGACCCCACCTACAGTGTGGTTGTTTATATGATATACACAATGTGAACTCGATGTTTATTTTTGATGATATGATATGATGCTATGATGATGTGTTTATTTACATACTTTACGAAAGCATGTTATGATGACGTGTTTATTTACACGCTTTACTAAAGTATGCCATGATGATGTATTTACATACACGTTTTATTGAATATGTCATTCTTGCATGCTCATCATATGGCTTAATATTTAAGAAAGTGAAACTAATGATGTGTCGTACTAATCTCCGATCGAGTGAGAGGATAATTGCCTTCAGCCAAATCGGGGAAAATTATGATCAATGAAGTTAAAGTTATGACCTTGGGTGATGACGGATTGGGTCGCTCCCCCGTCTTCCTCATTTAAGGACGCGAGCACCTCGATATGAACACAAGGGCCCATAAGATGTGGAATGAATAAATGAATAATTACATAATCTGCCATGCATTTTCAATTGTATGCATTTGTGGGATTGTACGTCTATGCTTACTGAGTTTATCTCACCCCTTTATATTTCCCACTGCAAATAATTCAGGCAAGTTGCCTATGACATATTAAGTATTGATGGACTGGCGATGCGGATGCGTAATGGGTGAAAGTGTGATGGGTTCTATGGATGCTACCCGCTTTCTTGTATTCCGCACATGTTTTGGAAGATTTGTTAAATGTTGTTTTGATGTTAGTACATTTTAATACTTAGGTATAAAAGACTTAATTAGACACCGGTATGACTAAGTTTTAAATGTTTTGTTAGTATGTTTTATTTTAAACTAATTTTAATTAATATGATTTTTAAAGAATCACTTCAAAAAAAAAAATTTCCCTAAAATTTTGAGGAACTAAAAATGAATTGGTAACGATTTTAAATAAGATGCAAGTAAGCAAGTTTTTAAAAGACGGTCTGAGAGGTTGGGTCGTCACAAAATTCCCTTTCTTCTTCTCTATTCCATTCTTGCTCAAGAGCTATCATGTACTCATCATATCATACATAGCAAAGAATCCCAAACGCCAAAGAGGTCATAGCGCACGAAATTATGGGTGAACCTCTATAAAAAAACCTATGTCTCTTTATTTATACACTTTACTTTCTTTGTTTATGCGCAAGCCGCTAAATCAATATGTCATTGGCCCTCAATACAAATTTGGCTTAGATTTCACCCTCTACATCATTATTAGTATATATTATTTTATTTAAAACAAGGAAATGTTTTTTTGGTGGACTTTAGTTTTCTTCCCACTTTTAAAAATAATAAAAAAGTAGACCCTACTAGGACTGCACAGAACCCGCCCTGCACCACCCGCCATCCATGGGTTTACATCGACAACTCGCCCACCCGTATACTCAAGTGGGCGGGTGGCAGATTATGTCTTCCATCTTTGAGTTGAACCCGATTCGACCCCCAATGAGTATATTAAAAAAAAAAAAGTAAAGAAAACTAGAGAGGAGTTTGATGTCTTTCTGTTTTCTCTTTCCCTTCTTGTGTTATTTTTTGTGTTGTTTCATCTGCCAAAGCAACAAAGAACAACATATGAAAGAACAAATCCTAGAACAACAGTCAAATGCAGAAAAAGAGAGGGAGACCAAGAGTCGCCGGTGCCAGCCAACCCCAGCCAACCAGTCTCCTCTGGCGACGGCACGATGCTGAGACCTAGTGTAACGACCCGAATTACACCATCCACGTAGGGCCGACTACGTAGACGTGGGCCGTTACCATGCTTGCTTAACTTATTTCTTAGTTTCTAATGCTTGATCTAACAGAAAATTTCATAATAAATTTTTTTTTTCTTAAATAAACTTGCCCATATGAGTAAACTCCATCATGCCTACCCATTTCTTGTTTAACTGATTAAAAGGTAACACATAACCTTTTAAACAAATTGAGGTTTTCAATTACCTCTTACATATCACTTGATCATACATGTACTAATATATAACTTAAAGAGTTTGCGGAAAATCTGCGTAGTGGTATCCCACACCGCCCTTCACTTGCTGCATCATCTCCATGGCCCACCAAGTAAAGCTGCAGGCATCTTGCTTTTACCTACAGTATGGAATATCTGATGAGCTTTCGCCCAGCAAGTACAAACATAATCTCACAAAACATTTTAAACTTCAAAGAAAACATGTCAATCATCATGTAACTTATGCATGATCCATTTATGATTGATTTGAATGTTTTATGCTTCATTAAGAACTTAATCTTGAACTTATTATCTTGTCTTAACATGTGGGCCCATAGTGTCCGTACCGAAAGCGCGCAACCTCCAGAAAAAGCTAGGGTTTGCAAGGTCCCTAACAGTTCTGGGAAAACATAAACTTGACCCTTCACGATCACGGAAGGTTGATTATCATATACCCTCAAGTATTATCAAGAGGTTGATAATCATAACTTAACTTGAACATGTAGCCTCCACGATCACGGGAGGTTGGTACGACACCTTACTTGATTTATCTTACCATGTGGTTTAATATTAGTGAACATGCTTTATGATGTCACTATATCATAAATCATACTTAACATTTGCTATAACATGGCATACATAGCATAGCATAGCATAGCATAACATGGCATACATGAAACATGTTATATATTTAAAAATAGCTTACTATTTTCCATACTGTAGGTGAGGTTTGTACTTACCTCGTTTACTACGTCCACTAATGTGCCGCTTGTATCCTTGTCAGTTTTCATTTGAAACTGGCTGGTCGTGCAAACTGGGACTGACCACCCAAGCTCGGGTTTTTGTAAAAAACGAAGGCCTTTGGAACCTTATTTTTGAAAACTGTCCGTGGTGTCCCCTAGGAAAAACCGTTCTAAACAACTTTCATGTTTTAAGTTTTTCCAAATTCGGCCTCTAAAGGCCTTAAATTTCCACTTTCCCGAAACTGGCCAGTTTGTACCCGAACTGGCAGTTTTCGGTTTTAAGTTCGTTTTACGTCCTATTACGCGCACACTACCTCAACCGCTTGCAGCGGGAGCTTAATAGCAGACATGCAACGCTTTCTAACGTAAAACATACATCCATGCAAATCAAAATTAACATCATGCATCAAGCACATAAACCCTAATCAACATAACAAACACTTAACATGCAATATTGAAACCACCCAAACCAAGAACCCTAACCAATTAAGCACATACCCTAAAATCCTAACTAGGGCAGAAAATTAAAGTGAGCTTATGCTCATACAAATCAAGCTTGAAATACATTTAAATTTCCCAAATGAAATTTAAATGAAACACTTAGGGTTTAAGGATTTATACCTCACTTAGATCCAAGATTTGGGCTTGGCTTTTGCTGTCCCTTTTTCCCTTCACCAACAGCCGGCCTTCCCCTCCAATTGGGGTTCCAACTTTTTGGCCATAATCACATGAAAACATACACATAAATATCTTGTTCCAAACTCAATAAGAGACTTAAGGTTAAAGGGTTTACCTCTGGGGTTTGGAATTTGGTTATCAAACTTGGATCCCAAAATTTTTTTCCTTTTTCTTGGCTGCCACTCAACCGGCCTTCTCTCCAAATAGGGCTCCAAAAATTTTTCTAATCTTTGGCTTGGTTCTATGTGAAAATCCGGCCACTTCTAGCTTCAAAAATCCGGCCAAAATTGGATTTTTTTCTTCCTTTATTTCTTGCTTCCTTGGGTTCGGTTTTTGGAGAGAAATTTTGACAGAGTTTCAGGTTCAATTCAATGCTCAAAATTTGTGAACCAACTACCCCTATTTATAGGTGAAACTTAAAGTTTCCTTAATTGCACATAAGGGTTTAATGAGCAAAATATTTGCTCATCTACCCTCCCTAGGTGGCCGGCCATTCAAGGTGAGAATGAGCCAAGAATTTTGCTTGCTCGACAAGGTTTTTCTCTTGCTTACCTCATCAAGCCTATGTCACCTTGCTTGCATCACATGGCCTACATCATCATCAAAAATTACTTGCTCTCCAAGGCTTTCAATGACCGGCCCTACAAGGTGCATGAACCAAAATTTTTGCTTGTTCACCAAGCTTCTAACAACCGGCCATTCAATGGGTGTGAGCCAAAAAATGGCTTGCTCACCAAGCTACTTTCATTGCTTACCTCACCACACTTATGTTATCAAGATTACATCACCAAAAGCAAAACTTGTTCACCAAGGATCACTAAAGGAACCGGCCATGCTAGCTAGTTCTAGAACATGTGTGTGTGTGGATGCCAAACAAGGTGATGTGTCCAAGGGTGAACCATAGACAACACCTACCACACCTTTTCTATCTTATCTTGCATTTAAGTCCTCAAAAACAAAATTAATTGTCCCCTAAATCCTTAGAGTGGCCGGCCACTTCAATGTGGTTTGTTGGCCAATTTTTCAACCTTAATTCATGCTTAAAACTTACTTTCCATAATTTCCAAAAATCCAATTAATCTAATTGGTCATCACCATATGAGGTGTCCTCAAAATTAAGGCTCCATTTGGTTTTTCTTTACCAATGCAGTCCATATTCACACTAATAAAGATTTTACAAATATTGCTTTCACTTAAAACAGTATTGTTTCACTAAATTGCAGTCCGGAGTTCATCTTCGTAAACTTGGACTGCGTATGGATTTTTTTTTTTTTTTTAGAACTTGAAACTGCTAAATCCCCATTGCTCCAAATATTATTCATGATTATTCTAGAGCGATCCCATACCTTATTCTTACTTCTTCATCCGTAATGATGATTTTTCACAGTATAATTCTCATACTGTTTACTGTACTGCAATACCATCTCAGTCAAACTTAAAGTCAACCTGGTCAAACTAAAGTTAACCTTAGTCAAAGTTGACCCGAAGAAAATCATAAATTCCTATTTTGTCCCTTTCCTCCAAAAGGTCTTATATTTGCCTAAGCAAACTATTGTTGAGTCTCGTAGCTAATTAAACGAGAACTCAAATATATACTATTATTCAACTCTGATCATGATTCAGACTTAGGTTTTCGTTGTTCCAATGGAACTCTTAAGTCATCAAAATTTCGGGTATTACATTCTACCCTCCTTAAAATATTTTCGTCCTCGAAAATTCGAATAATCCTAAGTGGGTTTTCTTCAATTCACTACCATTCCATAGTAACATGTTCCCATTTAAATAACTTAATGAGATTAGGTCTCTTATATAGAACCATAATCTTCTTCCATGTCATCATAATTTCATACTTCCATATTTCCATCATGCTTTCATATACTCATCATGCTCACTTTCCTTTCATACTGCATCACAAGAACTGTTTACATAAAATTCTTAGCAAGTATATCATATAACTTGCCTTTTTTGAAAAGCATATTTAACATTTCCATACTTGAAAAACACATTGTATCTTATATTCAAGATACTTTTCTTTAACTTAAATTGAGGGCTCAGCGAATATATCATATTGAAAATATTCTTTTTTAATTTCAGCTGAAACTGAGGACCCTCTAGTATAGTACAATGTTAATCTTGTGCTATTAGATTAGAACCCCTTTTTCTTTTCATGATGGCCCCTTCTTTTGGAACTCGTTCCTCAAGGTTTTCTGGCCCTTGCATAACATTATGACCACAATATGATGGTCCTTTCATAACATGATGACCATAACATAATGGCCTTTTCATAACATAATGTGGGTGGGTTCTAATAAGCATAAGATCAAGCACCATATATAAAAATAATTTCTTGGAATCTTTTCCCAGGTGAATCATGAAAAACAATACTAAATAGTAGTATTGGAAACATATTACTGTTCGAGTGATGCAATGAAAGGTATCCTTGTATCAACTAGCTACTTGTTAGCTAGTAGAAACTTCTCTTATGCCTTTAGCATTTTCTTTGTAGCAAAAAGGCATAATCATAGTTCTTAGGGATATCTAAAACTTCCCATTATTGCGTAATTTCCATTACTTAAAAGGTCGTATATAGTCGACATTAATCAAACCATTATATGTCGACTCTAAGGTTACTATCAATCTCAACCTTATTAACTTCATCGTTAGACCCATAGTCATCATTATTATCATGGCCTAATAAATTGTTGTTGGTAGCATCCATCTCATATTGGCATATCGCCTATTTGCTACCCCCAAACTAAGGCATCATCAAAATTTTTCCCGTACCTAATAATACTCTTAAAAGTTTCACAACCAGGAAACTTAATTTCCATGGCGTTGATCTAATTCCTTTAGAATAAAACATTCTTAGCTATCACCATACCAAGATGGGGTAATAGGCTATTTAATCTCGAAGCCTATTCATTTCTTATTGTTGCTCTAGTAATTATCATTGCAACTTGGCCATTATAGTTGCAAGATTAGAACCTTATAAAAATTTGGTTCGTTTGTACGCACGGCGAACCATATTCTAATTCTAGTTCTTAATTCCTCACATCTCTAATACCCATTCTTGCATTCATATCTTATCATGAAAACATCATAACTTATCGTATCTTGCTAGGGATTCATCATGATTTCTTCATATCATATCAAAAGATTATCCATCATATACACATCATGGTAAATTTCATGATCACGATAATGCAAATGTATAGCATATGCGGTCCCATAAAATCTAAGGTATTACGGGTATCTTCCTCCGTGTAACCATTGATGAGATATTCTTATCATAAGCAATACCTTAATTAATTCTAACTAAAGAAAAAAAATAATTTAACTTACTTGGGCACTTGCAGAAACGATGTGAAGCAACGTGAAGTAGGCTGGCAGGATACCGCTCTGATACCAAACTGTAACGCCCCCAACTTCCCACGTAGGGCCGACTACGTAGACGTGGGCCGTTACCATGCTTACTTAACTTATTTCTTAGTTTCTAATGCTTGATCTAACAGAAAATTTCATAATAAATTTTTTTTTTCTTAAATAAACTTGCCCATATGAGTAAACTCCATCATGCCTACCCATTTCTTGTTTAACTGATTAAAAGGTAACACATAACCTTTTAAACAAATTGAGGTTTTCAATTACCTCTTACATATCACTTGATCATACATGTACTAATACATAACTTAAATAGTTTGCGGAAAATCTGCGTAGTGGTATCCCACACCGCCCTTCACTTGCTGCATCATCTCCATGGCCCACCAAGTAAAGCTGCAGGCATCTTGCTTTTACCTACAGTATGAAATATCTGATGAGCTTTCGCCCAGCAAGTACAAACATAATCTCACAAAACATTTTAAACTTCAAAGAAAATATGTCAATCATCATGTAACTTATGCATGATCCATTTATGATTGATTTTAATGTTTTATGCTTCATTAAGAACTTAATCTTGAACTTATTATCTTGTCTTAACATGTGGGCCCATAGTGTCCGTACCGAAAGCGCGCAACCTCCAGAAAAAGCTAGGGTTTGCAAGGTCCCTAACAGTTCTGGGAAAACATAAACTTGACCCTTCACGATCACGGAAGGTTGATTATCATATACCCTCAAGTATTATCAAGAGGTTGATAATCATAACTTAACTTGAACATGTAGCCTCCACGATC
This sequence comes from Ficus carica, assembly GCA_009761775.1. NCBI lineage: Eukaryota > Viridiplantae > Streptophyta > Magnoliopsida > Rosales > Moraceae > Ficus > Ficus carica. The sequence continues at coordinate 4,757,642 of CM019746.1, forward strand.
ACGGGAGGTTGGTACGACACCTTACTTGATTTATCTTACCATGTGGTTTAATATTAGTGAACATGCTTTATGATGTCACTATATCATAAATCATACTTAACATTTGCTATAACATGGCATACATAGCATAGCATAACATGGCATACATGAAACATGTTATATATTTAAAAATAGCTTACTATTTTCCATACTGTAGGTGAGGTTTGTACTTACCTCGTTTACTACGTCCACTAATGTTGTAATAACCCGAATTTTTATGACTCTAGATTTCCTTTGAACAAGGAAAACTTAAGTCTAGATCATGTTTGGAATGGAATAACAGTATAAGTTTGAGTTCTCGGTTAACTAGTAACGAGACTCAACGATGGATTACTTAGGCCAGTATAAGGCATTTTAAGGAAAATGACGTGTTGAAATTTCATGATTTCATGATGGTCAAAGTTTGACCAAGATAGTCAAAGTTGACCAAAAGTCAAGGTATGAGATCGCTCTAGAATAATCGTGAATAATATTTGGAGCAATGGGGATTTAGCAGTTTCAAGTTCTAAGAAGAAAAATCCATACACAGTCCAATTTTACAAGGATGAACTCCGGACTGCAATTTAGTGAAACAATACTGTTTTAAGTGAAAAACAGTATTAGTATTGATTAAGTTAGTAGGGAAATGGACTGAAACCCTATATTTAAGGATTTTTGGGAATTTAGTGGACCATTAGGTATGGAATTGAAGCCAAGTGGCTCCACCAACACTGTCCACCTCACAGGGACTAAAGTGCAAATATTTTGTCATTAAGGATTAAAGTGCAATTTTGTAATTTTTGAATTATGGAATTTGTGAATATTCCTAACCAAGCCTCCAACTAGAGTTGAACTAAGCCAATGGCCGGTTACATTGCTCGGTTACATTGGGAAGCTTGGTGAACAAGGCAAACCAAGCTTGTTGAACAAGCCAATTTTGGCACACATGGCACACAATGGTCGGTTCCCTTTGTGCCTTGGAGAGCAAGCTTTTAGCTTGGTGATGCAAGAAAGATGAGGTAAGCAAGGAGAGGTAAGCAACCAAGTGGCTTGATGAGCAAGCCAATTTTGGTTCACACATGGCATGATAACATGATAACAAGTGGATATTCTAGAAGGTTTGTTGAGCAAGCCAATTTTTGGCTCCCACACATGCTATGGCCGGTTGTCTATGGCTTGGAAAGCAAGCAAATTTTGCTTGATGATGTCAACAAGTGATGTAGGCATGGTGACATAATCAAGATGAGGTAAGCACTTGCCTTGGTGAGCAAGTACTTGGCCTCCAAGGCCTTCCACATGGCCGACCACATACCCCCCCCCCCCCCTAGTGCTCAATTTCAAAATTGTTTAGGGACTAAAGGTTGCAAAATTCAAAGAGTTCCAACCTCTATAAATAGGAGGTTCCATAATTCAAAAGAATTAGAGAAAAGCAACCTTACTATGCCAAAAATTTTCCCCACCAAAACCGGATTTGAGTGAGAGAGGAAAGGAAAGAATTCAAGCCAAAATCAAGAGTGAATTAAGTGTAGGGTGGTCGGATTTTGTGTGGAGAGAAAGCAAGAAAAATTGTGAAATTTTGGAGACCCATTTTGGCCAAGGGCCGGTTGTGGTGGCAGCCAAGAGAAAGGGAAAAAAATTTGAGATCCAAGCTTGAGAAATCAAATTTCAAACCCTAGAGGTAATCCCTTTAACCTAAGTCTTTTATTGAGTTTGGATCTAGATGCTTATGTGTGTTGTTTCCTATGTTTATGGCCGAAAATTTTGGAACCCCAATTGGAGGGGAAGGCCGGCTGTGGTGAAGGAGAAAGGGGAAAGAAAAACAAGCCAAATCTTGGATCTATGTGAGGTATAAATCCTTAAACCCTAATTGTTTCATTTAAATTTCATTTGGGAAATTTAAATGTATTTCAAGCTTGATTTGTATGAGCATAAGCTCACTTTAATTTGCTGCCTTAGATAGTAAATTAGAGCATGTGCTTGATTTAATTATGGTTAGGGTTTGGTGGTTTCAATATTGCATGTTAAGTGTTTGTTATGTTGATTAGGGTTTTTGTGCTTAATGCATGATGTTAATTTTGATTTGCATGGATGTATGTTTTACGTTAGAAAGCGCTGCATGACTGATATTAAGCTCCCGCTGCAAGCGGTTGAGGTAGAGTGCGCGTAATAGGACGTAAAACGAACTTAAAACCGAAAACTGCCATTTTCGGGTAAAACTGACCAGTTTCGGGAAAAGGGAAATTTGAGGCCCTTAGAGGCCGAATTTGGAGAAACTTAAAACACGAAAGTTGTTCGGAACGATTTTTCCTAGGGGGATGCGTGAACCGTTTTCAAAAATAAGGCTCCAATGGCCTCCGTTTACCCCAAAACCCGTGGCTGATCCGCAGACCCAGTTTTCACTCAGTTTTTCGGGTCAGCCAGTTTCAAACAAAAAACTGGGACGAATCTAGGCCGAATTGGAATTTTTGCAAAACACGAAAGTTTTAGTATTTTCGATAGCTACAACTTTCATGAAGAAAACTTTTTCAGATTACAAACCGATTTTTAAACTGGGATCGTTTTTCGAAGGGTGCGCAGGGAATCCGAAAATTCCTGCACCACTAGCTTTATAAATGTCTCTAGAAAACTATTTTTCTACTACAAACTATTGTTTTGATTATGGAAAACTGTTCCAAGGGCAGTTTTCAACCTCAAATGATTTTATAAAGCACTAATCCAAGAGTTTGGATTTTTACGATTTAAGTAAAGGATTTTTATAAGCTAAGAATGAAGTTTTGGGATTAATTTCCCTAAATTTTCCAAGTAAGGGAAAATAGAATTTTTGAGATAAAATTGTAAGCAAGCCGATTACGGACCGTAACCGGGAATAGTACCCGAGTTACTGGGCTTAGCCCAAGGCCCAAGGTTGACCCAATAATGGTTGACCATAGTTGACCGAAGTTGACCATTGTTGACCATAGTTGACTTTGGTTGACTAATAAGTGGATTTTAGTTTGACCTTAAGGGTTACCCAAGATAACCCTAAAGGATACCAAGATTAATAAATTGGGCTATGATATAGGGTTACTATTTGTAACCCAGTAAGACATCTAGTATTGGGGACATACAACTATGATTATGTAGACATGTTGGTTAGAACACCAACATTCCACGATACTAATTAGACCCTTACCTATGTCCTTCAACTAGCAGGAGGAAACCTGCAGCTGTACCCAGAGGAGAAGCAGCACTTCGTAGGACATAACGAGAGAGGTAAGTACAACTCCGCCTACAGCATAGGCCCTTTGTTGCCTGATGTAATGTGCTGATATGTGATAATGTGTTATGCTATGCTATAGCTATGATATACTAAGTTATGTTATGACATGTAATGCCATGTTTTCAGAAATGCCATGTTTTCAAAAAGGCCATGTTTTGACTAATGTTGATTATGTTATAATATTGTGACATCATGAAGCATGTTCACTAATATTAAACCACTTGGTAAGAACAAGACAAGTAGAATGTTGTGTCGTGCCGACTTGCCACAAAGGCGGGTTTAAATGGTATGGTTCATGGTTTGAGTTGGATTGGAAGGCTACCTAAGCTACTCCATGTTAAACTTTGTGTTTCATGGTTTGAGTTAAAACGGACTGCCACCTTCAACCATTCCTTGACTATGTACCACGGTACGAGCACACATGATATGTAAAGGAATAGAACTAAATTATGTTATAAATCCATAATTGATTCATAAGAGATTATAATTGGTTCATGCACAATGATATGTTTTGTGTCGCGGATGTGATAGTTGTACTTGCTGAGCGAAAGCTCACGTCTTACGTCTATGCTGTAGGTAAGCAACCTGCCAGCAATCTCTGATGCAATACTGTGGAAGGCTGGTGCTGCGGACTGTGAAATGTGGGATGGACACTGCCACAGCTTTTGAAAAAAAATATATATATACTCTATAAAATATGTTGTAATGAAAAAAGGGTTTTCATATTTTCATGACGTTTTAAGTATGGGTGACAAAGTTTATATAAGGCAAGCAAGTTGCCTCTTGTGGTACCAACCCACCTTAGTTCGGGTTCGGTCTACAACATGATTTAGATGGCCTTCAAGGAAGGTTTGAAAGTTCGGTACTCGAGGAAGTACCTACCAGTCAGTTGAAAGTTTTAAAATAAAGTTCAAAAAAAACAAAAAAAGGGGTTTAAAAAAAAAAAAAAAAAGAAAATCTTTCCCAAATTTTTCGCAAGTTTAATTTAAGTATATAAGTAAGGTGACGACCCGGCCCACGTCTACGTAGTCGTTCCCCTACGTAGATGGTGTAAGTCGGGGCGTGACAAATGTGCCCCTTGTATCCTTGTCAGTTTTCATTTGAAACTGGCTGGTCGTGCAAACTGGGACTGACCACCCAGGCTCGGGTTTTTGTAAAAAACGAAGGCCTTTGGAACCTTATTTTTGAAAACTGTCCGTGGTGTCCCCTAGGAAAAACCGTTCTAAACAACTTTCATGTTTTAAGTTTTTCCAAATTCGGCCTCTAAAGGCCTTAAATTTCCACTTTCCCGAAACTGGCCAGTTTGTACCCGAACTGGCAGTTTTCGGTTTTAAGTTCGTTTTACGTCCTATTACGCGCACACTACCTCAACCGCTTGCAGCGGGAGCTTAATAGCAGACATGCAACGCTTTCTAACGTAAAACATACATCCATGCAAATCAAAATTAACATCATGCATCAAGCACATAAACCCTAATCAACATAACAAACACTTAACATGCAATATTGAAACCACCCAAACCAAGAACCCTAACCAATCAAGCACATACCCTAAAATCCTAACTAGGGCAGAAAATTAAAGTGAGCTTATGCTCATACAAATCAGCTTGAAATACATTTAAATTTCCCAAATGAAATTTAAATGAAACACTTAGGGTTTAAGGATTTATACCTCACTTAGATCCAAGATTTGGGCTTGGCTTTTGCTGTCCCTTTTTCCCTTCACCAACAGCCGGCCTTCCCCTCCAATTGGGGTTCCAACTTTTTGGCCATAATCACATGAAAACATACACATAAATATCTTGTTCCAAACTCAATAAGAGACTTAAGGTTAAAGGGTTTACCTCTGGGGTTTGGAATTTGGTTATCAAACTTGGATCCCAAAATTTTTTTTCCTTTTTCTTGGCTGCCACTCAACCGGCCTTCTCTCCAAATAGGGCTCCAAAAATTTTTCTAATCTTTGGCTTGGTTCTATGTGAAAATCCGGCCACTTCTAGCTTCAAAAATCCGGCCAAAATTGGATTTTTTTCTTCCTTTCTTTCTTGCTTCCTTGGGTTCGGTTTTTGGAGAGAAATTTTGACAGAGTTTCAGGTTCAATTCAATGCTCAAAATTTGTGAACCAACTACCCCTATTTATAGGTGAAACTTAAAGTTTCCTTAATTGCACATAAGGGTTTAATGAGCAAAATATTTGCTCATCTACCCTCCCTAGGTGGCCGGCCATTCAAGGTGAGAATGAGCCAAGAATTTTGCTTGCTCGACAAGGTTTTTCTCTTGCTTACCTCATCAAGCCTATGTCACCTTGCTTGCATCACATGGCCTACATCATCATCAAAAATTACTTGCTCTCCAAGGCTTTCAATGACCGGCCCTACAAGGTGCATGAACCAAAATTTTTGCTTGTTCACCAAGCTTCTAACAACCGGCCATTCAATGGGTGTGAGCCAAAAAATGGCTTGCTCACCAAGCTACTTTCATTGCTTACCTCACCACACTTATGTTATCAAGATTACATCACCAAAAGCAAAACTTGTTCACCAAGGATCACTAAAGGAACCGGCCATGCTAGCTAGTTCTAGAACATGTGTGTGTGTGGATGCCAAACAAGGTGATGTGTCCAAGGGTGAACCATAGACAACACCTACCACACCTTTTCTATCTTATCTTGCATTTAAGTCCTCAAAAACAAAATTAATTGTCCCCTAAATCCTTAGAGTGGCCGGCCACTTCAATGTGGTTTGTTGGCCAATTTTTCAACCTTAATTCATGCTTAAAACTTACTTTCCATAATTTCCAAAAATCCAATTAATCTAATTGGTCATCACCATATGAGGTGTCCTCAAATTAAGGCTCCATTTGGTTTTTCTTTACCAATGCAGTCCATATTCACACTAATAAAGATTTTACAAATATTGCTTTCACTTAAAACAGTATTGTTTCACTAAATTGCAGTCCGGAGTTCATCTTCGTAAACTTGGACTGCGTATGGATTTTTTTTTTTTTTTTTTTAGAACTTGAAACTGCTAAATCCCCATTGCTCCAAATATTATTCATGATTATTCTAGAGCGATCCCATACCTTATTCTTACTTCTTCATCCGTAATGATGATTTTTCACAGTATAATTCTCATACTGTTTACTGTACTGCAATACCATCTCAGTCAAACTTAAAGTCAACCTGGTCAAACTAAAGTCAACCTTAGTCAAAGTTGACCCGAAGAAAATCATAAATTCCTATTTTGTCCCTTTCCTCCAAAAGGTCTTATATTTGCCTAAGCAAACTATTGTTGAGTCTCGTAGCTAATTAAACGAGAACTCAAATATATACTATTATTCAACTCTGATCATGATTCAGACTTAGGTTTTCGTTGTTCCAATGGAACTCTTAAGTCATCAAAATTTCGGGTATTACACCTAGATGGTTGCATTGTACTCCTCCTTGCGGCATTTTGGAGTTTGGATGCCAAGTTTTGTGTTTTATTAGATTACTTCGTCATTTTCCTCTCACGATAAAGAACTTAAGAATATTGGAGCAATTTTTCCTAAAATATGTTTTCCTCTCAAAATCTAATTGGTTTGATTGTTTCCCAAAACGAAAATCTCTAAATATTTATGTTGTGCTTATATTCTAGTTATTCAAAGAATTTGTTTTAAAAATGGAAGATTTGATTTATTGATAGGTATTTATTTTTTAACCATTTTTGGAGAAGTCAAATATGACATCTAGAGACACAACCTGCCCGCATAGCCCGTCCTCCGATCATCCACCGCCCGCCCATGCTTGGGCAGTTAGTGGTTTCCATTCTTTTCAACACGACCCGACAGACCCGACCCGACCCGAAACCACAAACCCGACCTCATGTTCACTCCTAGACCCTATTATAATATTTTTCCATTATATTGTCTTTTCCATTCTCTTTCCTTTCTTACTATACAACTAACTCTATTAATTTCCCTTTACTTCTCTATTATCTGATCACTTTCTCTCTCTAAGTGTTATTTCAGAGGAACCTCTTTTTCTTGAAACTTTGTCAGACTTGCCTTTCAATAAAGTGCACCTTACATAAAGACAAGGTTGCATTCTTGTAGGCAGTACTAAAAGAAAAAAGTTTATTTTATTAGATTCCAACCATTCATTTCAAGATGATATCATATGTCAACAAAAAGAACATATTTTTAAAAGCATCTTTAATGGAGTGCTAAAAATTTATGTGTTGATGATAACTTTTGATATTTGGATTAAAAAAAACAATTACTCTTCAATAAAGGTTGGTAAACTTCTTGACTTGAGGATAAATTTCTCCCAAAGTATTAACAATATTGAATTTAATGTTTGATTTCTATTTATTGATATATTAACTTTTTAATCTATCAATACAATAAAAACTTATTGTTACGAATTCTATAACTTAATAATAATGATAAAATCCTTTTCTCTAGAAAATGTTGATAAACAATGATATGATATTAGAAATAATACTAATGCATAAGTATCTCTAAAAAAATATCTTATTTTTTTCACTTTTTCTTGCAACTAACATACCATCAACCTTGATATATGAATAATACATGGTCTAAGGATCATAGAAAATTGGGCCTATAAAGCCTTGGTGGCTAATTGGGTAATCTTCTCTTTTATAATGTCTTGATTTGAGTCATGGGTAACTCAAATTTAAGCATTAACTCAAACTCAAATTATTAAACGTCATTCCATAGTTCTGTAAAACTATAATCAAACTTAAAAATGTACTTTCTCTTCCATTTTATTCCTTTATCAATTACCATTTATCATTCCGGCACTGCAAACAAACGCATCCTAAATTCAAATTTTAGTAGAGAAATACTGCAGAAATTTTTTTTCGAAAAGTGAATAAAGTAGGAGTACCAACGGGCTAAAAGTTTTTAAGAAGTCTGGTAAAGTGTATGAAGAAAAACAGACTTTAAGAGTGTGTTTGGTTGGAAGGAGAGATGCAGGAAGGAAGAGGGGTAGAAGGAGAGTTTCATTTCATTGTTTGGAAGGAAATAAGATGGGAGAGGAAAGGTAGAGGGAGAGAGACTCTCTCCCTTTAGGCCCACCAAAATGCTTCCTTCCATCAATGGAAGGATGCAAGCTCTCCCTTCAATTTTCAATTGAAAATACAATTTTGTTTTTAATTTTTTTTAAGGTAGTAATAATAAATAAATAATATAATAATTAACTAAAGAACTATCATTTATCATTTTAACTCCACTCCTTCTTACGAAACAACATGAGGAATTCTTACAATTCTCTCTATCCTTCACATTCTCCATTCTTCCAACTCTCTCTATCCCTCCTCCTCTCCATCCATCTTACCAAACATAGCCTAAATTTTGGAAATAATGACATAAAGTAAAAATTCATGGCATATATATTTAATTAGGGTCCCATTTATTTATTTAAATTTCATAAGCAATATATTTAAAAGTTAAATTGATTTTATTTTGAAGGTCTTTTTTTTTTTTTTTTCAAGCCTTTCATAGCATGGTTTTCATAGCCTCTTTCTCTTCATTTTTTTTTTCCCGGCTAATAGCCTCTCTCTCTTCACTTTTTCCATTGGTTTTCCTGCTCTTTTATGCTTTGTTTTTAGAGTAAATTATTACGTTGGTTTCTGAACATTTAACTTTGCACAATTTTGATCCCTGAACTTTTTTTTTGTAGCTGGAATGTACCTAAATTATTAAAATATTATTACAAGAGTCCTTTATGTTAATTTTTTGATAGAATCCATTAGCTAATATCACTTTTTGACAAAATTACTGACGAACTTCATTTAAAAATGAATATGAACGACTATTGTAACAACATTTTAATAGTTTAGGGCATTCCCTATGTTTTTCTTTTTTACCAATAATAACCATAAATTATCAAAAACAGTTGCTACAGTAGTAATTACTATTAATTTTTGGACGGAATCCGTAGGTAGCACTAATTTTTTAATCAAATTACAAATAGATTTCATACAAAAATTGACTGAAAAGACTATTACAGTAACATTTTAAAAGTTTAGGAGCATTTCAGCTATGGAAAAAAGTTCAAGGACCAAAGAATTTCTCTCTTTCTTTCTTTCTTTCTTTCTTCCTTTTCCTTAGATCGTAATCATGTATGCAAGATTTCAGTCACATCCTACATGCCCTTAAATGCATCCACAGAAGTAAACAAAGAATATTGTAAATTTGGGAGAATTAGAGGTTTTCATTTCTCTTGCAAAATGTGGCATAGCATATATAAAAGTTTTAATCCCAACAATAAACGTTAAATAAAGTTTGCAATCCACGAACCAAATATAATGACCATATTTAGATGATTTAGTCCGAAATATATTATAGACGTACTAGAAGTGTAAATATACACCGTAAAAGAAATCCAATATTAAAGAGACTAATGTAAAATGCAAAAACAAATAGTTCATTCGATAAAAACCGATAGAATTTATCTTTCAGAATACGTTGGTTTAAATTATAAAAAATAAATAAAATAAATAATAAATAAAAAATAAAAGAAAGAGAACTGCAACCTTTGATGGCAACTCATTTCCCGATCATCATCCCTTTTATCACTGATGATGGAACAACAATCATTTCCTCTCGAAAAATGTTCTGGGACACCTGCATGTGTACCATTGGGGTCGATCGGTTACTATAACCCACTTTCTATTAATATGTAGTGCACCCCTAGTGCCCCGTTAGTATTACTCTTTTCCTCTTAGCTAGGCGAAGCGATCGAGGCATGCCTGTTTTAAGGTAAAAGTATGATAAAATCTTCTATGTTACATGTCAAAAAATAAAAATAAAAACAAAAGGCTAAATAATTGATGAATGAAAGGAACGACAAAGGATCAAACCTTGGAACTCAGCCAGCCTTCTAAGGCAAATTCTCAAGGAAAATCATGTTACCTCCCGCTCTCATCATAACCGCAACTTCCTCCTTTCGGGTTGTCACAAGAATCCTACTTCCTTCCGCGCCATTCTTCAGTACTTCCTTCAACGCTTCCAATTTCGTCGCACCCTCGGTACACACATCGTCTATTACGAGCAAAAACGTCTTTCCTTCAGTAGACGTGTGGATTCGTTGAAGTAAAGATTCCAATGCAACTACATCGGCAGGTCTACCGTCGACAGCTTCGATGATTGCCTTAGCAATTCCTGTCTCGTCAGAAGGATCAGCGGCACATGTCCAAATGCTTCTAACAAAATTATTTTTAACTTCGTTATCGTGATAAACAAGTTGCGCAAGAGTGGTTTTACCAATTCCCTCTTTCCCCACAATCGAAATGATCTCAAACGCGTTCCGATCTTCATTATTATTAAAATCCTCGTCGGTCAATAACTTTCTAATCAAAATTTCCTTTTCTCCATCTCGACCGTACACTTTGCTCTCATCAAAAAAAGAGGTAGTCTTATGCCGACGTGATCGCCTTTTCTAACCACCCTCCCGGTGTCAAAAAATATTTCCTTCTCCGATCGGCGATCTCATCTAATGTTTCATTTAATTTTTTTACCTCCGAAGCAACGTTAAGACGCAGAACAATGTTATGAACAGGATTACTAATAATCCGAGAACATACCTTAGAGACCATAAGGCGTGCCTTCTTGGCGAGGGAGGCATAATTTTCTTCACCACTTCTTCTTCATCTTGATCAACACTTGATCTGCTAATGGCTGCAATCCACTTATTCAACGCACCGGTGATCTCCTGAGAAACTTTCTTGAGGTTGTCCAACCAGATTCGCGCGGTGGCACTGTCGATCTGCTCTCTCTCGGCGTCGGAGAGCATGGCTTGAATGGCGGTGAGATTGCTTCGGAGCTTGTCGATTCCTTTCTCGACGTCCTTGATTGAGTTATTTTCTCCGCTGTCGTTTGAAAGGCGGATGCTCCCGCCTGTTCTAAGGCTGCTTTAGCCATCAGTCCAGTCATAACGTTGAGCTGTTTTAGGCAAACTGAAATCACCTGCCCCAACATAGCTCGAAAGCTCGAGTTGTAGATCTCTTCTTAGTTGGCCAAAGGAGGGATAAATTTTCTGGTACAGGTTTTCTTTTTTTCCTTTTTTTTTTAAAATGGTTTTTGGACAATGACTTAGAGAGTCAATGGCACAATTGCTAGGAATCTACTCATGTGGGTAAGTTGGGTCAAAGTCGTTTTTTCTACATTTTCTAGGAAACTAAATTAGATTTTTTAATGAAATGTGAAATCATAAAGATGGCTACATTTTACTTTTCAAAGATTCTTTTCATATTTCATCTTAGCTATCCATTAGCCTCACTTTTTGGATATTTTAGTAGCATATATAATTTTACAAATCCAAAAGAATGAGAAAGTCAAGTAGACCGACCGACCTTACAGGATAGGTTGGTTGGATCTAGGTGTATGACTTGTGGGGCCAGAATGGGCCTATCCGCATATAGTGTCTTTTAAGATTGGAGAAAGCATCCGAATTATACTTATTAAAATATCATTGTACATTAAAATTTGTCTCTATATTTTTTCTTTATTTTTTTTAAATGGTTTTTGAACAATGACTTAGAGAGTCATTGGCACAATTGCTAGGAATCTACTCATGTGGGTCAGTTGGGTCAAAGTCGTTTGTCTCTGATACATCTACTAGGAAACTAAATATGATTCTTTAATAAAATGTAAAATGATTCTCATTTTACTTTTCGACGATTTTTTTCATATTTCACCTTAGCAATCACTTAGGGTCCGTTTGATGAATGAGTTGAGTTGAAAATTTTGAGTTTGAGTTAAAAAATTTTATTGAATTTTCAGAAAAGATAAAAACTTTTTTAAAAAAAGACAAAATTAATATAAAAAAATACATTTTAATTTGAAATGAAATGATATTCCAACACAGTATTAGCCCCACTTTTTAGATATATTTTATAAATATGACACGGGTCAAATAGACCAACCAACCTTACAGGATAAGCTGGTTGGATCTAGGTGTACAACTTATGGGGTTGGAATGGGCCTGCCCGCATATAGTGTCTTTTAAGATGGAGAAACATCTTAATTATATAAATTAAAAATATCATTATATTAACAGATACAAAAATTTGTCTCTAGATCAATATGGTACATAAATAAAAACTAAAATTTATGTCATGTTTATTAAGAATGGTGAATTTGTGTCATGTTGGTCAATAGATTAAGAAAAAGTAGTTATTTGGGTAATTTCTCTTTGAGATTTTTTATGAGAAATTATGCAAATAGCATATTTTATAAGTAATTTTGAAATTTATTGTAGGTTTTTAACTATGCTAATTATAGCAAATTTTCTGAAAAATTCTTGGATTTTCTAAAAAAATAAGGATTTATGGTTAACTTTTAGAACAAATTCTATACTTTTTCATATTAGAGACTGCTGGCGAGAGAGTGAGGAAGGGGGGTTTTTTTTTTTTTTTTTTTTTTAATCGTGTTGTTCATAATTTTATTATATTTAAAATTTTATACTATAATTTACTATAATTCTCTTTAAAAATGTTATTTTATTATTTCTCCCTTATTTTACAAGATAAGTAGACTAGTGCTAGATCAACATACAAAACATAGGGCTGCCCTTTACCCATCGAAATATGGGCCAGGTTGGCCAACCTTTATTCCGGGCCAGTATTCCCTCTAGGCTCACATGGGCAAGGGCCGGACCGGACAATCCCTATTTACACCTCTAGAAAGTGGTGGTTGAAAAGTGATCTTATCCGTAAATTTTTTTTTTTATTTTTAACTTTATCACGTAATGGTTTACATTTTTTTTTAGGGGAAGGCTGTGGTAGAGAATGAGAGTCTCTACTGGTAAAGTCCATTTTTTAACCCGTTAAAATTTATCGAACGGTTGAAATGTTATTGGTTTTACCATATTTACCATTCACCTCATCTAATATTACTCTTCTCACCCCAAGTCTTCTCCAGCGCCGGTGACCTTTCCATCGCCATCGGCTACCCATCCCCGGCAGCCCCCCACCTTAGCCCTCCCCCACTCCTGACCTCCGGCACCCCCCCTAGCCCTCCCCCGCCGGCCCCCCGGTCCCCCAGCTTGCCGGTGCGCCCCCCACCCAAGGTCCCCCTCCCTCGGCCTCCCCCCAGCCCCCTGGCACCCCCCCCCCTCCGACGACCCCCCGGCCCCCTCTTTCTCTTCCCCTTTCTCTCTCTTTTCCTCTCTTCTCTCTCTCTCTTCCCCCCTCTCTCTCTCTTCCCTGCCATCGGCCCCCCCACCCCCGGCCGCCCGGCAACCCCCATCTCACCCCACCCGCAACTCCCCCACCCTACCCTCGACGTGAGAAGAGAGAGAGAAAGAGAGGGGGGAGTCGCGGGTGGGGGTGGGATGGGGGGCGCCGGGCGGCCGGGGGTGGGGGGCCGAGGGCCAGGAAGAGAGAGAGAGAGAGAGAGAGAAGGGAAGAGAAATAGGGGGCCAAGGGGGTCGTCGAGGGGAGGGGGGGTGGGGGGCGCACCGGGCAAGTTGGGGGGCCGGCGGTGGGAGGGCCGGGGGGGGGGGGGTGCCGGAGGTCAGGGAGTGGGAGAGGGCTGAGGTGGGGGGCGGCTGGGGCTGGGTCGTCGGCGGCGACGAAAAGGTTGCCGGCGCCGGAGAAGACTTGGGGTGGGAAGAATAATATGAGATGAGGTGTATGGTAAGTATGATACATTAATAATATTTAAACCGTTCGATTCAATCTTAACGTTTAAAAATGGGCTTTATCGGTAGAGACTCTCAAAGAGTCTCTGCCGCAGCCTTCCCCTTTTTTTTTAAGGTTCGTTTTTTTTTTTTTTTAATCATCATCCAATGATTAAAAAAAAAAAAAAGGATATGTGTACATCCTAAAATCTTGAATGGTACTGCAGTTTTACTAGAATTAGCATAGTTTATTGCGTAAAATGGCAAGCAATATTGCAAAGCACTTTCCTAATTTATTTTTGGTAAATGTTTTTATTAGATCTTTTAATGTTTTGAAAGTTAAAGAAGTTGTGGTCGCAAGTATAGCCTTGCGGTAATTTCATTTCTAATTTCATTAAAAAGTATCTATTTCAAATCCCGCCACCCTAAGTTAAATAATAAATAAATAAATAAATAAAGAAAGAAAGAAAGAGATTCACAACTACCATATGATTTCCAAGATTTTTTGTGATCTTCTAGTTTCTCATGATCTTTACATATTCTTGGCACAAAATCTGGACGTGTTGAACTGTCTCAATTACAATTAGTTTCCTCATCCATTGATTACCGACTTTGTATGTTTTGGATGCAAGAAATCTTGAGCCAGTCCTCTCCCACCTCGGAACGTCTTTGGAGAACGTCACAATCTATAACAATAAAATCAAGTTGAGTGATGAACTAACTCCGGATGATACACCCCGAAACTACAAACATATAACTATATCGTTTTACTTGTAGCAACGAAGCACAAAAGAAAAGTACCTCTTCCCCACCCCCCCCCCAAAAAAAAAAAAAAAAGAATGGTTGTTAAGTAGCGAGTAATCAGAGATAAAGATTTACCGTGGTGGAACTGATTCTCCACTTCGTTATGAGGATGCTACTAGAAAGTAGCACTATAGTTCATACTGAATAACCCGCTTCAAAATTTTATGAAGACAAAAAATCTATACATATATAAATATGCATATGACATACCTCTGTTTTGGCAACTCCAAAAATCCAACCCCATGATGTGTACTTTGTTCATGAGAGTGCATTGTCTCTGAAAATACACATGACATGGTTCTAGTGTCACATGAGAGTGAAAAGAAAAGGTTAAATCCAGCCAGTAGCGGAGAACCTTCCACTTCAGGGAGACATACACTAATAATTTTTTTAGGAAAAAATAAATAAATGACATGAAAAATGAAAAATGAAAATCATTGTAATATGTTTCAATAAATCTAACAAATCAGAAACATGTACTACCAATAAGATACCCTATCATAAAAAACTTTCATAAACGTATATCAACAAGAAATCATAAAAAAAATAATAATAATAAAATAAAATAAAAATTTTTGGAGGACTCAAATTTTTTTTTTTCAGAAAGTCAGTGAGGGTCGGCCCTTCGTCTTCATAGTGCCGGCCCTAAATCCAGCATCTACTAAATGAAAATTATATATATATATATATATATATATTAGACTAGCAAGTAAAGGATGCCAAATGATGCAAATTTATACTTGTTTAAATATAAACAGATTAATTATCATCCAAAAAAAAAAAAGAAAGAAAGAAAGAAAGAAAAGAAAAATTAGTACTCTGTCTTTTTTTTTTAAATAAGAAAACCCCCTTCCTTTTGTTTGTTTCAAGTGCATCCTACTAGAATATACCGATGATTTTGTTCTATACACCTTTGCAATTATATATTAAGAGTTCTTAGAGATTTTACTTTTGATAGCCTTGGTGTATCTAACAATACTGAAAAGAGTAAATCTGCTTAAAAAAAAAAAAAGAGAGAGAGAGAGAGAGAGAGAGAAAGAGATCAAAAGAACTTCAGAAATATGACTTTGGACAAAAACTAATATTAGCCTTGATGGTCAAAAATATATGTAAAAGCAAATAGTGCAAGTCTAAATGCTACTCCGGAGAGATATATATGAGGAATATAGTTACCGGAATTTATAGCGGTAATGGTCGTCGTGATCCTTTCATGAGTTACCAAACTCGGAGGTTTGGGATGTGTGAGAAATTTTGAACCAATCCTTTCCTACTGCTTTCTCGCAACGTCCATGGAGATTATGGCAACAACGGATGGTCAGATTCTGCAGTGGAGTGGATCGTAGATAGTCTGGCAGAGCTTTTAGTTTGCAGCAGAAGGAAATCTCTAAGGATTGAAGGCATGGCATTATTGTTAAACATCTATCACGATCATGATCTTTTCTTGTCCCGAGCCTAAGCTTGCGTTAATCCCTTCCCAATCCTCCGAGTAGAAGACTCTAACAAAGGAAAGCTCTTTCAATTTCGGGAATAAAATCCGTTCCCCCCTTCACTGGTCCATTATTCATTTCATCATTTTCTATTCCCAAAAAATCCAGCCCTACCTTTTCCACTCTGTACAAGTATTCTACATGCAGCGCTTCAAGAGACGGTAATTTTCCCAAAGGTAGCAAGGAGGCTAAAGATTGACCTTCATCGCAACATAAGTTTACGTGACACGGTTTAAGGCTTTTGAGATTAAACAACGTCGTCATCCAGGTAGGAGAGAAGGTAGTGGCAGTGTACCATCCGTTCTCTAAAGATTTCAAGTTTGAATGCGGTTGCAACGCTTCAAGTATGTCGTCATCACTTCTCTCATCTGTGGAGTTAAAAGTTAGCTTCAAATCAGCAAGGAATTCTTTGTCCTTGAGTTGTGCTCGCTCCGCCTGACTCCCATTTCCCAGGTGGCCACATCCGGCTATACGGAGGTAACAGCCTTGATATTGTTGCAACATGTTTAAATCTTCGAAGTTTAATGCCACATTGTAGTCGGCACAATTAGGTACTACATACATATCCAATGTCTGAGGCAAGTTAACTTAAAAATCCCTTTTGGCAAGCGCTCCAGACGGTCACACCCATTGATATGTATGTATCGTAAGTTAACCAGTTTTCCTATTCCATCTGGCAAGTGTCTAAGGTTCAGACACTTGCTCACTTTTAAAGTATGCAAATTAAATAAATTGCATAGCCGGCATGGCAATTCCATCATAGAACTAAAAGACGAGTTGAGATATCTAAGATGTAGTTGCTTATCAATGTCTTCCGGTAGTTTCTTCAATCTAACTCCCGACAAATTCAGTGTCCTAAGACATGTTAAACCAAAGAACCATGCTGAATCTGAGCCGTTTGTTGAATTTGATGACATAACAAGAAGCGTGCGCAAACTCTTGTTCTCGTTCATTGAGGTAGGAATGCTGGCTGCTATTGACTCCAGTAATAGTGTGGCGTGACGGATCTTTTGTTTCGCTTTTCCCATTTGTTTCTCAATACCCCCTACTTCCATAATGCAACATTCGTTTTATGTGAGAAACTGAACAAAGCCATTCATTATATCGTGCATCTTGCATCTTACAACATTTCCCTCATCATCCTTGACAAAATCTTGAAAGAAAGATTGCATTGCTAAATTTCAAAAGCAATCTCGACCTTCTTTTTCCAGATTCTTTCTCTGACTTAAGTAGCCTTGTGCCATCCGTAACTCAATCAAATCGTCTTTCTTGATCTCGAAATCCTTGGGAAAAATCGAGCAGTATAACAAACACCGTCTTTCAATTGGT
Organism: Ficus carica; assembly: GCA_009761775.1. Classification (NCBI taxonomy): domain Eukaryota; kingdom Viridiplantae; phylum Streptophyta; class Magnoliopsida; order Rosales; family Moraceae; genus Ficus; species Ficus carica. The sequence continues at coordinate 4,775,163 of CM019746.1, forward strand.
GGTAAATCATCATAGCTCAACAAGAAAGGAACAAAAACTTTGATCTTAACATCTTCTATTTCCCATAATTCCCTATGCAGAACATCCTTCCAATGTTGCATGCCTTTCTTAAACCGCATGAGACTTCCCAAAGTCTTCACCACAAGAGGCACACCCTTACACTAGATTGAAATTTTCTTGCCAATTTCTTCTATTGGCTCATACCTATCCCTGCCAAAGAATGCTAGTTGACTAAAGATGGACCAACAACACTCCTCAGATAAAGCCTCGATGGAAATCATGTGAATTTCCGCTTTCATCATGATCGTGACTTCCTTCTTTTGTGTTGTCACTATAATTCTACAGCCCGCAGCACCATTTTTTAGTGCTTCCTTTATTGGTTCCCACTTTGTTGCATCCTCATTCCACACGTCATCCAAGATAAAAGGAACCTTTTTCCCTCTACACTACTACAAAAAGTATATTACACGACGGAGATTACACGACGGTTCCATAGAACCGTCGTGTAAAGTGCCTCGCAGAGCAACTTTACACTACGGCTCCAATGAACCGTCGTGTAAAGGCCGACTTTACACTACGGTTCCAAAGAACCGTCGTGTAAAGTGCCTCGCGGAGCAACTTTACACTACGGTTCCAATGAACCGTCGTGCAAAGTCCGACTTTACACTACGGTTCCAAAGAACCGTCGTGTAAGTGCCTCGCGGAGCCACTTTACACTACAGTTCCAAAGAACCATCGTGTAAAGTCCGACTTTACACGACGGGTTTTAAGAACCCGTCGTGTATTCCTAACTTTTTTACCCTTCAACAACTCTCATTTCATCTCATTACAGATCTATCGCGCAGCCGCGAAAAACATCACAGACACCTGCGAACACACGTCTCCTCCACTACGAAACCAACACTCGCGTATATTAAATATTTGTAAGTATTGTGATTATTACTTACTCTTCTTTTTATTTATTTGATTTTTATGGACGATTTATTGTAGATGTCAAAAATGGTATATATTCTCTTTTTTTCTTTTTCGGTTTGATTAGTTGTTGACTATACATTGTGTTTTTAAATGCAAAAGCTTGATTATTGAATAATTTGTATGATAAATTTAATATCGATTTAGGTCGGGTTCTTGGAAATGGATCGAAAATGGATGTGGGCTAATAGATTGACTAGAAAATATCGAGATGGGATTGAAGAATTTTTGTCATTTGCGGAAACTCACATGAAGAATGATAAGATCGATGTCCTTGTGTGGATTGTGGAAATCATAGATCTCATCCAGTTGATGAAGTTAGAAGACACTTGCTTGCGCGTGGGATTATTTGTTCGTACCAAACGTGGTATTTACACGGTGAAATGTTTTTTAATCCATCATCGAACAACAAAGCGAAAGATGATGTTGTTGAGGAAGTTGTAGGAGATAATTTGTTTGATATGGTTAATGATTTGGAAGAACAGTTTGTGCATCGTCCGGAGTTATTTGAAGCAATGATGAATGATGTCGAGATGCCCTTGTATGACGGGTGTAGTAAATATACGAAATTGTCGGCATTGGTCAAATTATGGAACATGAAGGCATCGGGAGGGTGGACAAATTCTAGTTTCACGGCTCTTTTAGAATTTCTAAGAGAGGTTCTACCGGTTGATAATAAAATACCTGCTAGTATGTACGAAGCTAAGAAGACGTTGAGCACTTTGGGAATGGAATATGAAAAATTCATGCATGTCCAAATGATTGCGCCCTTTACCGAAATGCGTACGAGAATTTGGATGAATGTCTGGTTTGTAAGGAGTCAAGATGGAAGAAGGGCAAGAAGCCAACGAATGGCAGCAAAGGTGTGCCGGCAAAGGTGTTATGGTACATTCCTCCGGCACCGCGTCTACGACGTTTATTCCGTAATGCCGAGCATGCCAAGAATTTGACTTGGCACCATGATAAACGTGTTGAAGATGATATGCTTAGACATCCAGCCGATGCACCACAATGGAAGATTTTTGATACCGATCATCCTGAATTTTGTGCGGAACCACGGAATCTACGTCTTGGTTTGTCGGCGGACGGAATTAACCCGCATGGTAATATGAGTAGTAGGCATAGTACTTGGCCTGTCATACTTGTCAACTACAATCTCCCTCCGAAGTTGAGCATGAAGCGAAAGTTCTTGATGTTGACCTTATTGATATCTGGTCCTCAACAACCAGGGAATGACATTGATGTGTACTTAGCACCACTAATCGATGATCTAAAGAGCTTATGGGAAAAGGGTATCGAAGTTAGAGATGCTTACCGTCAAGAGACATTCACACTCCGTGTAATATTGATGTGGACAATCAATGACTTTCCTGCTTATGGAAATCTATCTGGTTATTCAGTCAAGAGTTTTATCGGTTGTCCCGTTTGTATGAAAGAAACATCCTTCATCCGATTGAAGAATGGTAAGAAAACCGTTTACCTTGGTCATAGGAGATTTTTACCACAAATCATCGATACCGCAAACAGAAAAGGCTTTCGATGGCAAAACGGAAGAAAGAAACCCTCCCCGGGTTTTGACCGGCGAAGACGTTTATGAGATGGTTAAGGATTTGAAAGTGGTGCTCGGGAAAAGAAAACGGCATAACAATGATCCCGTGGTTGACGGCCCTTGGAAAAAACGGTCAATCTTCTACGAACTTCCATATTGGAGGACACTTTTTGTTCGTCATTGCTTGGATGTGATGCATATTGAGAAAAACGTGTGTGAATCAATAGTGGGCACATTGCTAGACATTCCTAATAAGAACAAAGATGGTGAGAAGGCACGGTTGGATCTTAAGGAATTGAAGATTAGACTTAACTTGATCCCTACGAAGAAAGGGAATGCAACTTACTTACCTCTGGCGAAGTACACACTATCAAGACAAGAAAAAAGAAAGCTTTGTGAGTGGCTGGCTTCTGTAAAAGTGCCCAACGGGTATTCTTCCAACTTGAAAAGGTTGGTGTCTATGAAGGATCTGAGGCTGATTGGCATGAAATCACATGATTGTCATATCTTGATGCAACAGTTATTACCGCTGGCGTTGCGAGGAGTTTTAACGAAGGATGTGAGATTCGCAATTACCAAGTTATGCTTATTTTTCAACTCGATATGCTCTAAGGTAATAGATCCATTGACACTAGATTCGCTACAATTAGAGTTGGTTAAGACTTTGTGCTTACTTGAAAAGTACTTTCCACCCTCATTTTTTGACATAATGATTCATCTAACGGTGCACTTAGTCCGGGAATTGAAGCTATGTGGACCGGTGTACTTGAGATGGATGTATCCTTTTGAAAGGTACATGAAGGTTTTGAAGGGTTATGTCAAGAACCGAAATCGGGCAGAAGGATGTATAGTAGAAAGCTACATTACGGAGGAATCGGTCGAATTTTGCTCCGAGTATTTGTCCACCGCGGAGGCGATTGGGTTGCCGAAGACTACAAACATTGACTGGAAAAGACTATCCGTCGGCGTTCCATCGCAGGTAAATCGATGTGAATGGGAGAAAGCTTGTCTCTATACTTTACATAATAGGGTTGAAGTTGAGCCCTTTATCGAGATTCACCTACAGGAAATAAGAGATAAATATCCTAGAAGATGACGAAATGAAAAATTGATACACGATGACCACAATCGTACGTTTCGTCTATGACTACGAAGTCATGTCTTTCAGAAGGACGGCTGTTTGCAAGAGTTAATGAACCTCGCTAGAGGTCCGTCGACGATTGTTACACGGTATACATCGTACTTCGTCAATGGTTATACATTCTACACTCGCGAAAGAGATGAGAAGCATCCCGTTCAAAATAGTGGTGTTAGTATCCGTGCTAAGTCAATGCATATTTCATCTGCAAAGGACAAGAATCCAGTTTATGGAACTATGAACTACTTCGGTTTCATTGAAGATATTTGGGAACTCGATTACTGTGGTTTACATGTAGCACTCTTTAAGTGCAAATGGGCAGACAATAATTATGTAAGGATTGACAGTGATGGCATCACAGTTGTGGACTTTAGACGATTGGGATACAAAAATGATCCATTCATTATGGCATCACAAGCAATCCAAGTATTTTATACAACGGATCCCAGCAATGCAGAGTTGTCCTTAGTTGTGCCCATGAAGCCAAAATTGTACCGTGATGGGCAAGAAGATGAGGAAGATTGCTCCGACATTCCATCTTTCACACAGGGAATGCCACCGGTTGAGGAGATTGACGAATTCGATGATGATGTTTCACACTTGGTTCGACCAGATATTGAATGGACACGTGTTGAGGCAGCAAAGAGAAAAAAGAAAAAAACTTGAACATTATGCCATTTACTGTGTACAAGTACATTAATTAATTTCTATTATAATTCATCATGATCTATACCATATTTAATTTGTTATGTTGATTGCTATATATATATATTGAATATTAAATTTGAATCAGGACCAATGCTACTGTTTGCGTAATTTTTTGTATACAACACAGTGGTATGTGGCCGTCGGAATGTGGTGACAAATTTTCACATTTTTTTAAAGATTACACGACGAAGCATTTTAGTGCACCGTCGTGTAACCCACCCGAAACAGGGGGATTACACGACGGGCCCTCGGGGCCGTCGTGTAAGCCACCTGTCTCTCGGTGGCTTACACGACGGGCCCGAGGGCCCGTCGTGTAAGCTACCGAGACAGGCGGCTACACGACGGGCCCGGTGGCTTACACGACGGGCCCGAGGTGGCCCGTCGTGTAATCCTCGGATTACACGACGGTCCGTGGTGGACTGTCGTGTAATCTTGAAAAATTTTGAAAATTTTTAACTTTGGGTTTTTGAAATCCGCGCGCAAACCCATTACTTAAATACAACTTCCTTACCTTTTCTCTCAACATACCTTCTCATTTCTCTTCACATTCTCTAAATTTCTCAAGTGCCCACTTCCTCCTCCAAGCCGCCGCCAACTCCGTCGTTGCCGTTGCCGCCGCCGTCGCCGACGTTGCCGCCGCCGATTCATTGGTGTTGGAGTGTCTATTCATCTTCAAAGAAAATTAAGATAACTACATATACAACTTAAAATAAATTTGGGATTTTGTCTTGTTGTTGTCACTAAAGTTCAATTTTTTAGCATGGGTGTTTAAGTTCATAATGATGCTCTTTGTAGATTAATGGTTTGTGAATGGTTTTTACACTTTACATACACATGAATTTTTTCCGCCCACAATATGCTCGATGAAATGTCAACTTGAGTTTTTGGAGGAATAATATAGAAGCAATCATATATATTATGAATTTTTCGAGTGTTATTTTTGTCCTAGGGTAGCGTTATGCACTTATGCTTTTATTTCGAGTGTTTTTTTTTTTTGTCCTTTTTTGGTCCTAATTCGTGTGGGGCGCCAGGCGCCCTTGTGTGGCGCCAGGCGCCCCCCGTCTGGGGCAGGCGCCCGTCTGGGGCAGGCGCCCGTCTGGGGCGCCAGGCGCCCTTGTGGGGCGCGAGCGTCTAGGGCGCGAGCGTCTAGGGCGCCAGGCGCCCCCCGTCTGGGGCGCCAGGTGCCGTGTGGGGCGCCAGGCGCCCGTCTGGCCCGCATTAAAAAAAAAACAATTAAACTTTTGTTATATTTTTCACTATATTTTATTTGTGTCAACATAATAACAATTAAATTTAAAAAAAAAAGGAAGAAAAAAGTTCGAATACCCATTAACGTAATTTTTTTTTTTTGGCCAATAAATGTAGGTGAACCACAACAATGGAACATTCCAAAAAGGGACGAGCACGAAGGAGAAACCCGATGGATCCCACTGTCGAGGGCAAGCGAAGGGCAACAATAATGAAACGTGTCCATATGGCAAGGAAAGAGGTGAACGAATTCAAGTCACGTTTGACGAAAAAGGACAACCGGAAGGGAAGCACGGTGACGAATTGATGAGCTGGATTGGCGTGCTCGCTAGAGAGCACGTTCCAATATGGATTCAAGATTGGAGATCTCGTGATTTAGACGGATTGAAAGAAATTATTTGGAAAGAAACTGTTACTTCTTTCACCATGGAAGAAAGCTTCCGGAACACTTGTTTAAAATCATGTGGTGAGACTGCAAGGAATTTTCGGTACGATCTGTACAAGACATTTGTCGAGGAATTTATAAATGAAGAAAGTGTGTGGACACAGCCGAAAAAAGTTATTGACAACTACCCCAATATTGAAGAAGAGGATTTGATGAAATTCGTTCAGTATAGAACGTCCTCGTAATTCCAACAACTATCTGATCGTGGAAGCGAAATAAGGACAAACAACAAATACTCATCAAGAGGAGGCCGAGACGGATATAGGAAGCTCGACCAGGAAATGGTATGTCAATAAATTTTTTTGTACTAAATCGTATCCCAGTTATACTAACGATGTTAATTACAGTTTAAGAAGAATGGGAAATGGGAGAGAAGAGATGGTTTGTGGCTTGAGCAACAGACGGGACCTGATGGAGAGTTGAAAAACCCAGCATGTAAAAATGCTAGCGAGTTGATAGTAAGTTTACTAACTAACAATGATTTCTTCATCACAACTAAACGTACTTACAACCCTTTGCTTAAATGATTTCTGTTAATAATCTTGTAGGTGGAGTACAACACACAGGAGAGCCAAGGCACTTTCGAGTCAGTTGGCACTAATGATGTATTGTCGCAGGCATTATCTAGACCTGAACACAAAGGACGTGTCCGTGGCCAATCAAAGTTCGTAAAGCCGTCTCAGTACTTTAACCTAAGTCGCAGTTCGAACAAAGACAATGAAGTACAATCAATGAGACGTGAAATAGAAGAATTAAAGGCGTTAGTGCGTGGTCTATGTGCGAACAGAGATGTGGAGCCGTCGGTTGATCCCAAGAATGTGCCAACCGTAAACCAACACAACAGCTTTAAGGCTAGTTGCTCTGCCCAAGAAAGACAAGATGGAGTTGCTGAGCCGCCAACCATGCCGGTCGACAGTCAGGAGTGTAAGCTCTATATCTTCGATGAAGTTCAGGGTGGACAGTTGCTTGTTGCGTTTGGAAGAGTATGGCTCGAGAGCCTCCCCACCGATACGGTGCATGGGATTCCACTGGGGGAAGGGAACGTGCGAGTGTCAATCAACGTGCCCAAATTAAAAAAATCACCATTACCTATACCGACGTACGACGCAACCACTGTGGAGGATGCTGTTAATGGGTTTGTTGCTTGGCCTAAAAGTTTAGTTGAGCTCGACATGAGTATGAACAAGGCAAGTCGAGGGCCTAGTCACGTTCCCGACCCAGCAGCTCGCAACAAAAAACGACAAAAAAAGGCTGGAAATAAAACGATCGACTTTCGAACTGAGGTATAACAAGGTGCGCAAGAACAAAAACTGTCGTTCGACTTTAATAACATGAACAGGGCGATGAAGCCTTTGGCTTATTATGCACATAGTCCCATGCGTCAAGGTAATCAGATTGAGGTCCCAATACCATACACGATTATGGGTTTTGATATGCCTGTCTTTCTGAGCTTTGAAGATATTTATGAGTTCATTAATTTACAAGAAATCAGTGCGAATTGTATATTAGTCTACATGAGGTACGACATTCTTTATCTTAAATTTTCTTTTTATCTGAAAAATCTTATATATTTAATGTAGAGTAACATTTTTGATACGGTTATGCAGATATTTGGAGGAACTTTGTAGAATTAACGGGCAAGCAGAGAAGTTTGTGTTTGTGTCTCCAAGCTTGATCTCACCGGTGAGAACAGATACTGAAGATGCTGGAAGGAGAGAGCGAGCCGACAATCTTCTAAGCTTTTTGCGTGACGCACCCAAAGAACGGCTTTATCTTGTGCCACATAACAGAGGGAGACATTGGGTTTTGGGTGTCATTGACCCATGGGAGGACCTCGTCCTTTATTTTGATCCTCTTCGGGAGAAGAAGCGCGACGATTTTACTGAGCTAATGACCATGTAAGTTAATTTGAATATGTTATTTTTTTTAATCTTAATTATATGCGTCTTAATTAGTTTGAATTTTACCAATTTGCTAGGGCCCTCGCGGATTGGAAGATTACTATCGGAGAAGGGATTAGAAGGAGACGAGACTGTAAAACCAAATTCTCGAACCGTCCCTGTCCTCTCCAAGAGGGAAGTGTTGAATGTGGTTATTTTATTTTAGGTTTTATGAGGGATATAGTGTTGAATGGAATTGACGCACTTGAAAGTAAACAATTTTATACTTCTGAGGATTTGGATCTGATTAGGGGAGAATGGTCTGGACATGTAATGGAATTCATTAATTATGATGTATAAACTTGTAATGTAATTCGAGTGTATTTTTAGTTTGATTAATGAAGTTAATATCTTGAATCATGTATTGGATAACATACAGATTAGGCCACCTGTAATCTGAAAAAAAAAAAAAAAACCCCCAAATTTTTTTATAATAATAAATTACATCTAAGTAGATTACACGACGGTTCCGGCCGGAACCGTCGTGTAATCCCTTGAGGATTACATCTTTGAGTTTAAATTTCGATGTGAGAATAGCCGTAATCCACCCGTCCAGCACATGAACAATGTCGTAGGACACATCTTTGAGTTTCTCTAACCAATCTCTCACTGCGGCCTCTGTGACTTGGCGTCTCTCTACATCAAGGAGCACAGCTTGATTGGCTTTGAGATTACTGCCGAGCTTTCCGACTTCTTTATGAATTCCCTCGACCAGCTTCAATTCTTTAACCTTCTGAAGAGCAACCGATGCCAGCTGTTGCAGGAGGATAGAAATCAGTGCTTCAGCCATAACTAGCCGAGTTGGAAATTCGATTGCTCACTGATCTCCAAAGAAACTAATGAGAAATAGAGAAAGAAATGTAACACTTATGCTTCGTTTGACTTTTAAGTTTAACTCCAACTAAACTATATTTTTTCATCTCAGTTTTTATCTTTTTCTGAAAAATAACAAAATTTATAACTAGTTTTTGAAAAGTCAACCAATTTCAACTAAAAAATTTCATATCCAACCCGCGAACCAAACGCAAGCTTAACGAAGAGACTATAGAAACTTCATAAAATTATTTACAATGCCAAATTGCAGAGCCAGTAGCCAAATTGTAATGAATTAATATATACATTTTTCCAAGCTACATACCAACCAAAATCGTCAGCCGGGCCGTGGGATGGTAAGGCGTCGTTTCGCCTTTGTCTCTTATCCATGTCCACAACATAAGAAATGAATATTAGGTCAGTTATAGTTGGCTTAATTTTATCAATTTTATCAGCCTTCAAGCGGGAATTCTTGCTTGAAAAATAAATTATGAAACAAAGGAAACGTAAGCTTGGTTTACACTTTTGACTAAGAATATAATAATAAGTTGAAAAGGGAACACAACTATATATTTTTTAGACAAAACAGAACTAGAGTTCGAATATAGGAGAACTAGACTCACTAATATTTCTAATTTGTCGAGGTTCCCATTATTAAGAATATTTGTTAAAATGAGAACCTCAAAAATTGAAATTAGCAAAATATATTTTTTTTCATCTTAACAGGGAAATGAAAATACCGGTCGTCATTTTGTTAACAAGAATTTTCAGAAGATTATTTAACCAAAAATAAGAAAATAAAAATAAAAGAAAACATTTGAGTCATTTGACTAATTGACTCCTCATATTAACTCGTATAGCAGACAAAAGAACCATGTGGGTAACAATGAAAACATGCCGGGTCATGTTTCTAAGTTTAAAAAAAAAAAAAAAGTAATTACATAAATTCTCTATTTTAAAAATTCAGTTTAAAACTAACTAATTTTTGAATTTATCCACTTTTACATATTTTATAAAGCTTACTTATTTCTACAAATCAAATACTTAAGAGTGTTTTTATAAATGCCCATGAGTTTTCTTTTAGTTAGCAATTGCTAAGAAGTTGTAAATTAGTGGGGTCTACTTACGGGTCCACGATCCTAGTTTCTCCTCCTGAAGGCTCTTTGTAGTTGAATTGCCAATGGGTTTGCATGTTGTACTTTTCTTGTGTTTAAAAAATAACTTAGAATGTTTTTATATTATTATATTATCCTCATATATTATTAATAAATGAAAAATTAGACTGGGTAACCGGTTTTGACCATCGAATCTAATAGATGGCAAGACATGGGCGACGAGACACTATCTTTCGTAATCTCGAGTTGAGCATCTCTGATACATGAACTCCGACACGAAATCCGACGCAATCTCCAGTGAGATCTCACGGTGACAGTGAAGAAATCTGGTTGAGATTGGAGTAGTGCTTGACGATTCAACCAACTTTCATCATTGGATTTCTTCTCCTGATGACAAATCTGGGGTTGGCATGGGGCCGGAGGTTAAGAAGAATAGAAGGTGAAGTCTGATGCTTTTTTTTTTAATTTGGTATTTTTATGATTAATTAGTGATTTTTCATTAGTTAATTACAGATTGACCGGAAATTAGTGATTTTATTATGGTCAATTAATAATTGATTATGAAAATTGATGATTTATATTACGGTCAATTAATGATTGCAATGATTGATTATGATTAATCACTAATTAACAAATTAACTATATACTCAATTTGTAAATGACCATTTAACAAAATTGATTAACCACGTTGTTACAAAAAAAAAAAAAAAAATCTTTTAACTAATTTTTAAAAACTTTAATTATTTGTTAATTTTTTTTAAAAGGCTATTTACCTCCAAATCCCTTAATAAAATTCTTTAAAAAATGTAAGAATAAAATAATAGTTTCATTATTATTTTTTTCCTCTTCACTTGTAATACTAAATAACATAAGATAATTTTAATTCATTTTCTCTTTTTGGTACCGAACAATAAAAGAATAACAAAATATTATCTCTCACCTTTACTTTTTTAATCTCCTTTTGTTATCTCTTATTCTTTCCATGGGCTAACTTTTTACTGAGGGAAAGAAATAATAGATTTTAAAATACTTTTATGTATGCAAATAATTTATTTAAATATATATAATTTACTTAGTAAGTTTACCTACTATTTACTTACTTAGTAAATATGTTATTTATTGTAATTATTCTGAACTCTTGTTATTTATTTGGCAACACTTGTTAGAGAAATTATAGTAAATAATAATTTTCACAAAATAACTAAAATAAATAATAAGTTTTAAAATATTTATAATAAATAGCAATTTATCACATAAATAATTCATTTATTTGATAAATTTCCTATTTATTTAATAAATCTATTATTTATTGTAAATATTTTAAAAACCTATTATTTGAATTCAATTATTTTTTGAAAACTATTATTTACTTCTTTCCTCCCCAAATACTATTTACTAGACTTTCACACAATCTGTCCACTTTAGAGAAGTGCCACAAAAAATGTGTTAGATTGACTTTTGTTGGATAGGGAAAAATTCCTGTAAAAAATGCCATAACATAACATAATAAATATTTATTTATCTATTTATTTTAAAATATCAATTATAATTACTAATTGTTATCTATGATGTAATCACCTAGGTTACCAATTGGTTACTGACCAGCAGCTGGTTTTCAATCAGTAACGACCGTCCCTGGTAGGTTATCACTTAGTTACCAACTAGTAACCAGTTGGTTACCAACTGCCGACATGTGACACCTTAAAAATTCTTAAACTTGATTTCATGAATTACTATCATTTAATCATAGATTTCCTTCATTAATATGTTGGTAAGGTAACTTATAGATTAGCATTACCGTCAGAATTGTCAGTGGTGCAAAACGTCTTTTATGTCTCAATGCTGAAGAAATATGTCTCTAATCCGTCTCATACAATAGAGCATGAGCCAATCTAAGTTCACGAGAATCTCACTTACGAGGAAAAGCCCTATACAAATTCTAGCCCGTGAAGAAATAATGATTAAATATTAAAAATATAACATAAATGTAAGTCATGACATATGGACATAAAAATTGATGAAATGATTTGGTATTTAGCCAAGTGTAGAAATTCTAACTCTATAAAGTCGAATCACAAGTTTTTAGATGGGTCAAGGCAAAATAAACTAAAGGATTACTAGACATACACAAAGAGACTAGTTTAGCCTAATTTAATGACCATAGCTAATGAGAATGGGCCTACCAAGCCCAATACTAAATGGAAGACAGCCCACTTAGGGGTATACACTTAGGTAACTCATTGTCACCAATGTGATGTAGATTAATTAATTAATTATGAAATAAATTAATAAACTAATAAATATATAACAAAATATATTTATATTAAGAAGTTAATTAGTAATTAATTAATTATAAGAGCTAATAAATTATTACTAGTTGTGTAAGTAAGAGTATTATGTTGAGTAACTACATAGTTCAAATACATGATTAATTAGATATTAATTAGTCATTAATTATTGATATAATTAATAATATAATTATGGATGATTAACTAGAGATTAATTAAACATTAATTATTAGTATAATCCAATTATTAATTATTATTTCTTAAATTAATAATTGATAAGTATTATATGAGAAAGAATATTTAAGTAACATAATTAATTATTAATGATATAATTACTCAACTAAATAAAGTAATAATTAAGTAGTAACTAACTAATTAATTAAATAGTTAATTAATTGATTAATTAATCAATTAAATTAAATTAAATTAATTTAATTTAATAATTATTATTATAAATTTGTTTAACACTTAATAATTAACATATTAAATATTAAGGTTAATTATGATGCAAATAAATTAAGTTCGCCTTAATTTATAACAAAAGTGTATGTATATATATATATATATATATATAATCACGATTTGCTCTAATATTGAGGCCTTGTTAAATCAAGAAAATTCTCCAAACTTACGCAGTAGGAAGTATTACTTTGAAAGTTTAAGCACATAAGACAAGTAAGTACAAATTTCACCTACAATATGTAACGAAAATGTTTTATTTGTTGATGTTCTATGTTGCTATGATTTGCCTTGATGATGTGATGAATATATGAGTTATATGTATTGCTATGATTAAGCATTTGAATGGTGCTAACGAAAGATAGGATTAAGTGTCATACCAACCTCCAATTAATGAGAGGATATGATAAGAACGAAAGTTATAAGTTATAACCTTAGAGGTTATTGGAGGTTCACTCCCTAACTTCTCATTAGTTACACGCATATGGGTATGACACTAGAGCCCTTAAGTAGACAAGATATTTATATAATAAAGTTTAATTGAACACACACATATATCACATGTATTTTCAAACATTGATGTTGTGACTTGTGATGATTTGATCTATGAAAATATTTTGTGAGTTATAGTTTGTACTTGCTGAGTGAAAGCTTATATATGTGTGTTCGTGCTGTAGGTAACGTAAATAGGCAACTCGTCACTTGGATATTTTCTAGACTAGCGAAGCAGTGCGTGGGCCACGAAGGAAGGGAGATGGATACCACCACAAATTTAATTTATACATTTATACTTCTTAAATTATTTTGTATCGATTATCTTTATAACTATGTTTTCAATATTTCGATACTACTAAACTAGTAGGAGTACTTAAAGACTTTAGGGTATTTCCTTTTAACCCATATGACGTTGTAGTTTTTTGAATACTATCTAAGTATGAATTTGATTGTGATATTTAATATCCAAAAATTTCAATTTCCTCAGTTAAAATTTTAGTATACACTAATACAAAAAGTGAATTCCATCGTGGAATCTCTAGTTTCCACGACCATTTTTGGAAAAGCAGTTCTGTGCTGTGCTTTTTAAGTATCTTACACGACGATTTTTAAAAAACGGTCGTGTAATCTCTATTGTGTAATCTAGATATTATAGTAGATATTTAACTCTTCAAGTACAAGTATGATTTGTTTTAAAAAGTAAAAAAAAATGTTTTGTGTTTTGGAACCAAACATAAATAAGTGTTAAAACTAAATGAATTAAGAATAAATAAGTTAGTTAATGGTCCGAAAAGTCAGGTCGTTACAGTTGGTATCAGAGCGGTATCCTGACATCCTACCTTATGTCGTTTTTACATTAGTTTCAGCCTGTCTAAGTAAGTTAGAATTCTTTTTACAATTAGTGGTTTGTTATTGACTTTAATTTTATAATTAGATATCTCCGTACTTTTATTATACTACTGATTAGAGGATCATCATCCCAAGACACACTTGTTAGTGAGCTCGGTACTAAAATAATGACTGCATTTCGGAAAGCCAGACTGGAGCACTAATACGGAGAAACTCATCCGGGAGATTGGCTATATCACATAAAGTCCTTATGCAACTCGTGCGGCATAACACGAGAGGCATGGGCAAGACTAACAGTGATCCAGCTGAGGGGTGTTGCTAGGCGTTGGTGGGAGTCTATTGGACAAAACTTGCACCTCGTAGTTGAGGAGATTTCTATTGCAATATTATGGAGCACTTTGTAGGTCCTTTCCTTTACAGAGAAAGGATGGTTGACTTGACATATGCACAAGGACATCGTTTCTTCACTCGAGTAGCAGTATAGGGACTTGTACAGGGTGATTGCATGCAGGAGTACAAAACCCGATTCGAGGAGGATTTCTTAGTTGAGTGCCCTTACAAGATGCGCCAAGAAGACGCATGTGAGCTGTTTTGGCAGGGAATTCCACCCGAGATGTGAGCGCTGCTATACTTTCCCTGACCCTATTCGGATTATAATCACTTATGTTCAGATGTCATTTACGCCGAGATGCATCTGAGAGCAGGGATTCTCCAATGAGGGGATTGAAGGATGCAAAGGACGCCACCAACCATATTGAGGCACCAGCTCCGCACCAACTAGAGGCTGTAGAAGACGATGATGTTCGCATTGATCCAGAAAATAAGACCCTTTCCGAAGTGTTTACTAAAGGAGATAATGGCGAGACGGGCAGTTCATGAATGTTGCATAAGATCGAGGGTAGTTATTTATTATCAGATAGTCTACCTGTTATTCATGGATGTTTTATGTATTATCGAATTTATATGTTTGGTGACCTTATGTTGTATTTTTTATTTATGTATTCCCTATGACTGATTATGACCAATATGATTAATCGCTATGTGAACTGACAATGCAATGTTATGAAATGATGTATTTATAATATGATATGCTATGATTTATAGGTTATACTATAAATCATTAATCTTTTTTAATGAAATCCACGTCATAAGACTATGCTTAAACTAACATAAGTGCATATGGGATATTAAAAAAGTAGGGTTCTTTTAGGTTGAACTCTAAAATCATATATAGAGCCATAGTACATTATAGAGCGGCAGCAGTAAGACGGCCACAAGAAGCAAATTTAGTTGAGATGGTTGCTAACCTACAATGCAAATTGGAAGACTAGGAGCTTGAGATGTATAATTTCTGCGAGCAGATTGCTCAGCAAAATCAAGAACTATCCCACGATGTATTATCTCCTCCACTAGTTGTACCAGTTCAATCTACAGCACCAGCAGCCCAACCTGTTGTTTAACAAGAACCGTTGTACGAAAGGTTCTAACGTATGAAACCACAAGAATCCGAATGATCCACCGACCCTTTGGAGGCTGAGGAGTGGCTAATCTCCCTTCAAATAGTCTTGAACTTCATGGACCTCACTGTTATGTGCTTCCTACGTCATAAAGAATTTTGTGATCCGAGTGTATCTAAGACGCGAGGCTAATCATAGTGGAAAAAAGTTGCTTGATTGAATCCAGCGATGGTGATCCGATTCTGGCGTTGCTTCGGGCCGCCATGGAAGAGATCTATCTCTAAAGATGGTGACAAGATCGATCTTCTCAACCTCAAACTATCAACAAGTTTCGGTGTTACTTCAGGCAACATTTTCGAGTGGAGGCGTGGAGAAGATAAGATCTCCTCTGGTGAGATAGATCTTCTCCGTCGTAATAGATCTCCACACCAGCGATCGTGGCTGCGTGCTCACGGTGGCATGATCTGGTTGAGTGCCGACTCGTGCACCACCGGGGAGGAGATTATCGGAGCTCCTTCACGTGCCATGTCTGGGAAGATATACGACCCCACCACCTACTTTTGGTCGAGCTTGTCAGCGCACTAGAGGACGAAGTTGTGGGATTCGAGTGACGAGACGGCTGTGTTTTGGGAGAGGGCGGTAGCGGTGGTTGATGAATGACTAGATCGTCTCTGTGCGAGAAAGTGCCATGAAAGAGAAATTAGAGAGAGAAAAGATAGAGAGGGGGGGGGGGGGGGGGGGGGAAGGGGATGGGATTGCTGTTTGCATGTGGGGGAGATATTTTTATTGAATATATGGCCTCGTTTGGCTCTTGAGTTTAATCAAAATTTTCATATCAGTTTTTGTCTTTTTTTTAAAAAGTTTTTGTCTTTTCTGAAAAGTCAACAAAAATTTTCAACTCAAATTAAAAATTTTCAACTCAAGTTCATTCACCAAACGGATCCTATAATATCATTTTATGGCATTTTTAACAAAATTTTTCACTTTGGGGGGTAAAAATCAATCCCAAGTATGATATTGTGGCATATGCCCTAATTATCCCGTTTATTCCCAAGAGACTTTGCAGACTATTTCTTTGGGGCCAGCCCAATAGTAGCATCCTGTGAAGCTGACGGAACTTAGGCCCAAGCCCAACTTAAACTAATGTACATCTCCCACGAAAGAGTTCAAAGATCGGTGTCGATCAAAAGAGCATTGGGAGTTTCAGTTCATCGTCGGAGGGGAAGACGAAGAAGAACAACCAAAAACAACCTTTAACTTTCAGAGCTCAGACGAACAAAAATCTTCACTTCAATGGACGAAACCGACTCGCTCTTCGAGGGCATGGTCCTTTTCACCCCCAACTCTTCTTATCTCGACCAACCACAACCACAACCACAACCGCACGAACAACGACAACAACAACAAGAAGAAGTTGATCACTCTGTACAGCCGAATCTCTCCGGCGACGGTGCTGATCACGACAGCGATACTCCGAGCAGCCTCGAAACGGCGTCGTCTCAACCCCTCGACGAGAGCCTCTTCTCCGACCTCACAATCGTCTCTCCCCTCCCCACTCTGGCGGAGGAAATCCCCTCGTTTTCTCGGCAGGTTTCTCGCAAGAAAAAGCGGGCGTCTTTGAGGATCGGCTACGGCAGAGATTCAGCCGCCGAGGAGGTCCCAGTCCAGTTTCCGGCACCGGACCAAAGCGGATCCGATGATTCCCAGGCCGAACTCCCGGTCGTTGCCGGCGCAGATTCCGATGGCCTACCGTCAACGACCGCTAACGGTGATTACGATTTTCGTGACGGTAAGGATCGCGATGAGGTACGATTGGAGCAAATCAAGGCGAGGATCTCGGAGAAGCTGGAGCTGGCGCGGCGATCGGCGGCGGCTGTGTCGGAATCGCGGAAGGAGGCGATCGCGAGGAGTAGAAGTGTGGCGGAGAGGCTGCGTGGGGGTGCGGAGGCCTATGCAGAGCTGGAGAGGCGGCTGAACGAGGCGTGTGAGTCGGAGGATTTCGAGACCGCCGAGAGGCTCAGCGACAGTATGGCGGCAGCCGACGGAGAGAGACGGTCTCTCATGGCGGCGCTCAGGGCCGCCGAGGCCGAATGCGATGCCGTGGAGTCGAGGATGGAGGAGGTATTGGCCGCGCAGATCGCTGCTGAGGAGGAGTGCGCGGCTCTGCTCGACCAATTTGCACAGGTTTTGTGATAATTTGGTTATTTAGTATTATCATTTATGAATTTAATCGAATTATAGTCATTTTCCACAAGGCAAAAAGACCCAACCTTTGCAAGTTTATGAAATTCCGAATAATTGATTAGATTTTCATGAATTCGTTCAAATGAAATGAGATTTAATCCCCATGTACATTAACTAATTATGAGAATTATATCCCGATTACTCGATGTTATGAAGTTCTCTGTGGAATGAAGTTCAGTTCTTATCCGTGTGAATAATGGTGAAAAATGTATTTGCATAACCAGCTGTTCGTGAATTTTATTTTAAATGAAAGTGCTTCAAATTCTTACGTACATGAATTATGATTGCGGTTTGGCTTGCTAATCTTTATAAGAATGGTTTTCTAATTTCTTCAGATTACGAATTTCCCCATAGTAAACCAGATGTGTGTATATATATTCTTATGTTCTTGAATTCTAATGAATGAAATGACCAATTCTTATGCTCATAAATTTATTACTCAGGATGCTTCAAACAAAGCGGATTTGGTTACAAGGACAGCACAAGAAGTGTCATCAAAACGCATGGACGAATGGCTCTTGTCAACTGAAGCCTTGGGGGCCAAGAAGATGGAATTAGAAATTGAGTCGCATATCATTAGTAAAGCTCGTACAGTATTAGATACTACCATTGAGGACTCGGTTGAGGATGACAAGCAAGAAAGAGAGTCTCTTTGTAAGAAAAGGGATGTTTTGATAGATGAACTGCAAAAACTACTTCTTCTTGTGAAACAAAAGGAACAGGAAATAGCAGAGACCGAGTGTAACATCGAAGCAGTTGATAAAAGGATCACTGATGTGGTCTCTGGTTTTCAGGAGATACAATCAAACCTTGATTCAAAGATTGGTGACTTGCAATCCGGCCTTTCCAACATAGAGTTTGAGAGCGAAGCTTTGTCAACAAAAAAGAAGGAAATTGATGAGCTCCTCACTCAAGAGGAAGAGAAGGGAGCAAAATTGAGGGAACTTGCGAATGCTTCTGCGGAGGAAGCAAAGGCATATGAGGAAGTTGTTCGGCTTAGAAAGAATTTGATGGTGTCTGTTTTGAAATCTAGGGAAGATAAGGTGAGGCTTGCAAAGACTGAGGAGAAACTTTCTGATGATGTCCAAATGCTCCAACAGGTGATTTCAAGCTCAAGAGCTTCCCTACAGGTTAGTTTCCAGTTTTCCTTGTCCTCTCGCACTTTCGCTCAAATCTTGGTGTTATTCCTATATTTGTTATATTTTGTCCCTGAAAAAGCTGGCAAAGACGAACTTATGTGGAATGAAGATTATATAGGAGACAAAGTATCTATCCCTGTTCTTATTCCACACGCACAAATTTTTTTTTTTATATTTTTTTTATACTATTTGTCTACAACTGACTCTGGTGTTATGCAATGTATTCTATACATGTTTGTTGCATGTATAGGAAATATGATATTTAGGTAGTAAAGCTTTTGCATATCGATCTCACCGCTTATATATATATATATATATATATATAAATAATTTGCACTCATGGACTCATTTTGCTTCTTGTTCCACCTTTTAACTCGAGCATCAAATGGTTGGTAATTCAAAATAAAGTGAGACGAGACTTGGAGAGTTGCCAGCCAACTTGAGCTTAATAAGTCTTCTTAGTTTGCTCATTATGTATCCTACTCCATGAGAATGACTTTGGCTGAAAAATCGATATCTTTCCACTACTTCTAGGATCTATCTACAAGAAAATCTAGCATTCAGCAAGATATAGCATCGTCCAAGCAGAAGATTATGTTCATAGACAAACGAGTACCAGAGCTGGAAGCAGAAAAGAAGGTGGCTGCTGCTGCACGAAATTTCAAGGAAGCTGCACGAATAGCTGCTGAGGCAAAGTCATTGACGGTGGAAAAGGATAGCTTGCAGGTTAGCATGGAAAGAGCCGCCTCAGAGCTTGAGAAGCTTGAGGAAGAAATTAAAGACACTATTGAGAAACTTCAGGAGACTGAGGTGCTCATTTCGTCCAAGGAAAAGGAGGTTGCAATGGCAAGATTTGAGAGGCTGCTTTTGACAGCAGGTTCTGCTACAGCAGAAAGAGCAGCTGCTTTGGAGCTTGGGGATCTCGAAGAAGCTAACCTCCTCCTTGTGGAGGCAGAAGCGGCAGACTCCGAAGCAAAAGAGCTTCAACCACTTTATGATTTCAAGGTGGAAGAGTTTACGAACATACCGAAACACTTCATTTCCATGGAACTTGTAGCTAACCTTGGGAAAAAGCAACTAGAAGAATTGGCCGCATCTGTTGATTTTTCTCCATCATGATGATTCGAAAAACCAGAGTGGAATTCAATCTCTGATTGTCAGTACGTTCTGGACATTTTCAGATGTGTACTCAGTTATATCTGAGGACTAGAGAAGCTGGAAGCTCGGAAATACAACAAAAATTCATTTTTGACAACCGGATTCTCTTCCCTTTTTGTATGGTAATTTTCCGATCTCTTTCGTCTTGGCAATCATTATTCATTCAACTCGGGGGATGATGAATTTAGTTATAAGTTCCCTCCCTTTTCCTGAAATAAGAAAATTTCCAAATGTATTTATCCTTTGTACACTGAGAATTTTCATGTCGCGTTATGTGAAAATTTTACTTTTTATGTATTTTTCTTTTTTCTTTTTTCATTTGTGTTAATTGTACTTGCACTAGTCAGATTACAAAGCTTTGCAACCACATTCTGTTGCAATTTTTTTATGGGCACTTCTTTTGGCCTTAAGTTTCAATTATGCTCAGCTGCTGCCTACTCCCTCTTAGAGACGTGTTTTATATACATACAACGTGTTATACACACACACACACACATTTATAAATTGAAATTCTGAAACAACAGAAACAGAGAACGTAAAATAACAATCATAGTTCTGTTGTATACAGTTTTTCATCATTTTTATTGCCACTAATCATCTATAGATACAAGCATGAAGAACTAATGGAAATCTCAATGTGGTGGGGCGCTGTGGAGAATGGGCAATATACTTAGACGTAAAGAAACCCCTCCACTTGAGTAGTTTGAAAATAATTTTGTTACAATATCAGCGCAAGCGCTGGGCAGATTGGTGATTCAAAACCGGGCACGCCAAATAACAATGGAGGCGAGTTGTGGATCTTTGCCTCAGCAGCCTAGTCTTGGCAACATCTCAACCACAAGGTGATCTGAAGTTTTCTTTTTATCAAAGAGCTATTATTTCCTCGAAGATAATGTGTCCTGTACAGGATAAAATATTTAAATCAGTAAGGGCTGCATATTGACGATGAAAGAATGAAAAAAGATCAAACAAGAGTTTAAAACTGGCCTTTTTCCCACTTGAAGTATTCATCAAGTGTATTAACATATAAAAGGTTATGTGCATCATTTTTGTATACGTAATGTAACTTTCTAGATGTTGCATAAATATCTATATCAAAACTACTCACTCTGTTTTTAGAACTATTTTTTCCCCCTCTATCTGAGAGTTTATAAATTCAGCTACCGCTCGAAACAGCAAGGGTAGAAGAAGTTACCTGAGTTTTACAGTTTGGTGGATCACTCATCCAATTGCTCTTCGTTAGTCGGTGAAATTCCACCACTCTGCGATGTTTCTGACTCTGAATAGTCACTGTTGGTGTCCCCTTCCCCATCAAAGCACTCGTCAATTTTGATGTTTGGCACATGGGAAATCTTGAGCCAATCCTTTCCCACTCTTTCCCGACAACGTTTTTGGAGACTGCGGCAGGAGCTAATCATCAAATTTCTCAGTGGTGTGGTCTGGAGGAAGTCTGGTAGTGCTTCTAGGCGACTGCAGAATGAGATCTCCAAGGATTGAAGACTTGGCATTGTTACTACTTCACAACTATCTTTTTCTCCTCCCACCTTTCCTTCCCACACTCTCCAGTGATGGAGGAAATGAAAACGAAGTAGTTTCAACTTCGGGAAAGAAATTTGGTCGCTCTTATCAGTTTCTATTCCTAAAAACTTGAGCCCCAACTTTTCCACACTATCCAGATCTTCCAAGTACAGTGATTCAAGTGAGGGTAGTTTTCCCAAAGGCGGTAAAGATTCACAGTTGACGCAGCAATGAAGTGTGAGCTTCTTGAGATTAGTTAACGTCATCATCCAACTAGGGTCGATGGCATCGCCGTAGTACTCTCTGATCTCAAGGGATTTCAAGTTTTCATGTGGTTGGAGCGCTTCGAGTATTTCGTTGCCATCTCTCCCATTCCTCGAATAGAACGTAAGGTTTAGATTGGCAAGGTTTTCTTTGCCCCTGAGTTGTTCTGACTCGGCATTTTGTAGGTTAAAGCATCCAAGCACATGGATAAAATGCCAGTCGAGTTCTACCAAAGAGGTCAAATCTTCAAGCTTTAATGCCTCGTTATTCTCATGATGAGGTACTACAAACATGTCTAAAGTTCTAAGACAAGTTAGTTTTCCGATCCCTTTCGGCAAATATTGTAGATTTTCACACCCATCAACGTATAGATGTCGTAAGTTGACGAGTTTTCCTATTCCCTTTGGTAGTTGTTTAATCCGATGACAATTCTTTACTTTCAAGGTTTGCAAATTAAATAACCTGCATAGTGAGTTTGGCAGTTCCTTTAGAAAAGAATTATGACATATACTGAGGTATCTGAGATGTACCAACTTATCGATTCCCTCTGGTAGTTGCTCAAATGTGCCGTCACGAAAGCTTAATGTCCTGAGACATTTTAGATTCAAGAACATTTCAGAACTCAAGTTGTTTAATTGCTGTGACAATGTAACAAAGAGCGTACGCAATCGCTTGTTCTCGAGGAGTATTGAGCTAGGCATGTTGGCCGCTGAATCTAGTAGAAATGTGGCGTGACGGGTTGTTTCTTTCGTATGGTTCATCGTTTCCCTGACACCATCTACCTCCATGATGCAACATTCATTTTCAGTAAGGAACTGAATGAAGTCATGTACCATGTCGTGCATCTTGCAAGTCACAATGTTCCCATCGTAATCTCTCTCAAAATCTTGAAAGAAATCCCGCATTGCCAAGCTGTCGAAACAATCTTGACCTGCTTTCTCGCTGCTTTTAATGTTGCTCCAACTTAAATAACCTTGAGACATCCACATCTCAATTAAATCCTCTTTGCGAATCTTGTGATCTTTTGGAAAAATAGAACAAAACGATAAACAACGTTTTTCAACCGAAGACAAATCATTGTAACTCAACAAGAATGGAACGAAACTTTTCATTTCGACATCTTCTATTTCCCATAATTTGCTAAGCAAGACATCCTCCCACTGTTGCCGGCCTTCTTTGAAGCGCATCAGACTTCCCAAAATCTTTGCAACAAGAGGCACACCTTTACACTTCATTGCAATTTGCTTACCAATTTCTTCTAGTTGCCCGCACCGATTCCTGCCAAAGAATGCTAATTGACTAAACATGGTCCAACAAACCTCCTCAGGCAAAGCCTCGATGGAAACCATATGCGGATCTTCCCCCACCATAATGGCAACTTCTTTCTTCTGTGTCGTCACCAAAATTTTACTCCCCGCAGCACCCTTTTGAAGTGCTGCTTTCAATGGTTCCCATTGCTTGGCATCCTCGATCCATAAATCATCCAGGACAAGAAGAAACCTCCTTCCCTCGACCGATTGCTGAACGCATTTCAACAACGATTTTACTTCAAGTACATTAGAGGCACTCCCTTCAAGAAACTCAATGACTGCTGTTGCAATCCTAATTTTATTTAAAGGCGAGACACGTAGCCATATTCTTTCCTCAAAATGAGCCTTAACCTGGTTATCATCATATGCAAGTCGGGCAAGAGTGGTTTTTCCAATCCCTCCTACTCCCACAATTAGGATAACATCAAGCCCCATCCCATCTTGACAACTCTCACATAACAACTTGCTCATTAAAGCTTCCTTCTCTACATCTCGTCCATACATTTCGGGCATATCAACAACAGGGGTAATCTTTCGTCGTTCAAGTTGTTCATTGATGACCCTTGTGTTGAAATTGTATTTGGCTTTCTCCATGGAAACGGCACCTAACCTCTCATCCAGTTCTTTAATCTTGCAAGCAATGTAATGATAACGACTCAGACACACTTTTATGGAAGTGAATACAAGGAAAGCAAGAAGATACCATAGAGAAACATACCTTCTTTACAGAAAGAGTATCTTCATCATCTTTTTCTCCTTCCTTTTCGATTAAAGTACCATAACCTTCGTCGTCTTCAAAAGTTTCTCTGTCAATAGCGGTAATCCACTCATCCAACACGTCATCCAACTCGTTTGACACATCTTTTAGCTCATCCAACCAACCTCTCACTGCAACCTCGGTAACTTGTCGTTCCTCTGCATCCGGGAGCACAGCTTGAATGGCTTGGAGATTTCTGCTGAGATTGTCAATTTCTTTCTCAACACCATTGATCAGCCTCACTTCTTCTTTCATGTTTTCACGAGCGAGTAACCCCAACTGTTCCAATAGCATGGAAACCAGAACATCAGCCATAGCTCGGAGCTAGAAGGTTTATTTTATTATATTTTATTTTTATTAACTGAAAATGCAAATATGGGAGATGAATTTGAGCAGTTGGGAAAGAGAGGAAATAACACGAGAGAAGAAAAACTATCAACTATGTTGTAAACCAAGTCGAAGTTGTAGGCTGCTTGATGAAAAAGCAATGTCAAGCAGCCGCCTAGCCTCTATCAAAGAATTCCACCTTGAAGACATTGGAAAAAAATAAATAAAAAATAAAATAAAATAAAATAAAAAGGAGTGAAAGAAAAACCAGAGTGGGTTGTTAATTTATTAATCAACGAGCTTTTGTGATATTAGAAGTATAATATTGGCACTTCCATGACATAAATATTTTGGCACTGCTGAATGAAAAGTTTTACCAATCTTAGGAAATGTCAACATATAATTTACATTCCCACTTAAGGGACCAATTGCCTATTATTAATTAAGCTAAGACTAATTCAATTTGGTATCCGGATATTTTTTTTTTTTTTTTTTTAGTAGCAGCACTTGGGCAAAGATAAATAAAGTATTTACAAATGGTCCTTTAATTGTAATATCGATATTAGGTTGACCCCCTGACTTTTGGTTTTAACATAATACTACCCCCAGTTTTTATGCTATTATGTAAACGGTCTCTCCATCAATTATACGCAAAATTTAGATGGAAAAGCGTTAAATAAGGGTTATTTTAGAATCACTTTTCGTTTTGGGCCATTAAATTTTTATTTTTATTTTTTATTTTTTATTTTTATTTTTTTGCAGAATCCTTACCACCGTCAATAGTACTTGACGGGGTGAAGAACCACCATAGGGTGATGAGGAATTATTGATAGATTTCAAGAATGTTTTTTCTTCCTTTAAAATGAACTTCAAAGTTTGGTAGTGTGATATTTAAGTACCAATGAATTTCTCCATCCAAAGTCCAAACAAACAGAATTAAATAGTGGTAAAAGAGCTGTAGTCCACTAATTTAACCAAACCCGTATAGACCCTTTTGGTTTGGTTGAATTTGGTGACCATATTTACAAACCATCCAATCATACTCTAGTTAATTACTGATTTGATCAAGAATGATTTCCAATTAAACTAAGCAAAGAGATGATTGACTCAGATGAAGAGAAAATCAAATGCTCATGAAAACTAATCAAAAATAAAAACACAAGCGATTTATAGTGGTTCGGACAATGTGTCCTACATCCACTACAGGCCTTCCCTGAGATCAATCCACTAAACCAATAAAAGTAGTGAAGTACAAATTGTTTTTTCTCTCCCACTTTCTCACACATCAAACAGAATTTACGGCAAGGATGAAAATCCCCAGAACAACTCCTTGTTTACAATGGTTTCCCACGTTTAATTCTGTCAAGATGATGAATACAACTCTGAACGGTTTCTATCATACCAGCCTTCCATACACAAATGTCAAGACCAGAGATTCAGATCAAACAGTTCCTAGAATAAGAAGTACGCACGAGATGAAACTGACAGAGTTGCAAAGCAACAGGCTGAAGAGAGTATTGGCGACAGCATTGCATGTGTGAAACATAATCCAGAATATTTGATCGCAAGTCTGCAACAGCATTCTGAATTATGTTATGCACAATAGGATAAGCTAACTATGAGAAAGTTTCTTGAAGAAATTCAAAAGAAATGGAACATGCTGAAAATTTACCTACAAGCCGAGTATTCGAGATAAGTTCACTGAAGTCATAAAATCTTTGGGCAGACGACCTATCACATTGACTTCACTTCAGATGGTCACAAAAAATAACAAATCAGTCACCAGAGAAAGAGGTTCAAATTTACAAACAACACGACGGAATGATGTTAATTGCTATATAAATGGCTTTTGGAATCTGTCTAATTACCTGTAAGCTAGTCATTTTACTTTCCAGTTTCCACCCAATATGAGTCTTCACTTGAAAACTCCAATCATTATTCGAACAGGAAACTCCTGATCACATCTACCTTTGGGAGTTCTGTAGCTTGCAACGAAGGAGATCATATAACCATCGTCAGGATGTGGGGCATTTCTGGTGTTACATAATCGATGGTTACTTGTCAGTGAAGAGAATCTGGATTGGACCTCTCATGGAGAGCGGGAACATGAGACTCAGAGACTTGAGGACGGATAAACCGAGTTGAGTGTTACTAGATACAGTTCTCAAGTTGGTTCCCTCCAATTTCCTCGAAAGATATCAAGTTAACCATGACCATGGCATGTTACAACTGGGGATCAATACATAGATACCGTAATGTTAGGAACCAAACCACAGTTTCCAATTTGATTGTCTACGGTAGAAACAATCTGAAGAAAGTTTTTTCCAGGATTTTTAATTTTTATGTTTTCCTACTTTATGGCATAGATGACAAATATATCAGGTTCAGATGGGCGTTCCGCAATTGAAAACCGACCCATCGGAGTTGTACCACCCACCATAGTTGTGAACTCTTAAAATGTCCATCTTTTGGGGCAACCAGAGTCCAAACTATCATCCAGCATTGACACAAGGCTGGCCGTTTCCCATGCTTCCCAAATCCTAAGAAACTGGATTTGTGCCGATACAGGTATCAAAATATGTATGTATGAGTTAGGAAAAAAGGAGATCATGAGAGATCTACAGTTTGTGGGCATCAAAATTTGCGAATAAAAGAGACTACTAAATCAAGCAGTAGGGAAATAATTTCATAGAGGATAACTTTATTGGAAATCACTTTGATTTGGTATCAAACAACAATATAAGCACTCTAATTTGATATTAGAACACAAGGCACATATTCTCATGTTTGTACAAGGAACAGGAGTCCGAGAGACTTGAGAACGGATAAACCAAGTTGCACATAACTTGATAGAGCTCTCAAGTTGATTCCCTATCCAATTTCCTCGATAGATATCAAGTTAACCATGACCATTGTATGTTGCACCTGGGGATCAATAGATAGATACAGTAATGTTAGGCACCAAACTATAGTCTCCAATTTGATTGTCCAATTACATCATACCCCTGGAAACAATCTGACCATTTTTTTTGTCGTGTAATTTTAATTTTCATGTTTTGCTACTTTATTGGCATAAATAATTAACTTATACCAGGTTCAGATGGGCGATCCACAATTGAATACCGAGTTCTCGGCGTTGTAAAACCCGCCTTAGTTATGAACTCTTGCAATATCCATCTGTGGGGGCAACCAGAGTCCGAACTATCTTCCAGCATTGACAAAAGCCTGGTCATTTCCTATGCTTTCCAAATCTAAAGAAACTGCTTCTGTGCCAATTGGGGTATCAAAATATTGCATTGAGTTAGAAAGAAAAGAGAGAGAGAGAGACCAAAATAGCATATTAGACTACCATTCTTTAAAATTATAGCAAAAATCAAAATATTATAACCAAATAGCATAATTAGGTTAAAAAAACTAAAGTGGAAATGTGAAAACACCCTTTAATTAGAATCCCCCATGGCCCAAACCATCCTCACTTCAAACCTTCAAAAACATAATAACTACCAAGGGTTAAAAAGCAAATCAACAAGTTCAAAAACATAAAATTTTGAAGAAAAAATTAATCATTCTCCGATAAAGAAAGGAGACCATGAATATCGATAGTAGCACAACGGGGCATTAAAATTGCTAATAAAAGAGAAAAATAAATCAAGCAGTAGCGAAATAGGTACATAGAGAATATCTTTCTTGGAAATTACTCAAATTTGTACTAAACAACTGCACAAGCGCTCTGCTAATTTCGTATTGAAATTTCCCACCAAATCCAGTTATATATAACCAGATAACAGAACACAAAGCACATATTCTCCCATGTATATACAAGGAACATGTAATAACTGAATTTTTCAATGTTATGATTTCTTGTAGAGAATTTCAAGTTGAACCATGAAGGTATTTATGCATAATCCTGATTAGGATTTTTATTTAATTTTATGAGCTCTTATGACCTTAGCAGACTCAATAATGAATTGCTTAGTGAAGCAAATAGCCTTTTTGGGTGAAAAAGGGGAAGAAAATCCATGATTTTATGTTGGTCAAAGTTTAACCAAGAAAGTCAAAGGTTGATTAAAAATGGTCAAAGGTTTGACCAATGCATATGTATGATGAGCAGTATTGAAAATATACTGCAAAAGCCGTAATTACGGACAAGATAATATTAACAAGGATTAAACCACCATAGAAAAATCAAGCACATTAAATAGGATTAAATGGGCCAAAAGTTTTAAAAAGAAGAAAATTTTTTGTACAGTCCATTTTTATACAGATAAATTTTGGACTGCATTGGAGCATAACAGTATTGTGTATTAGTGAGCACAGTACTAGAAATATCTGTATTGGCATTAAAGTGGACTGCATTTAAGGAAAAAGGGGCAAACAAGCCTTAATTTTTGCTTGCATCACCAAAGCTCCAAATTATAACATCATTATGGGAATTAAGTAAAATTTGGAAAATCTTGGACCCTTCTAGAGCATGAAGTGGCCGGTTCTTTTGGGGTCAAAATAGAATTAATTTTGCTCCAAGGACTTATAAGCAAAAGGTGAGCTAAAAATATTTGCAAAAGGGTCCAAAATTTCACCTATAAATAGCCTAGGGGGGGGGGGGGGGGGGGGGGCGGTTTTTGGCTTCAAAAAATTGGGAAAAAGTAGCCAAATTCTTGCCAATTTCTCTCTAAAAAATCTGAAAATCCTAGGGTGAGCAAGAACCAAGAAATCAACTCAAACTTTGGTGCAAATTTTGGAGGAGGAACCGGTTGGTGGAGCCAAGGAGGGAGGAAATTTTGAAAGCCAAACCCTAACCCTAAAATTTTGGGGTTAATCAAGGTAATCATCCCTAAACCCCAAACTCTTTCCTTTGAGCATTCAATTTGAAATTTAAGTGTATTTCAAGTTGAATTTGTAAGAGCTTAAGCTCAATTTTATTTTGTGCCCAAGTTTAGGATTTAGAGTTTTGTGCTTGATCTAGAATTAAGGGTGGTTTGATTTTGATTTGCATGCTTGCTTTAGTTCTTGTGATTTTGCATGCTAAATACTCAATTTGTTGTATGTCCCTAAGTAAGCTCTAGTATGTGGATGGATATGGTATGTTAGGTTGCTAGAAATTGATTGGAGTATTAGAACCATGCAAACTTTGGTTGATCCAAAGTCAATTAGGGTTTGCATGGAGTTGATGGAAATTGGGTTTAAAGAAACCTTACGATAGAAAAACGTTGCATGTTTGAAATTTAGGCTCCCGCGTGTTCGGTTGAGGTAGATTACGCAAATAGGACGTAAAATGAACCTAAAACAAGAAAACTGCCAGATTCGGGTGAACATTGCCCAGTTTTCTTGAGATCTGGTTTTGAGGCCTTTAGAGGCCGAATTTGAGAAAAATTAAAACATGAAAGTTGTTCAAAACAGTTTTTCCTAGGGGGCAACGCGGACAGTTTTCCAAAATGAGGCTCCAATAGTCTCTGTTTTCATGAAAACCCGAGACTGACGTGCCCAGACTTCATACACGGCCAGTCGAGTTTCAAGGGGGAATACGAAGGGGTTAGAGGCTGAACTGGGTTTTTCGTAAAACATAAAAGTTCTAGGATTTTTCGAGATCTAAAACTTTTATGAAGAAAACTTTTTCAAATTTAGTATGGATTTTAAAGTAAAACAGGGTTTCTAAAAACTGTGCAGGAAACAGTAAATTCTTGTACAGGATTTTCTGAAAACAATGCAAGAAAATGGTATTTTGCTCAAAAAACTGATAATTTGACTATGGAGACTGTTCCAAAGGCAGTTCCAATATTTCAAAGCTTTTTCAAATACCTTTCTAAGAAACCCAAGTTTTTACAAGTTAAATAAAAAGGGCTTTTGTGAAAAGGGGTGGTAAAACACCAATTTTTTATAAAAGAAAACAAACTGAACTATAGACCTAAATTTTTTTTAAAAGTTGGGTAGTCTAATGGATAACCAACAATAATCGAGTAGAATAACCGAATTATAGGACTGGGTTCAAAGCCCAAGGTTACCCAATGTAACCTAATAAGTATGATCCAAGGAGGGTAATATTAACCACTAGGGTTATTTGTAGTATCCCAATAAGCTAATATATGATATAAAGGGGACATAATAACTAGGATTATGCGCGAATGTTGGTTAGGTTACCAACATCCTTTAATGATCAAGGCTTCTTACCTATGTCCT
Source organism: Ficus carica (assembly GCA_009761775.1). Taxonomy (NCBI): domain Eukaryota; kingdom Viridiplantae; phylum Streptophyta; class Magnoliopsida; order Rosales; family Moraceae; genus Ficus; species Ficus carica. The sequence goes on from CM019746.1 coordinate 4,805,530, forward strand.
TCAATGAAGCAGGAGTCAACCTGCACTGGCATCCTAAGTGGGAACAGACATATTTTGGACATAGCAATCCAGGTAAGTACAACTCCGCCTACAGCATAGGCTTTGTTGTGATACTTACCCAAGTATGTTTGATGTGTGATATATGCTAGAAACATGTGATGCTAGAATATGATATTTGTTAATTTATGGTATGCTAAGTTTATGGTTTGATACATATTATGAAATGCCAACTTTAAAGCATGATTATATTAAGATGATTACAAAGTATGATTATGTAACATCATGAGGCATGTTCACTAATCCTAAAAATAAGAACAAGATCAAGTAAAATGGCAAGCGAGCTTGCCTGTGACGTACTAACCCGTCCAAGGTCGGGTTGGACTGTGGATTGAGTTGGAAATGGACTGGCCGCCCCAACCACTCCATAGTTGCACGCCCAGTACGGTCACTTATGTAAGGGGCCCATAAGCAAGATAAGTTAAGTTTAGATGAGAATTATGTTACGGAAGTATAAGAAAGCATAATGAAGCATAAATGGCTCATGCATGATAAAGTATATTATGCTAGGACAAGATTATGAAATATTAGGTTATGTTAGTTGTGTCGCGGACAATTATGTTGTACTTGCTGAGCGAAAGCTCACGTCTTACGTCTATACTGTAGGTAAGCTACCTATGGGCAATCAATGATGCAAGATGGAGGTGCATGGCGGAGCGACTGTGAAATGTGGGAATGTTGACCGCTACGCGTTTTGTTTCATGAATATTTTATTTAACGTCAGAACATCGTTACTTATTGTTTATATATTCGATAAACATCTTCGCGTGTTTATTCCCTATATGTTAGTACACTTGTAAAAAAAAAAAATTTCCGCTAATTACGCTAAGTAAATAAGTACGATATGTATGCATGTATGTATGGTAACGGTCTGTGTTAGGCGGGTCGTTACAGAACAGAAGTCCAATTTTCGAAAATCCAAAAATATTAAAATAAAGTAATGAGGAAATATGCATAGAGTGGACAAAAGGAGTTTGAGTTTACCAGGAGAACCGTAAGGAGACATGCAGCAGAGATCCAAATGAAATGAAGCCGCTGTCTGTTTCAATCATTAGCTGATGGTGGTTTCTTGAAACTGTCTAGAGGATCTACCAAAATGCAAATGCATGTACACCAATGCATATGTAGAAGAAGGAAAAGTTACTAGAAACGGTCGTAAAGAATAACCCAAATAGATCTTTCAATGAAGCTGCAAACTTAATTATTAGTTAGAACAAGTAGCTTAGCTTGATGTTAAGAGACTGGTAGTTTATCGTCCAATGAAAGGGGTTAATAGAAAACCATGTAGTCTAATGAAAGGGGTGTCTGTTCTTTTCTATTTTTTAAACTCGGCGTTCTAGGTTGTTTTCTTTGCTTTTTGTACAAGTAAACAATCCAATGTCCTAGTTCAGTAGCACAAGAAACAGAGCAATGCTATTTGGCTCAATATGATTTTCATTTTTTAGATGATATAGTACAAAGCTAGTAATATATTTACACCAAACTCAATGCAAAGCGAGGCTGCCTACGTACCCGGTTTTATTTAATGCAAAAAAAAAAAAAAAAAAAAAAAAAAAAAAAAAAAGAAGTTGTTTTATTTGTGGCTGGACCAGCAAAAGCGAGGCTGCCTACGTACCCGGTTAAGGGATCAAGCCACTCGTAGTTCATCTACATTCTCACAAAAAAACACTGGAAGTACATTAGTAGTCCTTGGAATGTTAAAATAAAGAAACAAACCACATAAATTAATAAGTACTAACTACCACTTGACTATTCCTTGATCCAATGGTCTCCACTTGTTCCACACTTTGCATGCAGAACGAGAAAATGTACTCGGCAATTCCAGCAAACTATAAGAAATATGAAAATTAAAGTTACATATGAGAGTGTAAAAGAAGATTAATAGACTAATATAATAGAGAGAGATACCTACATGTGTTGAAATTGGGTCCCACTTGTTTTTTATCATCTCGTATATGTATCTTTTAAGGTAGAACCCACATTTGACAGTCCCAGATTGTTTTGATAATGCTAAACAAACCATGATAAAACTGATTAGCCAGCAAAATTATTGTGTCAATATGTTACGCATTCACTGGATGGATTTGAGCTTAAGTGATTGATTTTAACATTATTGAGTAACTTACCTTAGTATCAGCTCTGATATATTTCCGGATGAGGTCGAGTCGACACACCTGCTCACTCCACGGATCAATGATGCCAAAATTAAGTAGTCTGTATACATCCACAAATATATCCGATTGAAAGCTATTTAATTGAAATTAATGGTTGAAGAGAGTCCGTTGTTCAGTGAAATCCTTACCCCTTTATTGTAAGGCGGAAGAAAATGATGGCCATTTTGGATCCAGTAGCTTCGTATAGAGCATAATTGCCCTTTCCAGTTGTGGATCCCCTGTTTGTGAGTATGGTACTAGCACTTGGAGAATAAAACAAAAATGCCTTAATCTTAAAGGTAATTCAAAAGAAAAATAATCAAATTGGTGCACACCATGGTTCCTAACTCGCATTAACAACACATTATCTCAAAGTGAAAGTGTCCAAATCAAAATTCATAGCGAAGTCCTATCGTTATAGAAATTAAAACATATAGCCAAATCAGAGAACAAGCAAACACAAAACAGGCAAAAATGTTATGATACTTACGAGAAGTGCTGTGACAAGAACTTCAGGCATCCTCTCCTACGAGCATCGTTGGATGTGTGAAATCTTTGGCCAGTCCTCCCTGACTCCTACTGAATGTGGTCAACAATTATAACCAAAACAACGTGCCGTTTCGACAAACTTTTATTTCATGTCACAAACTTTGAACATCGTTCTACTGCCCAATATAAAAGAGTGCTACAAGAATAGGTGAGGCAACTAAAGCATCGCATCAAAGGAAGTTTCCAGGAATCCAACAAATTTTGAAGCTGCTGTTGTTCTTGGACATTCAAGTCCATTAGACAGAGTAAAAGACCTTGCTGCAGAAGGTGCAAATTTAACAGCTATTGCAAGCTCTATTGCTCTTATTCTGCTGAAAAATTCGTGAAAGTCGCCCTTATCCATGAATACAGATAAACAAAACCTGAAAATAGATAAATAAATGAATAAACACCAATCATCATGGTCACATATTTTTAAAGCACCATACAATGATTGAGTTTCTCTCACTGTAGAGGGCAAAAAAAGGGGAAAAGTGAGTTTTTTTTTTTTTAAAAATTAAACGAAAACAAGTTCTACTTTCACACAAAGGATGTAAACAACTTATCCTTTTAAGCCCCTTTCAAAATTTTTTTCCTTGTCTTTTATGTACCTATATGTATTTATTATAATATTAGTCCTTTTTTAATTTTCTAAAGACACCGAGTTTTACAGAATCGATGATGACAACTAAAAAGTGAAAGAGTGATGATAATCACCATCCAAGTCAGGAAACCACAGACATGTTTCTTTTTAAATTGAAAAGAAACACAACTTTATTAATCATAAATAATTAAAAGTACAATGCAAGGAGGACAAGGTATTTAGGTAATGAATAGGACAATAAAAGAAAACATATTCTCAAAAAAAAGTATCTTGTAATGTAAACTTCAACGAATGAAAAAGAAAATGATTCTGATGCAGGTCATTTTCTGAATTAAAAAAACTACTCCAACGTACCATAGGGAGTTCCATAGCTTGCAAATTCTATGGAGGAGATCATATACCATCCCGACGAGATGGTACAAGTGCATTTCTTGTTGTGTCACATGACAGACGGTTACTCGTCAAGCATAAGAATCTTGATTAGGCCTCTTATGGAGGGGAGAACATGAAGTTGGGCATTGAGCACAGATAAACCGAGCTGCACGTAACTTGATAGAGATCTCAAGTTGATTCCCTTCCATTTCCTCAAAGATGGCAAGTAAGTTATCTGAATCCTTTAACCTTGACCATGGTACATGGTACCTGTGGATCAATAGTTACTGTATTGTTAGGCATTGAGTGACTTTTCAATTCTATTGTTCGGTTAAACTATATTTTACACTCCTATTCTAAGCATGGGAGATTAATTCATAAATGGTCAATAATGAGTCCTAGACCATGTCATACCACAATTGAAGGCAGAGTTGTTGCAGTTGTACGCCCCGCCATAGTTGCGGACTATTTGAAATCCATCTTTTTGGGAAGCTAGAGTTTCCAGCAGTATATATAATGGGGGGCATTCACACAAGCCATTTGACATGCTTCTGAAATCTAAGGAGACTGGATCTGTACCGATAGCGACACCCTGATAGGAAAGCATGAGTTAGAAAGTAGGTCATTTGTCAATAAAGAAAGGAGATCAGTTGCTTATATGCAAAAACAGAGTAGGCATCAGAAACTGCTAATAAAAGAGACGAACAAAGCATGCAGCAATCTAATTTGGTATCATAGTTTCCCAACAGAGGCATTTATTGTATCATGACTCTTTTGAGGAGAAAAGGCAAAATCTGCTAATCTTCATGAATATGAATAAGAAAAAGTCAACTGCAAAGGAAAGAGAGATGAGAAATCCTCTAAGAGCAAGACTAAAATTAAAACAGAAAGAAAGAAAACAAAAGGCGAGGACAGGAAATCAGAACCATAAAGACTTCTTTAGGGTACAATATTCTCATATTGTCAAACACAATAAAAGCCACTTTTTTTTTTTTTTTTTTTTTTCACACACTTTATCCTATCTCCTACAATCTAAACTAGGCACAAGCTGTCTACTTAAAAAAAAAAAAAAAATAACAAATAAATAAAGGACATTGACTTAAGAAACTGAAAACTCAGCTGGTAACCAAAAAAAAAAAAAAAGGGTATACAAGGACTATGAGAAGTTACCAGAAGCTTCCATGTAGCCACAGACTATTTCGTTTTCAGCTGATGGGTTTCTTGAAATTAGATGCTCTGTTGAAATTCTTCTTATAATTGGATGTTTGGGATGTGAGAAATCTTGGGCCACTTCTCTCCCACTCCTTCTCGGTAACGTTCTTTCAGGATTTCGCAATCTCTGATGTCTAAATGCTGCAGTGGTGTCTTTCGGAGGAAGTCTGGTAGTGTTGTTAGCCTATGGCAACACCAAATTTGCAAGGATTGAAGGGATGGCATTACTACTAAGCTATTATCTTCTTCTTCTCCTGAATTAATCCCTAATTCCCACTTTTCCCACATTTTCAGGTTTAAAAACTGAAGTCGTTTCAATTTCGGGAATAATGAAATTTGGTAGCCCCCAGGTGCCCCTGCATTATCATCATTTTCTATTCCCAAAAAGTCAACGCCCACCCTTTCCACTCTGTAGAAATACCCTATAGAGAGATGCTCAAGGTAGGGCAATTTTCCCAAAGAAGGTAAGAACTCACACTTTTGGCAAAGTGAAAGCTCGAGGCTTTTGAGATTAATTAAAACCATCATCCACTTTGGAGAAATAGTGTTGCCTATGTAACCAAAAATTCTTAAATATTCCAAGTTTCGATTTGGTTCCAACGCCTCAAGTATCTCTTCATCAGCACCTCCAGTCTCAGTAATTTTAAAACTTAGATGCAAAGTAGCAAGGTATTCTTTGTCCTTGAGTTGTGCCCTCTCCGCCTGACTCCCATTTTGTAGCTTTCGACAATTGTCTATTTCCAAGCTGCCTCGAAGTTCTTTCAACATATTTAAATCTTCAATTTCTAATGTCTCAATTCTATTCTCGAGGCTATTGTAATCAGGCACGACAAACCTATCTAATGTCTGGAGGCTACTTAATTTTCCAATCCCTTTTGGCAAATGCTTTAGACTTTCACACCCGTAAATGTGTAGATGGCGTAAGTTTACCAGTTTCCATATTTCTTTTGGTAGTTGTTCAAGATGACGACAAACGATCAGCCTTAAAACCTGCAAATTGAATAAATCACACAAGGAGTTTGGTAATTCTCTTAGTCTTGTCCGAGACAGGTCCAAATATCTAAGATGGATCAACTTTTCTATCCCTTTTGGCAATTGCTCAAATTTACCATCAGACAGATTCAATGTCCTGAGAGATGTCAATCTTTCCAAACTTAAGCTATCAGCTGGCCAAGAATGATCTGGCGATGCAAAAAAGAGTGTACGCAAACCTTTATTCGCATACAGTGAACTAGGAACGTTGGCCTTCATTAGTGACTCAGGTAATAGTGTTGCATGACGGGGATATTTTCCTTCGTATTCCTTTTTCTCCTTAACATCTATGACGCAACATTCCTTTTGTGTAAGAAATTGAATAAATTCGTGCATTATGTCATGCATCTTGCAACTTATAATGTTTCCATTAACTTTGTCTTTACGGAAATCTTGAAAGAAAGATCGCATTGCTAAATTTTCAAAGCAACCCTCACCTTCTTGCACAAGATTCTTTCCGTTTTTCCGACTTAAAAAGCCCTGAGAAACCCACATTTGGATCAATTGATCTTTATAAATCTCAGTATCTCTTGGAAAAACAGAACAATAAGACAAACAACGTTTTTCAACGGGAAGCAAATCATTATAGCTTAAAAATAATGGCGCAAAAACATTGGCCCTGACGTCACATAATTCCCACAAGTTACTATGCAAAATATTTAGCCATTGTTGCCTACTTTCTTTTAAGCAAATAAGACTTCCTAAAAATTTTGCAACAAAAGGAACGCCCTTGCACTTTCTAACAATTTCCTGACCAATTTCATCAAATTTCTGGCTGTCATCCCTACCCCGAAATGCATGTTTACTGTGTTGGAAAAATGGTTTTCAAACCATTTTGAGGAACCATTTTGAGGTCCAAATTTGAGTGGGACCCACTTCGTAAAATTAACGGGTCTTGGTGGATTTCCGTTCTCCATCGCGAGGAGATCGAATTCATATATTCATACACTCAAAATGGTATTCGGGTGAATGAGAAATTGATGCTCAAAGTGTGCCCATTGGAATGGAATTTTGTTGGAAAGTTGGTTGTAAATGTGGAGTCCCACATTGCTTAGGAATGAAAGCATGATGGACTTTATAAGGATTTGCACTTTTGGACTTGGGTAAGATTGTGAACCCAAGATGCTCTCTCACGCGCAGGGGGGGGTGCAAATCCTAGCCCCGGTGGGTTAGGGGCACGACGTGGGCGACGCGAATGCCGGTTCGTCGAGCTTGCCCTTGTGCGGGCTTTGTTTTGAAATTTTTTTTCTTCTTTCTTCCAACACAATTCCGAATTTTTTTTAAGAAAATGAACAGCCTCATCTTTTCATATTCTGAAAAGATTGTTCATATTCCAAATGGTGCATTAATCTGGAATAAAGCCAAAGACCTTTGGTTTTGTAACACCTCCTTTTGGAGCCTATAAAAGGAGGCCTCCTCATGCATGAAAACACACCTTGAACACACACAAATCCGAGGACTAGTTTCCTCTTCGTTGTTTTCTTGTTCGAGTTTTCTTGTAGTGGTCGAGTTCGGGTTTTTGAGTTTTCGGTGATAGAGAGAAGACTTCGGTTTCAAGTTCGTCGGAAGCGGTTTTCGATTGTGCAAGACTACCGTTGCTGTCGTTGTATCCTGGGAGACAGACGTCCGTTGAAGCCTCGCGCACTTTACCGGAGGGGACGAATCTGTTTTAAGGAAAGCGTGATACACGTGCCTCGACATTCTGCTTTTGTTTGGTTTCCTTCGAGTTGAGGTTGATTTCATTGTAATCATTTTTCGTTATATTCTATTTTCAATTGAATTTACTTGTTCGTTGTTTATGTCTCTCTTGCCATATTATTTCTAACAATCTTAAAACAGACTCGTATCATAGACAACGGACAAGTTTTCGGACTCGAACGGAATTGCTCACATTTGTTTTGTTACGGCAGTTTATGGTTATATATATATATATATACTCGGTTGTTCAATTTTTTTTTAAAACAAAGAATTACTAACGTTTCCAGTTTCTTTGTTTTTACAGTTTCTATATATATATATATATGTTTAGTTAATTATTTGGATACATAGAGTTGCACGGTTTCCAGTGTGTTTATATATATACATATATATATAAGTTTAGTTCATATAACGGTTTTGGTTTTTTCCAGTTTTGTTTATACGTATATATATGTATATATAATTTAGTTAGTTTGTTTTTGGAAACTGCCAAACGTTTTCTTTCCAAACGTTTGTATTTATACATATAAATATATATGTATATATTAATGTAGTTTATTTTATTTTGGAAACCGCCGAATTAATATTTATAAACGTTTTCTTTAATAAACGTTTGTTCTTAACTTATATCATTATATATTATGTTAATTGGCTATATATATTTATAGCTTTCTTTAATTGCTTTGGTGTTATAGTATTTATTTGCTATATTGGTAATTAGCTTGGTTCTAATATTTGGTTTGTTTTCAGAAATGGCTAAAAACATGAACATCGTACCAACTGAGAATCCATCTGTGACACCGGCTCCATCACCTCGTGTAGCCTCGTCTTCAACGCAGCCTTTGGCGGTCTCGGTTCCGGTTAATCATAATGAGAAACCGGATAAATTCACCGGATTGAATTTTAAAACGTGGCAACAAAAGATGTTGTTTTATCTGACCACTCTGAATCTTGCGAGATTCCTGAGAGAGGATCCTCCTTCGCTTAGAGAGGATGAGACAGATGCCCAAGTGGTGCATGCTGTTGATGCGTGGAAGCATTCTGATTTCCTATGCCAGAATTATATTCTGAATGGCTTGTCGGATTCACTCTATAGTGTATATAGCATGAAGGGATCAGCCAAGGAACTGTGGGAGTCCTTGGATCGTAAGTACAAGTCTGAAGATGCCGGTGCTAAAAAGTTCTTGGTGGGACAGTTCATGAACTTTAAGATGGTGGATTCCAAGACCGTCATCAGTCAAGTTCAAGAGCTGCAATTAATCATTCACGGAATTCATGCTGAAGGAATGGTTATTAGTGAGTCTTTTCAGGTAGCAGCAATTATAGAAAAGCTACCCCTGCGTGGAAAGACTTCAAGAACTATTTGAAGCACAAGAGAAAGGAAATGAGCGTGGAAGACCTCATTGTGAGACTTCGCATTGAGGAGGACAATAGAGGCTCGGAGAAGAAGCTCTCCAACAATGTCGTTGCCAATTCCGCTAAGGCTAATGTAGTGGAGCATGGCCAAAAGAACAAGAAGTTCAACAACTCGGGGTCCAAGCTGGGACCTAAAGGTGGAGTTTCAAAGAAGCCGAAATTCCAAGGAAAGTGTTTCAATTGTGACAAAATGGGTCACAAGTCGGCTGATTGTAGACTGCCGAAAAGAAACAAGAAGAAAGAGGCCAATGTGGTGGATGCTGTCACCCAAGAGGTAGCCGAAATCAGTCTTTCGGCTGTGGTTTCTGAGGTCAACATGATGGACTCCAACCCAAAGGAGTGGTGGCTAGATACGGGTGCTACCCGTCATATCTGTGCAGATAGAGCTGCATTTGCTGACTTAGTTCCTTTGGAAACTGGGGAGAAGCTGTATATGGGCAATTCTGCAACTTCTGAGATCAAGGGTCAAGGGACTGTATTCCTGAAGATGACGTCCGAAAAGGAAGTCAAGCTGCACAATGTGCTGTACGTGCCGGATATCCGGAAGAATCTGATTTCCGGAACACTGATGAGCTTACATGGCTTCAAGATGGTTTTTGAGGCCCAGAAAATTGTTTTGTCTAAATATGGAATGTATGTGGGAAGGGGTTATGTGAAAGATGGAATGTGGAAAATGAATGTAATGGCTGTTAAGCCTAAATCCATCAATAAAGATAAGAAGTCTTCCGCTTATTTGCTTGAGTTTTCTAACTTATGGCATGGTAGACTAGGACATGTTAATTTTGATACATTGCGTAGATTAATTAACTTGGATCACATACCCGCTTTTGAAATTGATTCAAAACATAAGTGTGAAACTTGTGTTGAGGCAAAACAAACAAGATCATCATTTCAAACAATTGAAAGGAATACTGAACCACTTGAATTAATTCATAGCGATGTTTGTGACTTAAAGTTTGTTCAAACAAGAGGTGGTAATAAGTATTTTATCACTTTCATCGATGATAGCACAAAATATTGCTATGTATATTTGCTTAAAAGCAAAGATGAGGCTATAGAGAAATTTGTTCTTTATAAGCAAGAAGTTGAGAACCAACTTAATAAGAAAATTAAGATGGTAAGAAGTGACCGTGGTGGTGAATATGTGGAACCAGTTGGTGAATTTTGTGCACAACATGGTATTATTCATGAGGTCACGCCACCTTATTCTCCTCAGTCAAATGGTGTGGCTGAACGCAAGAATCGTACCTTAAAGGATATGATGAATGCAATGTTGTTAAGTTCTGGTTTGCCACAGAACATGTGGGGGGAAGCCATTTTGTCGGCTAACTATCTTCTAAATAAGATTCCCCGGAAGAAAGAGGACAAAACCCCATACGAATTATGGAAAGGAAGGAAGCCTTCCTACAAATACTTGAGAGTATGGGGATGTCTTGCTAAAGTGTTGGTACCCGGGCCAAAGAAGATGAGAATAGGTCCTAAAACGGTTGATTGCATCTTCATTGGCTATGCCCACAACAGTAGTGCATATCGGTTCCTTGTGCATGAATCTAAAAACCCTGACATACACAAGAACACGATAATGGAATCTAGGAATGCATCATTTTTCGAACATGTATTTCCTTGTAATTCCAAGGAAGACGGTCCAAGTTCGTCCAAACGAACGTACGAGACTATTGAAGAGAATAGTCAGGACCAAGAAGAAAATTATGAAACTGAAAAAGAGGAAGAAGAGCCTAGACGAAGCAAAAGGGCAAGGACAGAAAAATCATTTGGACCAGATTTTCTGACCTATATGCTAGAGGCCGAACCTCAAACGTATAAAGAAGCTGTAAGCTCAACTGAGGGTCCTTTATGGAAAGAAGCCATAAAGAGTGAAATTGATTCTATCTTGTAAAATCATACTTGGGAGTTAGTGGATCTTCCTCCAGGAAGTAAACCATTAGGCTCTAAGTGGATTTTCAAACGGAAAATGAAGGCAGGTGGAACAATTGATAAGTATAAGGCAAGACTTGTAATAAAAGGATATAGACAACGAGAAGGCCTTGACTACTTTGACACATATTCTCCCGTGACGAGAATAACCTCTATAAGATTGATTTTGGCGATTGCCGCACTGCGGAATCTTGAAGTCCATCAAATGGACGTAAAGACAGCTTTTCTTAATGGAGATCTTGAAGAAGAAATTTATATGGAACAACCCGAGGGTTGTATAGCTCCAGGAAAAGAAAAGAAAGTCTGCAAACTTGTGAAGTCTTTGTATGGACTTAAGCAAGCCCCAAAACAATGGCACGAGAAATTTGATAGTGTCATGATGACAAATGGGTTCAAAATCAATGAGTGTGATAAGTGTGTTTATGTCAAGAATACAGAAGACGGGTATGTCATACTTTGTCTATATGTAGATGACATGCTAATCACAGGTAGCAATGATCGGATGATCAAATCTACCAAGGATATGTTGAATTCAAAATTTGACATGAAAGACATGGGACCGGCTGATGTAATATTGGGTATTAAAATCATAAGGTCGCCTAATGGTCTTATATTGAGTCAGTCACACTATGTGGACAAGATACTTGATAAATTCAATAAAGATGATTCTGGTGTGGCTAGAACTCCAATTGATTTAAATCAACATTTGTCCAAAAAGAGAGGAGAAAGTATATCTCAAGTAGAATATGCTAGAGTGATAGGAAGTCTAATGTACTTAATGAGTTGTACAAGACCAGACATTGCCTTCACTGTGAGTTGTTTGAGCAGGTTCACGAGTAATCCAGGGGATGACCACTGGAAAGCAATTGTTAGAGTACTCAGGTACTTACGATATACTCGTGACTATGGGCTGCATTATACTAGTTTTCCTGCTGTTCTAGAAGGATATTCAGATGCGAGCTGGATATCTGATATACAGGATTCTAAGGCCACCAGTGGATATGTGTTCATTTTGGGAGGTGCAGCAGTATCATGGAAATCTTCTGAGCAGACAGTAATAACCAGATCCACGATGGAATCTGAGTTTGTTGCTTTAGATAAAAGCGGCGAAGAGGCTGAATGGCTACGACAGTTCTTAGAAGATATTCCAGAATGGCCAAAACCTGTGCCTGCAATATGTATACATTGTGATAGTCAATCTGCTATTGGCAGGGCACAGAATGTCATGTATAACGGTAAGTCAAGACACATTCGTCGTCGACACAATACCGTTAGACAATTAATCTCAACTGGAATCATAACAATTGACTATGTAAAGTCAAAAGAAAATATTGCGGATCCGTTAACCAAAGGGTTGAATAGAGATCTAGTTGAGAAATCATCAAAGGGAATGGGACTTAAGCCCACGAAATAATAGGTCGAAACAGTGGAAACCCAACCTAGTTGACTGGAGATCCCAAGATCTAGGTTCAATGGGATAACTAAACTGTATAGACCAAGTATGATCACTGTGGGGGTTACCCTCCAGCCCATTCCTATGATGAAAACAGTGATACCCGTACGAGAAAGGTTAAGCTATGCTTTTAATGATTCTTAAGCGTCGGGAATCCGAGCGGAGTACTGCGGGATACTCTTGATTAAGAAATCACCTATGTGAGAGAGAAGTGGGGCCGCTTCAAAGAAAAATTGCGAGGGCTCAATTCTTTAAAAACTCTTGCAGAACCAGGACGATGTCCACGGCCAAAATGGACATAACCATGAGAACTGAAACTATGTCAGGAAAAATATCTGTGTGAGGTATACTATCGTTTACACAAACGGCAGAACAGTTCAAGGACAACGTGTCTACTGATTAGCCAGTAAAGTAAGTATATTTTCACAAGGGAAAGTTCAAGGGTTAACGCCTACCTATCCTATGCAGATGTTAACCGTAAAACTCTATCACCATGTAGTGTCTTTTGTTTTCCCTCGACGTTGGTCAATTTTCATTCATGTGGGGGATTGTTGGAAAAATGGTTTTCAAACCATTTTGAGGAACCATTTTGAGGTCCAAATTTGAGTGGGACCCACTTCGTAAAATTAACGGGTCTTGGTGGATTTGCGTTCTCCGTCGCGAGGAGATCAAATTCATATATTCATACACTCAAAATGGTATTCGGGTGAATGAGAAATTGATGCTCAAAGTGTGCCCATTGGAATGGAATTTTGTTGGAAAGTTGGTTGTAAATGTGGAGTCCCACATTGCTTAGGAATGAAAGCATGATGGACTTTATAAGGATTTGCACTTTTGGACTTGGGTAAGATTGTGAACCCAAGATGCTCTCTCACGCGCAGGGGGGGGGGGTGCAAATCCTAGCCCCGGTGGGTTAGGGGCCCAATGTGTGCGCCCGCACGACGTGGGCGACGCGAATGCCGGTTCGTCGAGCTTGCCCTTGTGCGGGCTTTGTTTTGAAATTTTTTTTCTTCTTTCTTCCAACACAATTCCGAATTTTTTTTAAGAAAATGAACAGCCTCATCTTTTCATATTCTGAAAAGATTGTTCATATTCCAATGGAGTAAATGGGGCAGCACTAATGGTGCATTAATCTGGAATAAAGCCAAAGACCTTTGGTTTTGTAACACCTCCTTTTGGAGCCTATAAAAGGAGGCCTCCTCATGCATGAAAACACACCTTGAACACACACAAATCCGAGAACTAGTTTCCTCTTCGTTGTTTTCTTGTTCGAGTTTTCTTGTAGTGGTCGAGTTCGGGTTTTTGAGTTTTCGGTGATAGAGAGAAGACTTCGGTTTCAAGTTCGTCGGAAGCGGTTTTCGATTGTGCAAGACTACCGTTGCTGTCGTTGTATCCTGGGAGACAGACGTCCGTTGAAGCCTCGCGCACTTTACCGGAGGGGACGAATCTGTTTTAAGGAAAGCGTGATACACGTGCCTCGACATTCTGCTTTTGTTTGGTTTCCTTCGAGTTGAGGTTGATTTCATTGTAATCATTTTTCGTTATATTCTATTTTCAATTGAATTTACTTGTTCGTTGTTTATGTCTCTCTTGCCATATTATTTCTAACATACTGAAAATAAACCAACAAACCGTCTCAGACAGACCCTCAAGTGTAATCATGCGAGTTTCTGCTTCCATCATAATAGCGACTTCCTTCTTTCGGGTCGTGACCAAAATTCTGCTTCCCGCTGCACCATGCTCGAGAGTTTTCTTTAACTTTCCCCACTTCTTGTCATCTTGAGTCCAAACATCATCAAGGACAAGAAGAAATTTCTTTTTCTCAACATCTTCAATAATATGTTGATGAAAATTGTCCAATTCAACATATTTAGGGGCGGCTTTTTGGGTCATCGATTCTATGATAGATTTCGCAATCTTGATCTCATCAAAAGGCTCTGAGACACAAACCCAACTTCTACACGGGAACTGAGCTTTAACCTGATCATCATTGCACACAAGTTGTGCAAGAGTAGTTTTCCCCATTCCCCCCATCCCTACAATGGCAATAATAC